>JAQQAC010016209.1:73578032-73832413 GCA_029783875.1 Phataginus tricuspis
ACTCAAACGGGGATGCCCAATCATCCTCCTGTGGGAGTGAGGGCCAAGGCTAATCCAGAATACTGTCCCCCAGTAAGTTTTGCAGGGACACAGGCCGGGCATGAGGCCTTGACTCTGGTTTCCATGTCCTGGACCTCAGTAGCTGGAACTGCTGCTCTGGCTTTAATTGGTGCCACAGTTCTAACAAGATCCTATTGGGCTGCCCATCAAGTTTTTATTTCACTGCCCTGGCCTTTATCAAATCAACTCACATCTGGGTCCTCGAGACCTTCACGGTGACCTTTGCACCTCTCCTTTCAGTCATAGCCTGTACTTCCTCCCATGCTCTTTGTTTTTCAACCTTCCCCAGATCTGCTAAAGTATGAGTAGCCTCACTTATGGGTTGCCCTATGTGGGGCACAAGCCTAGTCACTAGGGACCCAAAGAGGGATGGGGAGCTGTATGCAGCACCAGATTTCTCATTCCTACGGTCAACAACTCCTCATTGGGGTCCTGGATGTCCATATTATAGATGATATTTTTCATATCCAATACCCGTGATACCTGTTAGATCTCTACATACGTTTTTCAAATAGTGGATAAATCTGGTAAATCACCCTGATTAGGCCAAACTACCCTGATGGCAGCTGTCAGCTATTCCAGATGTGTCTGATTCCTTGAGGCATGATGGGCACTTTGCAACTGCTGCCAGAGGGAAGAGTGAGCCATCAGGGAAGCCAGTCTACTCATTTCAGAACCTGACATAACAGTGTTTTCCACCCCAGATCACAGAGACATTAAAACCCATGAGGGCAGAGATTCCGATGGCTTCTGCCTATACCAGGTGCTCATGCCCACCACCTCATTCTCCATATAAGGACAGATCACGGAATGCTCCACAACCTCGGAAGGGGCAGCTTCTTCCCCTTAGGAGCCCATGGTTGTTGCATTTTTATTTTCTTAATTACAGCCAGGCTGGCCTTTAACACAGGAGAGGCTGGTACCTCGGGTGGTGGCCTCCGCAGCAGATTTCCCCATGGCCCAGTCTCCTCATCTTCTCCTCCAACTCCTCCACCAGTTTTGAGGCTGAAGGCACCACTCTTTCCTCCTCCTCCCCAGTGGCCTCCTGCAACGTGGCTTCTTCTGCTGCCTCCCCCTGACTGCTACTAAGGAATCTTCCAGGAACGAGACCTGTCTTCTCAATAACTGTGTCTCTTCCTTAATGGTATCCCGTATGTTATCGCCAGCTCCTCCTAGTGATGCTGAAGTGTGTCTCTCTCCTGCCTAAGTTCCTCGCTCTCCTCACTAACCCTCTTGATAATCCTCTCTTTCTCCTCGGTAGCCCTCTCTCTACTGTATAACCTTCTCTCTCTCTCCTTGATAACATTTTCCACTATCTCGATGAAAAGAGACCCTTCAATGCCAGCTGCTACATGGCCACTCAGAGCCTCTAAGAAGTCTTCTATCTCACAGAGGCCTAATTCTGCAGCTTCCAGTGTCTCCACCCTTCTTCAGTTCTGTGGGAGGCCCCACCCCTCTAGTAGTTGCTTTACCTTAGACCAGTTCCCCACTAGGCACTCCCAAATTGGAAGCTCCATAGATAGGGGGCTCCCAGGTGAAGTTGCACCCTCTGCTGCTGCATCCTCTGGGGCCTCCCAACTTTCCACAATGGGGGTTAAGGGCATCTCCCCATAATCTTTAGGGGCAGCCTCCCCACGGATCGCACCCATTTAGGCAGATTTTGGATTCAGAGGTCCTGCCGACTACCACCAATGTAACTCCGAGGAAAGGAAATCCCGAGGCAAAATACCTCTAAAATGAAAATCAGTCAAAGGTAGAAATAAAGTTTAAAACCTCTTCATTGCTTACAAACTGCAGTCTGGGGGCCATCTCTTTCGTGTTCCAGCAGAAGCAAGTGAAAATCTCCCCACAACCTCTTAGATTCAGATAAACCCTCGGTTGTCCAGGTAATTATCCATTGATATGGAGATGAAGTACTGCTCCCCACCCTTCAGGAAGGCCTGTTCATACGGAGATGCGCTAAAGCCAGGCAGACATTCTGGAAATACTTCAATTTTACCCACAATATTCATGCACACACACATGTCACATACACATGTATGTTCTTAGTTTTCTTTGTTTTGACTTTGAAATCTCATTGTTGTGAATAAAATATATTTAGAACTTGTATTAATTTACTCAGGAAACACTGAGTTAATTTTACACACAAAACTGTCTTCATTCAGAGGCAAGCATACAAATCATTAGAGAAACCCAAAATTCAGGTAATGCATGTACAATACAAGAGCATCTTTGTTCAATCCTTATCAGGGACTTTTGAAACAGCTATTTATTGACATAACTTTTAATATAATTTTAAGTTATTCTTAAATATTAATTTAAGCAGATTAATAATGAGTAACCCAGCTAAAAATCATTAAATATTTATGAACACTCCCATTATACAAAGCATCATGCTACCTGCTGGAACAAAAAGAATCATAGGACCTGTCCCTAATCATTTTCTTCTCATTCAGAGAAGATGATAATTTAAAACTTCCATGCTCCTATAGCAACTTCCTTGCATTGACTCCAAATCAATAAATGTTTCTCCATAGAGCATATAACACTGAACTACTTAAGAGTTATCCGCAAAGCTATAAAATTCTTTTCATATTCAAAATATTTCTATAATCAGATTTATATTTTAATGGTTAACCTGGATTTTATGTTGAACTCTGTTATGAGAAAGAAAACAGACGCCTTGTTATATTTTCCAACCTCCCTATTGATTTCCAAGTTCCTCCTGTAATGATGCAGTATCGATGAAGTGGGCAAAATATTATCCTCTAGTAATAATTTCAGAAATGGCCATTATCCCTGATGCCGGGGTTCTTGTTCACGAAGCCGAAGCATGAGCTTAGCAAACAGGCAAGGTAGGAGAGCAAGGTACAGGCTTTTACTTAGAAATAAAGTGGAAGGACAGAGCTCCCGGTTCACGCCAGGAGGGGACAAGAGAGTCCGGTGTGCTGCGTTGTCTAGGGGTTTTATAGGCAGATTAGGATTTTTCGAGAACATGAAAAAAAGGTTTAGGGGTGTAGACCGGCCACGTGTGTCTGAACACCCCGAATTAACAACACAAGGAATTCCGCCCCCTCCCGGATTTCTCTCCGGAACACCTGCATCCTGGTCTAGGGGCATATCAAAAGGCAGCCTGCCCAGCCCCCAAGGTGGGCTGAGGTATTGTTTGTTTGCTAAAGAGAAAGTTAAGAATCCTGCTTCCCAAACTTCCTGGGTGTTAAAATGCAATCTTATCTTTAAGGTGGAATCTTTGCTGCCTTTTACTATGTTGTTTACAGCTGGGTCTGCATGCTAAATTAGTTGCCTGGTTTGTAAAATCACTTTATCATATTTGAAAGAGGAAAGACAGCACATAGGCCTGGGTCTTTTAGCATGCTAAAGTGAATCTTACAAGTGGTTAGCATAATAAAAACACGGAGTTTTTTTATCTGGGGAACACCACTGATCTTACTGAAGAATGACCCTGGAGCTTAATGTTTAACACAGAGTTTTGGAAGGGGGTTTCCTTGCATGTAGTTACATTGCTCTGACTGCAAATATTCTGCCTTGCTTTTTCCGGAGGCCCTCCCCCTACTCTGACTACACCCACAGTCCCTGTCTCAACACCAAGCAATTCTTGAACACCAACAGGGTATCTAAGAACTCAATTCTCACACTATCCACTCAGAGACAGCACCAGCTTCCTTAGGTTAAGGGCTCTGTCCTGCAAGACTACCCTCCACATCCCTAACTCCAGATGCCCGTTGTGAGCCCCAGGCTGTTACTGGGCTTCTGACCAATTGGCTACAGACTGGAGGTTCCAACAACCTCCCCCTTAGGTTCGATTAATATGCTAAAGTGGCTTACAGAACTCAGGAAAACACACTTAAATTTAACAATTTAATAAAGGATACTGTAAAGGATACAAGTTCATAGCCAGATGAAGAGATACAAAGGGCCCCAAATAAAGGAGGGTCCATGCTTGTGGAGCTTGGGGCCTGGCCCAGTGGCACCTAGAAGCATTTTTGCTCCCAAAGCGTGGAAGCTCTGTTCCACAGAGAAGTGGGATCCAAGAGAGAGTTCTCCTCTTCTCATGGGCTTTTATGAGAGCTTCCTCACATAGTCATGATTTACTAAATTATTGACCTTTGCCTGATTAGACCTCCAGCCCCTGCCCTTGCAGTGGTGTCCAAAAGTCTCTCATTAACATGACAAGACACCCATTTCACCTTTATGTTTTCAGGAACTATAGGTGAAGAGCAAATATACCTGGAAATATATATTTGAAGACCAAATATATATTTCTTATAACTTATTATAGTGCAGTATCTTATTTTATACTGTCAATCTTCAGATTCATCAAAAACAGAATTAAATCCCTCAATGCATTATAACCAAACAGCATCTCTTATTGCAAGTTTTGTTTAAGTTCCATTTTAACAAAGGGATAGTAACTCCGACCTTAACTTGATTCTTTTTTCTTTTATTATGTAACAGAGAACAGCTAATTTGAACCAAACAAATTATTTTTTTGTCTCTAAAGAAGAGAAAGTACTGAACTTTCTATTTACAACTCATTTGGCATCATGGGATCATGCACGTCTTGATATTTGTATTTCTCACTCTATAATATTTACCACAGCCATCAAAAGTGAAAGACCTGGAAATGTAACAGTAAGCATGCAGATACATAGTTTGCTGTGGAAAGTCAGTGGAGACATCATGAAACAATTACTTTATAACAGTATATCCATCTTCTCTCATTTGCTTTACTTGGAGCCAGGGTCCTTTATTTTAAGCCTAACTGCATCTGCAAAGAGATCCTCATTTTTCTCCAGGAAATGTTTCACTTATAATGTGAATGGATCATAAAGGCATTATCACACTTCTTCTGAAAGGCTTTCAAATTTTTATGATGTGACTGCAGACAGCTAAAGAGTTTTTCACTCACATTACTCCTGGGTTAAAAATCAGTGAAAACATGTGAAACATACATATGATAAGACATTTAGTAAGGTTATAGTGCACCAATATTTCAAAATAAATTCTAAAAGGAAATACATGTGATAGAAAATGACAGGTTTATAAACAATATTCAGTCCTGTGTGTTCCAGCTATATTGTTAGGTTTACTGAAGTTGGCTTACCTTTGCGTAAATATCCAATATTTGAAATCCAAAGACTAGTTATTCCTCTGTAATGCATAGAGAATTGTCACATTTCAATTGCAAAAGGAGCTTTCTTGATACTAAGTCTACTTAATTGTAAATTTTTTTATAAATAAAAGATGTAAGCATGATTTAAAAAGCCATGTCACAGAAAATATACATGCAAAATAAAACTACCCTCACCAATTCCGGCCTTCTTCCCATAAGTAACTTTTATTAATTATTTATGTGTATCATTACAGAAAAATGTGCATAACTGTATCTTTTATGTATAGTTTTATATATTCTTATTGTATATGTATATTTGTATTTTTGAAACAATTACACAGATGTACTAACTCTATATACTCTTCCATGTTTTGCTTTCTTTCAGGTTATAATACATCAGAGATCTTTGTCAAATAGTTTATAATGCTCTCTACTTTCAATGGAGTAATAATATTTCATTGTATGAATTTATATTTTATGTAATATGTAAACATATTAAATGCATTAAATGTATTAACCATTTCCCTACTGATGATATTTAGTTTGTTTCTATTTTTGATTACTATAAACAATGCCACAATGAAATGTATTATGTATATCCAATGGCTATCATCCCAATGGCAGTGTTACCAGGCTGAGTTTGTTCTCCTCTGTCCTTGTCCCGGCTGTAACAAAGAATTGAAAGGCAGAGACACAACAGTGAAGCAGAGTGAAAGTTTTATTTGAATACACTCCAAGGAGGAGTAGCCCAGAGTCAAGGTAAACAAAGGCACCATATTTTTAAGCAAAAGGCATATATATTTCTTTCTGGCTAAAAGGTGCCTCTTTGACTGACAAGGTGGGATTATTTGATTTGCAGGTCCATTTATATAGGCATCCTTCTCAGTGAACATGTCCTTTCCCATGAGGAGGTGCGATTTGGACAGTTCATAGTTATGTTTGATTCTGCCCCAATTGCGGTCTAATTAGGAAGAAAGTTATCTCCCTGCAAAGCCTTTGTTGTCTTCACATAGGAACCCCTGGGCAGAGTTTGGGTAACTTTTTCTTTAAACCTTCTCTGGGAAGTTTTTTCTTTGACTCTTATCTTCCCCTTCCCTGGCTGATCATGTCTATATTTCTACCTAACATTCCTAATAGTAGGGATAAAGTATTTATATTTATAAATTTTTGATAAATGTTTTGAAATTTCCATTAAAATTTGCACCAAGAGTTCTACTTTCGGCATGAAAGCATGAAGATCTCTGCTAACTGACTCCACAAGAAAACTGGTAAAAAAATCAAACATTTAAAGACCCTGGAAATGGTCCTAAGGGTGTACAGAAAAGGAAGAAACATATATTCAAGAACATCCACTAAGATTTGGTAAGGACAGCAAGAGTGTGTAGCAGTTGAACTAAGACCTGCTATTTTCTTCCTACTTCCCCACTCAGCAAGATGGAAAGTCCATTCCAGAATGAGGCAGGCAAGAACACCCTGAGCCCTCTATCCCCAGATCCTGCTCACAGGGCTATCCTCCTGTTATGCAGGAGTTCGGTTTGGTGTCGTAGGCAAGTCGGAGAGAGTGAAACCAAAGTCAAGAAAGCTAGCAAGTTTACTATACAAAGGAGCGGACCCAACCCAATGTCCAACAAGCTGTGACTGCCTGCTGTGAGGCTCCTTTTATGGCATTTTTGGCAGGGAAGAGAAGTCATTGATTGACAGTTCTTGGCCCTTGTGGCCTGATCTGGTTGGTGAAATGAGGACATGGGCTGCAGCTGCACTTTAATATTTCTTTATCTGGAGAGTCCCTGGGCATTCCTTGAGACATTCCTGGCCCCTGTGGCCTCATCTTATTAACTCTTTAAGTAATTTCTGGCTCTTGTGGCCTCATCAGATTAATTCCCTGAGTCATTCTTGGTTGACTCTACTCTCTTTCCATCCTGCTTATGTCTATCTTTCTGCCTAACACTCCCAGGAGGGGCAGGACATAAGCATTTCTCTTTTAACCCAGATAACAGTTGCTGAAGCTAAGGCTCAGAAAACTTCAGCTGAGAGGTGAAGTTTCACCTCTCACTTCTTCCGCCGAGCCTGCACTTGTGCAGCAGAGAAGCTACTCTGTGTGGCACACTACTGAGATTTCTAAGCCCCCAGTTATCCTTGCTCTGCTCATATGATGGTGGTCCCACTTGAGGAGAAGCAAGTTAAGAAAAACTGAGGCTACTTCCCTTCTTGATTGACCTCCATATTCTAAGGCTAAGAGAAACTTTTAATTATAACCATCCCCTAACCTATCCAGAGATGCCAATCAGAGGTTTCCCCTAGGAGTTGGGGATGGGGTGCAGGGTCGGGGGAGAGCAGCCCAAAAAATAAAGCTCTAAATCACTTCCCCAAGGAACTGATTTCATCTGCAACAATGTGAAGTATTTCAAGCCTGTGGGTCCACTAAAAAATAATGTAGGTTGTGATGAAAAACAGGATACATTGGTGAAATAAGCTAAATTGTAAGATGGCTAGTTTATCAGAGAGAATCAGAGGAAGAGTCTGCTAGGAAGAGCCTTTCTGACATTAGACAAATCTCAAAGATTGACCTTACAAACAACCCTTTGAATAAAACAGGATGTATTTGGGTCTGTCTGTGGAGCAATTATTGCCCCAGGGCATTATGGAAAAAATAAAGCAGGTGTATGACAATTGAGGAGCTTAACAGCTAAGTCTGATCTAGGAAAAAGACAGTCTAGGAGAGCTCTACCAAACCCACTGTCATCCAAGGGTGGCTGTGGGCTTACCCAAGACCGCTGTGAAGGTATCATTAGATGCTTTACACTGTGTTGGGAAGGGGAATAGACTTCACTGAAAGAATCCAGTCAGTCACTAACCAAATAAACAGGAACAAAAACAAGCCTAGGATTGGGGCCACCAACGCTCAGAGTTGCTACACTATATTATCTAAAATGTCCAGTTTCCGGGAAAGAAGTAATGAGACTGCAAAGAAAGGAGAAGGTACAATCCATGTACTGGGAGAAAAAGTAAGTAAGAGAAACTGCCTATGAGAGTGACTGCGTGTCATCTTTGATAAACACTCCAAAGTAAACATTACATATATTCAAAGAACTAGAGGAAACCATGATTTAAGAAGTAAAGAAGGTATGATGACAATGTCTCATCAAACAGAGATTATCATCAAAGAGAAAAACATATATAAAAAAGTACCTAACCAAGAGTCTGGAGTTGAAAGTAGAATAAAAAGTGAAAGTATTTACTACAAGTGATGAGGAGTAGAATTGAACTGGCTTGAAATAGAGAATGTGGGTTATGACGTAAGCTGAAGTTTAAAGAAAAATTAATCCAAAGATAATAAACATGTGAAAAATGTTTGTTCTCATTGTTTATCAAAGAAAGCCATGTTAAAGCAATGAGGTATCATTTTAAATTATCATATTGTCCTAAGTCAACATTTGATAATACCAAGACTCTGCAAGATTGTGGATATAGTATAGCTTTCATTTCTTGTAGCTGGAATAAGAGGAGTAAATGTGTTTTTTATATGTTAAAGTCTGCATAATATCATTTAATAAAATCATGTATTGAGATATAATTCACAGATGATACAATTCATCCATTTAATGCTTCTTAGTATTGTAACTCCAGGGGGAAAATATTTTCCCAGCCTGGGGCACAACACCACTGAACTGAAATCAGTCAAGGGGAAATAAAGTGGGAGAAACCCATTTATTGCTTACAAGCAGTCGTTCACTTCTGCTCGCCCGTGTCCCTCATGACCAGCCTGCAAAAAGGGACCCCACCCAATCTCTCCGGCCCAGATATGCGCTCGCTCCCCCTCGAAATTTCCTACTGATACGCAGATGGACTACTTCTCTTCACCCCTTGGAAACACCTATTGACATGCAGATGCACTAAGGTCAGGTGAGAGATTCTGGAAATGTTGCAATTTTACCCACAAGTATATTCATAGATATATGCAACCAAACCTGCAGTCAATTTTAGAACGTTTTCATCACCTCAAAAATAAGCCTCATATCTTTTACCTATTACCCCTTATTCCTCCAGGTCTCTGTAACACTAATCTACTTTGTACCTCTAAAGATTAGCATATGCTGGACATTTTATGTAAATGAAATCACATAATATGTAGTCTTTTATGAGATTATTTCACTTAGGATAATGTTATCAAGTTTCATCCACATTTTAGCATGTATATATAATATTCCAATGTATGATATACCTCATTTTATTTATCCATTCGTCAGATGATAGACACATGGATTGCTCCACCTTTTGGCTATTATGAATAATAATGAACACTTCTGTACAATTTTTTGTGTATCAGCCCTTGCCTGAGCTTCCAGCCTGCTGGCTTGCCTTATATATTTTGGACTTCCTAACCTCCACAATCGCATGAACAAACTCCTTAAAATATTTCAGTGTCTTTCAATAGAAATATAAATGATACTAGACGATAGATGAATGTAGATAGATGATAGATGGGTAAATACATGATAAATGGATAGATCTATTGGTTCTGTTTCTCTGAAGAATTCTGACTTATACAGTTTGCTAGAGTTTCCTTTTAAATCATGAATGAATGCATATTAAAGTGTATTAAAACTTATTCTGCATGCACTGAGATGATCATTTAATTTTTTCCTTTTTCATCTTTTGATTGGAATATGATGGGCAGATCTGGGATGTCCAAATAGAATATACATTAGCCACATGTGGCTACTGAGCACTTGAAATGTGATGAGTAGGACTATACATTTATATTTTAACTTTATTTAATTTTAGTTAATTTATATATAAATTAAAATTGTCACATATAGCTAGTGGCTAAAATATTGGGCAGGGGTACAAATTTCAGGAAAAAATAAAACTGCTGTGGATTCTCAGTTTATCTCTAAAGGTTGTCACTTCCTAGAATTTTATTCCCTCCAATTCTCAGTTCTTCCAAAGGTTTCTTGTGCCTTAAAATACAGTTTTTGTAATATATTTTACTTTTCTATTTGTTTTCAGAGAGAGCATACTATGTATTACAGTATCTTCTTCAGAAGCAAAATTTATAAGACTATTTTCAATATATATAGAAGAACTCATACCTTCACTTCTTATGCATATTGCAGTTATCTTCTGCTCTATTTAGGGCTAATTACTCCTCATTACCGAGACATGACACTGGAGTGCTGAACCCATTTTCCTGTAAAGTTACATATTTTTCCTCTGTGGCTGATGGGAATACGCACAGGTCTCATCCCTGTATGAGCACAAAACACTGCTTCTTTCAACAGTTCATTCCCGGCTTTGGTTAGTTGCCTCAGACATCTGCACTGCTCAATTGTGAAATAATTGAAGTGAGACCATTTACAGTTCTCCATAATTCTCTTTGTCTGGAGCTCTCTCCTCTCTGCTATACTGTTCTGCAAATTCTCTCTCTCTTGGTCTCCCCAGTACCTCTAGTCCCTCTCTTCTACTTGCTGAGTCTACCAGGATTTTCATTAATTCTCCATTTTTGAGCCATAGCCTAATTATTTATGGTCTTATGACTTACCTCATTTGTTTCCCAACTCTCTGGAATCATTACCTTTTAAGGCCTGAAATACAGTATATTGAAAACAATCTTCCATATAGTTATTTGGGTTTTTTGGTCTTTTCAAGTGACAAAGTATATTCTGTCCTTTTTGTTCCATGTTCATCAGAAGCAGAAGTGTCTGATAAGACTATAACATGGTAATGTAAAAATATAATGAAATGCATGCACACTTTTGCTCACATTATTGTTGCATGGTCTTGTTATATGAACTAAAATGACAATAACAAAAACAAATCCAACAAAGAAAATAGCTTATTGTTGAAGTATTTGACACCTTGAAAGGATATGTGAATATAGTTCTACACACAAAGATAAGCATCGTGAAACATAACTCCACAAGAAAGAAGAATAAGAGTCATGAACAAGTGGGAAATTTTTTTTTAACCAAATTAAAATTTTTATTCCAAAGATACTGAAAATCTGAAATCTTGGTCCTCATGGTTTGGTTGGTGATTTGTTACAATGCAATGCACATTATATGACTTTTGTAAAGGCTACTATATAACTGTATACAAATACTCATGTAGATAAAATGTAATTAGAAAGCACATTATTTTCAAATGTTTACAAAAACAATTTCAAACTTTTGTTAAGTAACTTGAGAGAACTTAAAACCCAAATTTATTTTAGTGCTCTGTTGGCAAATATGCTGTAATTTATCTAGTGGTGATGGAACTATAAAATTTAACTATGAACTTCTGGGAAGATGGCAGCATGAGCAGGGCGGCAGTAATCTCCTCCCAAAACCATATATATTTATGAAAATACAACAAATACAACTATTCCTAAAAGAGAGACCAGAAGATACAGGATGGCACCCAGCCTGCAGCTACACATGAGAGGACTCAGCACCCCGTGAGGCGAGTAAGATACGGAGCCGCGACCTGGCGGAACCCAAGCACACCCCCACCACAGCACACCAGTGGGAGGAGAGGATTCAGAGCAGAGAGGGAGTGGAGGCACAGGCCCGCCAAATAACAAGCCCGGGTGATCTGTGCCAGGAGTACTGACACACTTTGGCTGTGTATCGGAGATTGGAGAGACAGAGGGTGCAGGATCTGAGCCGGAGAATGCACAAGGGTCCTCGGAGCCGGCTCCCCAGGACAAAGGAAAAGTGCATGCTTTTTTAGCAGTCTTAAAGAGACAGGGGCCCAATGGAGGAGCAAGATCATCCCAGCACACTCAGCCCAGCAGGCTGGAAGTCCTGGGGAATTTCAGACCCCTTGGCTGGCAACTGGGAAAAAGTAGCCACACTGACACTTCCCACAGAGATCAGCAGCCTCCCATTCATTCCTGCCCCTGCCAGAGCTACAAAGGGCCCTGCGGAGTGGTGTGGCCATGGCTGCAGAATAGTGGAGCAACAGCGCTACCTATAGCATCCTCACAGAATCTACTCCCGGGAGGAGCTTTTTTTTTCTCTTTTATTTCTATTTTTTCTCTTTTCTTTCTGTTCTTTCTTTTTTTTTTTTGTCTTTCTTTTCTTTTTTTTATTTTTAAAAGCCTTAAAGAGCCCAGCTGACATATGTGGGACCTACCAGCGACCTATTCTATCATCATGAAAAGACAGAGGAATATGGTACAAACAAAACCTACCCAGACCCAGACAACACCAGAGATGGAACCTGAAGGGATGGAAATACACAATCTTCCTGAAAAAGAATTCAGAACAAAAGCCATAACCATACTGATGGATCTAGAGAGAAATATGCAAGAGCTGAGAGAGGAAGTTAGGGAAGTGAGGAAAGACAATGCAGAAATGAGATAAGCAATTGACAGGCTTAGCAGCAGACTGGATGAGATGCAAAATACTGTTAATGGAATAGAAATCAGAGAACAGGAATACAGAGAAGCTGAGGCAGAGAGGGATAAAAGGATCTCTAGGAATGAAAGAATATTAAGAGAACTGTATGACCTATCCAAATGGAACAATATTCACATTATAGGAGTACCAGAAGAAGAAGAGAGAGAAAAAGGGATAGAAAGTGTCTTTGAAGAAATAATTGCTGAAAACTTCCCCAAGCTGGGGAAAGAAATACTCTCTCAGACTATGGAAGCCCACAGATCTCCCAACACAAGGGACCCAAGGAAAACAACACCAAGACACATAATAATGAAAATGGCAAAGATCAAAGATAAGGAAAGAGTATTAAAGGCAGCTATAGAGAGAAAAAAGATCACCTACAAAGGAAAACCCATCAGACTATCATCAGACTTCACAACAGAAACCTTACAGTCCAGAAGAGAATGGCATGATATATTTAATATAATGAAACAGAAGGGCCTCGAACCAAGAATATTGTATCCAGCATGATTATCATTTAAGTATGACGGAGTGATTAAGCAATTTCCAGACAAGCAAAAACTGAGAGAGTTTGCCTCCCATAAACCACCTCTACAGGATATCTTAGAGGGACTGATCTAGAGGGAAGCACTCCTAAGGCTAAAAAGATTTCACCAGAGAAAATAAAATCATAGGAAAGAAAGCAGATTATCCAAATACTAACTAAAGGCAAATAAAACACCTAGTTTACAAAGAATGGAGGAGGAAGAATAAAAAGGGAGAGAAATAAAGAAACATCAGACGGTGTTCACAATAACTTAACAAGAAAGTTAACTTAGATTCTTAGATAGGAAAGAAGCAACCCTTGAACCTTTGGTAACCATGAATCTAAAGCCAGCAATCGCAATAAGTGCATATCTATCGATAATCACCCTAAATGTAAATGGACTGAATGCACCAATCAAAAGACACAGAGTAATTGAATGGATAAAAAAGCAAGACACATCTACATGGTGCTTACAGGAGACTCACCTCAAACCCAAAGATATACACAGACTAAAAGTGAAGGGATGGAAAAAGATATTTCATGCAAATAACAAGAAGAAAAAAGCAGGTGTTGCAGTACTTGTATCAGACAAAATAGACTTCAAAACGAAGAAAGTAGCAAGAGATAAAGAAGGATATTACATAATGATAAAGGGGTCAGTCCAACAAGAGGATATAACCCTTTTAAATATATATGCACCCAAGACAGGTGTGCCGACATATGTGAAACAAATACAAACAGAATTAAAGGAGGAAATAGAAAGCAATGCATTCATTTTAGGAGACTTCAACACACCACTCACTCCAAAGGACAGATCAACCAGACAGAGAATAAGTAAAGACACAGAGGCACTGAACAACACACTAGAACAGATGGACCTAACAGATATCTACAGAACTCTGCACCCAAAAGGAACAGGATACACATTCTTCTCAAGTGCACATGAACATTTTCCAGAATAGAGCACATACTAGACCAGAAAAAAACCTCAGTAAATTAAAAACATTGAAATTCTACCAATCAACTTCTCAGATCACAAAGGTATAAAACTAGAAATAAATTTTAGAAAGAAATCAAAAGGCTCACAAATACATGGAGACTTAACAATATTCTCCTAATTAATCAATGGGTAAACAACCAAATCAAAACAGAAATCAAAGAATATATGGAGACTTACGAAAACAACAACACAAAGCCACAATTTCTGTGGGATGCAGCAAAGGCAGTTCTAAGAGGTAAGTATATTACAATCCAGGTCTATTTAAAGAAGGAAGAACATTCTCAATGAAACCAAGAGATGATTCTTTGAAAAAAAAAAATAGATAAACCCCTAGCCAGACTCATTAACAGAAAAAGAGAATCTACACACATAAACAGAACCAGAAATGAGGAAGGAAAAATAAGAATGGATACCACAGAAATACAAAGAATTATAAGATAATATTATGAGAATCTATATGCTAACAAGCAGGAAAACCTAGAAGAAATGGACAACTTCTTAGAAAAATACAACCTTCAGAGACTGACCAAGCAAGAAACAGAAAAAATAACAGACCAAACACCAGCAATGAAATTGAATTGGTAATCAAAAACTACCCAAGAACAAAACCCCTGGACCAGATGGACTCACCTCTGAATTCTACCAGACATATAGAGAAGAAATAACACCCATTCTCCTTAAAGTTTTCCAAAAAATAGAAGAGGAGGGAATACTTCCATACTCATTCTATGAAGCCAGCATCACTCTAATACCAAAACCGGGCAAAGACCTCACCAAAAAAGAAAATTACAGACCAATATCCCTGATGAATGTAGATGCAAAAATACTCAACAAAATATTAGCAAACCGAATTCAAAAATACATCAAGAGGATCATACACCATGATCAAGTGGGATTCATCCCAGGGATGCAAGGATGACACAACATTCAAAAATCCATTAACATCATCCACCACATCAACAAAAAGAAGAACAAAACCACATGATCATCTCCATAGATACTGAAAAAGCATTTGACAAAATTCAGCATCCATTCATGATTAAAACTCTCAACAAAATAGGTATAGATGGCAAGTACCTCAACATCATAAAGTCCATGTATGACAAACCCACAGCTAACATCATACTTAACAGCGAGAAGCTAAAAGCTTTTCATCTAAGATTAGGAACAAGACAGCAATGCACACTCTCTCCACTGTTATTCAACATAGTACTGGAGGTCCTAGCCATGGCAATCAGACAAAACAAAGACATACAAGGCATCCAGATTGGTAAAGAAGAAGTCAAATTGTTACTATTTGCAGATGACATGATATTGTACATAAAAAACCCTAAAGACTCCACTCCAAAACTACTAGAACTAATACCTCAATTCAGCAAAGTTGCAGGATTCAAAATTAACACACAGAAATCTGTTGCTTTCCTATACACTACCAATGAACTAACAGAAAAAGAATTTAGAAAAACAATTCGATTCACAACTGCATCAAAAAGAATAAAATACCCAGGAATAAACCTAACAAAGGAAGTGAAAGAGCTATACTCTGAAAACTACAAGACACTCCTAGGAGAAATTAAAGAGGACACTAACAAATGGAAATTCATCCCATGCTTTTGGCTAGGAAGAATAAATATTGTCAAAATGACTACACTACCTAAAGCAATCTACACATTCAATTCAATCCCTATCAAAATACCACCAGCTTTCTTCAATGAACTGGAACAAATAATTCTAAAATTCATACGGAACCACAAAAGACCCCGAATAGCCACAGCAATCCTGAGAAGGAGGAATAAAACAGGGGGAATTATGCTCCCTGACTTCAAGCTCTACTACAAAGCCACAGTAATCAAGACAATTTGGTATTGGCACAAACACAGACCCACAGACCAGTGGAACAGCATAGAAAATCCAAACATTAACCCAAACATATACAGTCAATTAATATTTGATAAAGAAGCCTTGGATACACAATGGGGAGATGACAGCCTCTTCAGCAGCTGGTGTTGGAAAAACTGGACAGCTACATGTAAGAGAATGAAACTGGACTACTGTCTAGCCCCATACACAAAGGTAAACTCAAAATGGATCAAAGACCTGAATGTATGTCATGAAACCATAAAACTCTTAGAAAAAAACATAGGCAAAAATCTCTTGGACATATAAACATGAGCGACTCATTCATTAACATATCTCCACGGGCAAGGGAAACAAAAGCAAAAATGAACAAGTGGGACTATACCAAGCTGAAAAGCTTCTGTACAGCAAAGGACACCATTAGTAGAACAAAAAGACATCCTACAGTATGGGAGAATATATTCATAAATGACATATCCGATAAGGGGTTGACATCCAAAATATATAAAGAACTCATGCACCTCAACAAACAAGAAGCAAATAATCCAATTAAGAAATGGGCAGAGGACATGAATAGACACTTCTCCAAAGAGGAAATTCAGATTGCCGACAGGCACATGAAAAGATGCTCCACATCGCTAATCATCAGAGAAATGCAGATTAAAACCACAATGAGATATCACCTCTCCCCAGTAAGGATGGCTAACATCCAAAACACAAACAACAACAAATGTTGACGAGGATGTGGAGAAAAGGGAACCCTCCTACACTGCTGGTGGGAATGCAAATTAGTTCATCCACTGTGGAAAGCAGTGTGGAGGTTCCTCAAAAAACTCAAAATAGAAATACCGTTTGACCCAGGAATCCCACTCCTAGGAATTTACCCTAAGAATGTAGCAGTCCAGTTTGAAAAAGACATATGCACCCCTATGTTTATCACAGCACTATTTGCAATAGCAAAGAAATGGAAGCAACCTAAGTGTCCATCAGTAGATGAATGGATAAAGAAGAGGTGGTACATATACACAATGGAATATTATTCAGCCATAAGAAGAAAACAAATCCTACCATTTGCAACAACATGGATGGAGCTAGAAGGTATTATGCTTGGTGAAATAAGCCAAGCGGAAAAAGACAAATATCAAGTGATCTCACTCATATGTGGAGTAAAAGAACAAAGAAAAAAACTGAAGGAACAAAACAGCAGAAAGCTCACAGTACCCAAGAATGGACTAACAGGTATCAAAGGGATAGGGACTGGGGTGGATGGGTGGGAAGGGAGGGACAAGGGGGAAAAAGGTGCAGTATGATTAGCAGAAGTAATGTTGGGGGAGGCACATGGTGGGCTGTACAAATCAGAGAATATAAGTAATGATTCTATAGCATCTCACTACGCTGATGGACAGTGAATGTAATGGGGTTGGTTGGGGGGACCTGATGAAGGGAGTAGTTTAATAACCATAATATTCCACATGTAATTGTAGATTAGTGATACCAAAATAAATTATTTAAAAAAATTAACTATGAAGTGGCAATTTTGAAAAATTCTTTGTTATTACTGATGGCCCTATTGACAGAAAATATGATAATTTATTAATGAATTATTCTATAATATAATGTAACTGAATAAAGTCTTGTCTGATTTTGGCAAGTCATTGGTTAATTTCCAGAAAAAAAGTTGACTTACAATTTTTTCCAGTGTGTTCATTGATTTGATGGAGGACCTGATTTTCATATTCCTTACTCCACTGTTTCTGAAGCCCCACCTCTTCTCTTTTTTATTTCAATAACATGCAATTAAATGCAACTCCGTTCATAGGACTTGTGCCCATGGGACTGATATTTTCCTTTAAAATGTGTCCTCATCCATCTTTCCCTTCCCAGACTTAATATGCACATTCTATGATATTACTCATGATTTAATGATTAAGGCAAGAATGTTAGAAAAATCAGGAGTTTAATAAATTTTAGCTAATTGATTTATGTATTTACTTTATCTACAAATATTAACTGAGACATTATTTTTAAAAATTTGAGTTTATAAATGTGTTATTGCTGGGGCTTTTTTGTGTGTGTGCCTTCCCCTGGTGGCCAAAATTCAAAACAATATTATTTTATGTTCACCTGTATATTTAAAAAATGTTTTCATGTTTCATAAGTCTTTAATATATTAAAATGGATTTTTGTGTATGAAATAATATAGAGAACCTCTTTAATTTTTGTTCTATATTGGATGAATTGTTCTGTGATCAGTGAAAGAATAATAGAACTGTAACAGTAATATGTCATTTCCTCTTTCATTTATCAAGTTTCATATATATGTGATCATTTCTTGAATTTTAATTCTGTTTCATTGGGCTATTTGTTAGTCTTTGCAGTACTACCACATTGTTTTAAAACATAGCTTTAAGATTACTCAGAAGTTAAGACAGCAAGGCACATGTGAGGAGAAAGGGGGCACATTAGGTTGCAGAAAGTTTTGAGTAACATCATTAGCACCCTGACAACAAGAGACTACAGAATAAACTAAAAAGTCACCCCAAAAAACTTAAATCCAACAAGAGAAACGGCTTCCTGACAAATAATGGAACATGAATTGCCTCACTTGTGGAAGAGCATGGGAATAAGAAGTGCTGACCACCATACAAACAAGTAAGAGTTAATTAGTTAAATTATTTTATAGACTTTTAAATTCTAATGGGGAGGGTGACAGAATAGACTGGAATGGCTGAACATCCCAAATTTATGGGAAGTTGACTCTTCTCTTATAATCTTTTTCTAATGGAAATCCACTAAGGTTTTAAGAGAAGAGTCTATATTTGACAGATGAAGAATCAAGAATTCCCAAGATATTCTTTCCATATGAAGCAAAATCTTTCCAATGCATTGTGAGGTACATATAGGAGGAACTCAGAGAAACATCATTCCCAAGACAAAGGAATAGAAGCATTATCACTGAAGTAAAGGTAGAAGAAAGACTTTCTAACCTGGGGAGTAAGGCAGGAAACTCTCGGGTTGAAAACCTTATACCAAGGCCAGGGAGAGGTCTGCTACCATGAGGAAATGGAAATGAAACTCCTACTGAAGACCAAGCACAGATACAAGGCAGAGTTTAGCTGTCACAGAAAGGACAGAAACACTGAGAAAACCCTATCCCAGTCCAAGGAAAACAGAGCCAGCCTAAGACTGAGATGGGACCAGTGCCACAGAGAAAACAATCCATACGCCTAACACAAACCTAGCACTGAGTAACAAACAATGTTATTTTATCGTTGAAGAGATGAACAAGAATGTAGACAGAGAAACTTCTGTGGCACAGGCATATAGGCAACTACGCAAAGATGACTGTGGAGCATTAACACTGAGAAAAATTCTACAAGTCTTACCACTGTCACTAAAAACAAGGCAGTTGCATAAAATTCCTGGAGGAACTGAAAACTATGGGGCACTGCTAACAAACATAGCAACAACAACATACAAAGGCAGCTCAATACCTGACCGGCTTAACTAAAAACCCATAATAATGACCTGAAAAAAGAAGAGGAATACCTAGTACTAGGAATAAATACATTTTACCTCAATCTCTACCTTTCTACTCAAAATACCAGGCATTTTATAAAAAATTAGGAGACACATGAAAAAGCAAATTACTTCTCTACTAAAGGATATATACATCAAAACTCCACAGCTTACATCATAGATGAGAGAGTGAGTGTGAACACTACTACCTCAATATTGGAAACTAGGATAGGATGTCTATTCTCACTCTTCCTATTCAACATTACACTGGAAGTTCTAGCTATAAGACGAGACAAAAAGAAATTGTCCTAATTTGCAGCAGCATGATTGTCAATGTCAAAATTGCCCAAGAAATCTCAAAAAATTGTAGGGCACATTGTCAATATACAGAAGTTAATTACTTTCTTAACTACTGTATCAACAATAAAATTTGGAATATATAATACTTGTTATACAGAATCTCTATGCAAAAAGCCACAAAACAAAGATCAAACAAATTAAAATAGATGGAGATAGTCTATGTTTATGGATGATTTGGGGATTCTCAATATTGTATAGACAAATTATTGGTCCATAGATTCAACACAATTCAAATCAAGATCTCAGAAAGTTTTTGTGCCTGTATTTGTTGACAAAATAATTTAAAAATTTGTGTGTAAAAGAAAGGCTCTAGAATAGCTAAGGCAGTTTTGAAAAACTATACCAGAAGACCCACATTACCAGTGTCAAGATTTACCATAATGTTATAATGTTAGGCTGAGAACCTTATACCTAGGCCAAGAAGTTCTCCAGATTTTGCAGAGGGTAGGTTTGAATAGGTGAAGTATAGGCGACTTTTTTAAGGTGTTGAAACTATTCTGGATCATATTCTAGTAATGGATCCTGACGCTATGCATGTGGTAAGACTCTTACAGCACAGAGCGAACTCTTGTGTATGCAAAAAAAAACTAAATTAGGAGTTCCTGTTCTCACAGGATGGAGTGTAGACTGTGACCAAAGAGTCTAGTTGTATTACAAATGACTGACATAATTTCACTGAGGCTGCTAGGGGAAATACTAGTGAACCGGCACCTAAGTAGCACTGGAAATAAATGGGAACTGTAAAGCTGAATACAAAAGGAACTGTACATAAGCATGTAGTAGATGATAAAGTTATTTTCAATGAGGGTATGGGTTACTGATTTGCAACCACTGTGCATGTATGCAGGGATTGATCAAAGAAGTAAATAGATAGTGGATGATGGGAACCAGGCTTCTTGCTGGTAAAGGAGAAGATTACAATCAAGCAGGTGGAGAGGTTAGCATAATCCATGTGATACTGGTTTAGAGTTGGAGATGTTAGTGTGAAGGTACAATTAGCTTAATAGTGTTTATATATATAAATATCTACATATGTCTGTATATATCTGGCTTAGTATACACACATATATTTTCTAGCTCTGTCTATTGACAGGGTCTGAAAACAATGGCACCCCAGTAGAAATGAGCCATCATAACACCTATGTTTTGGTTTCTAATATTCTCCAGTAAAAGAAACCAGAGGCCCTTCAGGTAATTGCTGATGCTCAGAATGGAGCAATAAATATACCAGATGCTGCTGAAGCATCTTACATTGCCAAGAAGTAAGGCTCAAAGGAAAAAGAAAACTCACAAAACAACCCACAACGACTGTCATAGGTCAAAGGTACACAGGAGCCACTTGAAAGAGCTCCCAAAGGCCAAAACTGGAAGAATTTTTAATTTGACCAATAAAATGATTGGATTATTGTCCAAACTATAAAATAAATACCCATGAATCCATACTGAAATAAATTAATTAGTTAAGAAATGAATAAATGTGGGAAAATAGAAAATTTTCCCATGGAGAATTCTAAATAATTCTGTAGATTATTCCCACCTCAAGTAGATGGAACAAGCTGACACCCTCCCAGTCCCCAATCGTTGGCTGCACATGGTGACTTTTTTCTCAGAGGTGCAGTAAGGATAGGGGGGAAAAGAGTAATTTTACAGTGAAATAACCTCATAAACTTTACTTTAGCCAAGTGATCAGGTTAATTTTATCAATAATCATTCATGTTATCATTTACCTTTAACATGTGATGAGAATGTCACTTTACCTGTGTTGTCTTTCACCCAAAACTCATTAACACTTTCTCACTATGGGGAAAACCTCAAACTGAAATTTAAGGTTTTGAAATTTAATCTTACAAAATACTTGTCTAGTATTTCTCAAAACTGTCAAGGTCATCAAAAACAAGGGAAGTCTGAGAGACTGACATAGTCTAGAGAAGCCAAAGGAGACATGAAACTAAATGTAATTGGTATCACGATGGATTACTGAAATGGAAAATGGACATTAGGCAAAACTGAGGTAATGTGATAAAACATGGACTTTAGTTATAATAACGTACCAGTATTGGGTCATTAATCTTGACAAATGCAGTATGTTAAGTAAGATGTTAGTAATGGGGGAAAATGAATGTGCGGTATACAGGAAATCTCTGTCCTATTTTCACAATAATTCTGTAAATTTAAAACTGTCTTAAAACTTAAAATCTATTAAACGTTAATCCAGAATATTTCATAGCAATGATGAAGAGCAACTTATTCTCTCATACATTGCTAGTATGGATGCAAAACAGTATAGCCACTTTGGAAAACATTTTGTCAGTTTCTATGAAATTAAATACACTTAACATATGAGCCAGGAATTCCATCTAGGTTTTTATCCAAGAAAAATGAAAGCATTATGTCCATACAAGCACTTGTTTATCAACCTTTATAGTATCTTTATTCACAATAGCCAAAACCCGGAAACTACCCAAATGTTAATCAACAGGTGAATGGATAAACAAATTTTGGTCCCATAAAATAAAATCTTACTGAAAAACATGCATGCCACATCATGGATGAATCCAAAAACATTATGCTAACTGTAAGGAGGCAGAAACAAAATATATGTACTTCATGATTCCATTTATAAGATATTCTGTAAAAGACAATATTTATGAAGGCTGAAAACAGATCAGTGTTTGCAAGGGACTTGGAGTGAGAGGAGGAGATTGAATAAACTGGAGCATGAGGGAATATTTTAAAGTGACTGAACGTTTCTATATCTTGTTTTTGATGGTGGTTACTTGACTGTGCAGGTTTGTCAAAATTCAGAGAAGCATATACCTTAAAATGGCAAATATTACTCTATGTTAATAACAACTCAATATGTCTGACTTGAAAGATAGGCACTATTAAAAAATCCATAGCTTTAAAATAATGCTTGGTAATTGCTAATACTAGTATGTTCACAATGATTTTCTCTCTAATTTTAAAATCCGTGTTCTAAATATCTTGAATATCCTTGATGGAATTTAGATTTTAAAGGCATGTATTCTTTGTATCAATTTGGGGACAATCCCTTTTTTTACTGACTTTTCCTAACTATCTATGAATATTGTATAATTATCTTATGTTTACACTGTACATAATATTTTAATAAAAATTTGACAATTTTATACATCCCTGGTTTTGTATACCTTTTCTTAGATTAATATCAATTATATGCTTTCTGTTACTATTGTATTGGTATTTTATAGCTTATTTTACCTTTTGTTAGTTACTGACTCATGGAATTTCATTTTTTTTTTATATATATCACTTCCAACACATTGGTGAAGAATCCTATTTTTTTTAGCACAATATGTGTCTATAGATTATTTGGATTTTTTTCACCATTTAAAGAGAATTACATTTTTATTTCTTCTGTTGTATTGTTTTTTTCCTGCTCTTCTTTGTCAGCTATTACTGAAAATAGAACTTTGAAGAGATGTTAGTGAACATGACTTTAAAAGGGATGACTTTATTTCAGTTCATAATGGTGTTTACTGTAGGTTTTTTATTAGTATCCATTATACTGTTAAGAAAGGCTAGTTTATTTTGCCATGTACTTTTTTAAGTGTTTAGAGTTAAATTTTAATAAATGCTTATTATGCTACTGCTGGGATGGCCATGCATTTTTCTCCTTTTAATGTTAATTCACCTTTGAATTACTGAGAACAAGTCACCTTGATCATAGTTTGTCTTTCTTAAGCATTGCTATTTTTTTAATGAGTTTTGTGTGTATGATCTTGGGTGAGATTGACCTATAATGGCCACTCATAAGTGATCTTATGTTGGTTTTGGTAACAGTATTGTACTAGCTTCACTGAGTGAATTTTAGGATACTCCTCTTTTCAACTCTTTGAGAGCAATTTGTGTAATACTGGATGATCTGTTCCTTGAAAATTTGGTAGAACTCACTCTTAGATCATCTAGGATTGATGTTTCTTTGTAGGAAATTTTCATCATCTGATTCTATCTGATTTCCTGTCTGAGTTCATCATGTGAATATTGGTGTTAGTTCACTGTACTTTCTTATTCAAGGTTTGATTTCCTGTTTCTTGGTATGACTGTTGATTTTCTACTGTATGCTGTACATTTTGGATACTGTTAGAAGAACATGAGTTCTATAGAAATATTCTATTTTATCAGACAGTCACCATGTTTAGGCTTAGCATGCAGAACATAGCCTATTTCTGTGAGGTGTCTTTCCAAAGACAATTGAATTTTCATAGCATTTGTGGTGTTATTTTGGTTGGCTTTCTTTTTTACTGTGCTACTGGGGCTCCCACTGGTCCCTGCTGGTGCTGCCTATTGCAAGAGAAGTAGTGTCCCCAGACCTAGGACACCTAATGTTCTCTGGTGAGAGAAAGTGGGTCTCAGACCTTAGGAGGTCTTCTGGCTGGATACTTCTTGTGGGATTTCCCCTCAAGAAGTACCTGTGGGGCACATAGGACACTTCATGGACCAGGTACTTGTGGTGGCAAGATCTCCCTGTGTCTCTGGGAAGTTGAGGGAGGATGTCTGCAGCCCATAATGACAAATAGTCTTCCCATGCCAGGTGGCAGATTCGCTCCTGTCAGTATTTTTCAGTGGTATGAAGTAAGTGTCCCAGCTGTAGGACTCACTTGGATGAAACCGGTCTTTGCATTATGACATCATACCATTTAACTCACAAGCCAACCACAGGCTGTTGGCATGCACCGTGTGTGCCACTTTGGGTATGACATTGGGTGTGACTGTGTTTAAAGCCATCTGCTATTCTGGAAATTGCTTTTAATATGTCATCTGTTTTGTATGGCAGACCCTCTCCTGTCAGTACTACAGAGCCACTCCAATACATCTTGGTGAGCAAGGGGAATTTCAGATTTTCAGCAAAGGACCTTTGCATCCCTCATTGCTTGTTATGGCATGGATCCCTTGCTGGTGCCACCTGGCCATGCCAATATCTTTAAGTGGGGGAGGGGAATGGGAAAGGCGCATTCTCCTGGCCTCTTATGGGTAGCAGAACTCTTGATGGATCTCTCTTGTCAATGGCACTGGGCTACACTGAAGTTTAAACTGGGCTAACAAGAGTCAGAGGGACTCTTGTTTGTTCTGGAGAAGAATGAGCCCATATGTGCTGCCTTCCATTGCTGAGTTTCGGGTTTGGAAATTTTGGGCCCAGGTGGCCTTTTTCTGTTTGGTGGGGTGGGTGGGCACACTTAAACTCTGTGCTACTGCATTGCTTCTCCAGTCCTAGGGTCCTCAATCAATTCACCTTTCTCTTCCTGCCATTTAGTAGCTTCTTTGGATTTCATTGTATACTATTTCTAGGGCTTATATTTGTTCTTAGTGGGCAGGGGTACAGAGAAGTGAGTATACCATCTTGTGTGGATTAAAAGCCACATCTTTTGACTTTTAATATTTATGTGACCTTATGTTTTATGCATACATCTTTAAAAAATATTGGCTGGAATTTCCTCTTCTTTTCTTATTTTTAATTAAATATCTCAGTTTGTGTATTTTAAATGGCAAAATTGTCTATTTGCATTTATTGTGGTTATTGATATATTTGGACTTGGTTCTAGCATCTTATATATGGATTTTGATTTTTAATTCCTTCCTCTTCTTCCGTATTTCTTTTTGTCCTTTATTTAAAAAATATCGATTGATGTTTTGGTTTACTATTCTCAGATCATCTGTTGATTTTCACTTCTATGATATACTCTGTCTTTTAAGGGCTACTGTGAAATTTTGCCATGCATAAAGTCAAATGATAGTATTGTTTCCTGTTGTCCTGGAAATTACAAGAGCATTAAACACTTCTACTTCTATCACTCCTTTATGGGCCTACAGAGTATTCTGGTCTAGCACTTTACTCTACTGTACTCTCAATTAGATGTCATTATCATTGTCATCATTATAGGAAACTGTTGTGTCTGTATGGCTATTCCTCTGTGGGTCTACAGCCAGATACCTGTTGGTGGGCCTGGTGTTGTGACTGGTAATCACAGCCAGAAGTTGGAGAGATGAACTGGGTAAAAAAAGAGGGGAATGAGGGCAGGCTGTGACCTGCCAGTCACATCTGTACCTGTCTGTCACTATATATGACTATAACAATATTCGTATAATAATAGCTACTGCTTCATTTCTGTCTGTCAAATCTTATGTGGATTTATCTTTTGGCCAACCCTAACCCATAAGAATACAGGCAAGGAGATTTTGAGAAATGTAGGCTTTCTGCTTAACAAAGTCGATAAATAACACAATCGAATAAATAGAGCGGGTCGTACACCCTTACTGATTTGTTGGTGTTTTTTTTTGCAGGGAGGAAAGTAGGATGGAGAGTTTTGTCTTTCTTTCCTATAAGGCATACAATACAATTCAAATTATATTTCATGAATGTTTGGATTGTTTTGAAACAGGGAGTTACTTCAGAACATTTAGTGCCAGAAATAGAATTTGTCTGATAACAGTTTTTCATTTTATGTCACTTCAATAATTTTATTGTCAGCATTATGTACTTTATGAAGTTACATTCAACATTTTATGTCAGTAGGAAAATATTTGGATCAATGTGACTGTATTTTACTTTAAATGCTTTTTAGTTTAAAATGATTAGGACAGTAGCTTTCAAAAATATCTAACTTTCCAGAGACCAAGATTTTGTATTTTACCAATTACAAATTGGAAAAGTAGCTACATATTTAAGCATCTAGAGTAATTTAATGCTGGATGTCCTAAGAGGAAAGATAAGAAAATCCTAAGTAATATTTAACAGGTGAAGTTGACTGCTGAGTGACACTTTGCTTTTTTGGGCAAATGGTGATAGGAATTTCAACACAAATTTTGGAAAATCTTGATTATGTTTCACTCTTGGGAGATGAAATGATGCCTTTTGCAGGGGCATCAAGATAAAGCGTTCCAGAAAAACTGCAAACGTTATTTGGCTGTCTCAGTTTTGTTTCAGGAACTAGCTCATTTCCTCTGGAGACAAATGAGTAAGTGATTGTTTTTCCCTAGTTTGAAATGGAGGTATCTTTTTTCACTTAACAAGCTTTGGCCACAATGATGTCATGTATTGCTATTTCTATTTAATATATAACATTATACAGTGCTTGTTCTACAATGACTTGTTCATTTTTTTTAACCCCCATAGACTTTTCATACTAAACCTGCACATGAGAAATAGTTACTACAAGTCTAAAAGTTGCCTTTAAATTCTGAAATTTTTTAATGGATGGACTTTATAAAATATTTTAAAGTGAAATTCAAAACCCATTTTCCCTTTAAATAAAGTCTGAATGCAGGACTTGGTTTTGTTGCCAATGAATATATTACTCCAATTCTGCTTGACTTTGGATACTAACAAAAAATATCTGCAGTACTGACTACAGGAAAATATGGGAAATGTTTGTGAGAACTGCTCTGCTTTTCTGACCATATGCCATTTCCTATTCATATTTCCTCTGTAGTGTTTCGCACAAGCGTGTTCAAAGAAACTACCTCACTCTCATTTTCTTGAAGAATTCCTATCTCTTATTCTGATACTTAATGGTTTTGCATTATATGTTACTTTATCTAGGTGACATATTTGCATTTTTAATTGTAACATCTTAAAACTCAAGTGTTACTGATGATGGGAAAATTAAGCACCATAAAAAACTGAGAATGCTACTTTGTAGGCCTTTTTCATATTCCATATATGAATTTTATTTGTCTTGAATATCTGAAATTGTTCTTTTTTCTTTTCCAAATTTTGTAGTCCTTTCTTTCAATGACACGTCTTGTTCAACATAACATCTAGAACTAACATGTCTGTTGACAGAACAAGTTTCTACATTTAAGTGAAAAAATTCACCATGTATTTTCAATAAGTGTGTGTTTATTATACATATGCATATACATATATATTACATATATATAATTAGTATGTTTCCCTGAACTTATGCATGTGGCAAAACAAAAAATAAAAAATTAAAGAATGAAAAAAATGCAAAAACGTCTTTTTTGTATTATTTTAATGATTCAAAAATATTTTTCTTTTACAAAGATGTTATCTAATATAGAAATATGCTTTATTATTTAGGTTATTTTTGTAAATTATAATGGCTCTCAATAATGAGAGTATAACTTAGAAAATCACATTGATTCAAAGGTAAAAGTTACACATTGACTGCTTATTTTATCATACTTCTCATTTTTCAAAATCATCCACCAATTATGCAAGACTTTTTTCTGTTTTATTTTAATGTCAGTTTTTCTTGATAATCCAAAGCTGTTTTATTATTCTGTATTTAATAATCAGGCTCAAAACCTGCCTAAACTCTTCGAAAGGTATTTATATAATTTAGAAAATTTTCCACTTTTGTAAAAAGTATATAACATTGTTTTTGGAAAAGAGCTAATAATACAATGTTTATAATCCATACACTCTTTAGCAGGAAGATCTGTCTATAGAATGTGTTTCTTTCAAAAGTTAGTTACATCTTATATTCACTAAAATGTTATTTGTATATTAATGTAGATAGTCTCAAAATTTTATTCACTAATGCCCAGAGGACTCCGAGATACTCAAGGGAACTATAAGGTCAAAAATCTCTTCATAATAATATGTGTGTTTTCCATGTTACATTGCATTTGTCATTGCGTTAACAGTCACAGAAACAACTACTGGTGCTGTAGCATAAATCAAGGCTTTAACAGCAAACTGTATGGGGGTAAAATTGCAACATTTACAGAATCTCTCCCCTGGCCTTAGTTCATCTCCATATCAATA
This sequence comes from Phataginus tricuspis, assembly GCA_029783875.1. NCBI lineage: Eukaryota > Metazoa > Chordata > Mammalia > Pholidota > Manidae > Phataginus > Phataginus tricuspis. Next base: position 73,606,647 of record JAQQAC010016209.1, read on the forward strand.
GGTGTTTCTAAGAGGTGGAGAGAAGTACCATTTCCATATCAATAGGTAATTTCATGGGGGAGCAAGGGCAAATCTAGACCAGAGAGGTTGTGTGGAATCCCTTTTGCAGCTGGGTCATGGGAGACACTGTTGAGCAGAAGTGGATGATTGCTGCTTGAAAACAATAAAGAGGTTTCTCCCACCTTATTTCTCCCTTTGACTGATTTCAGTTTCAAATGTATTTTGCCCTGGGCTAAAAAGGTGTATTCTCCCCGGAGTTACACTGTATAAGGATGCCTTTTATTCTTCACTGTCACATAGGCAAGAAAGAGATGCCAGTTTCACTTAAGAATGTTTGGTGAAGTAGTAAAAGTTATTAATTTTATTTAAATTTCAACCACTGAGTACACATCCTTTGATGAAATTCAAAGTTCACATATTCTCTTTGATGAAGTGAAACATATACACAAGCACTTTTCCTTTATGCCAAATTACCGTGGTGTCTTAAAGGAAAACACTGTGTCACTGAGTTGTGAGATGTCCTCTTTTTTCATGGAACTCCATTTTTACTGGTAAGAATGACTAAGTATGGATATTGATACCTGGATATTTGGCCAACATTATCTCATACATAAACTAAGTGGGTCTGTCACTTCAAGGCTAGTGGTTTGCCAATGAGAAATGTCAAGCTTTCAAGAGGAAGTAAGAATGATGGGAAACTTGCATCTGCACATGTGAGCTTGTATTCACCACTGTGAACAGGTTCCCAATTCATAATACACGTTTGCATATATATAGTTACATATTTATATTATAATATTTTTCAATATTTGAAAATTCTGTGTAACTCATTGTGGGGAAGTTGGGGTTCCTATGGCCAGGATCCTCACTGAACTTAAACCACCTGATGATGTAACTGGCCTGTTGCTAGGCTACTGCTTCTACACCTTTAGGCAATAAGCTATTACTGTGCTATAGAGAGAGCTCGGCCCAGTGCTCTGCCTGGAGGAAGAGACGCTAGTGCTCAACCTACCACCAGGAGAACAAGCCGGGTAATGAACCCTTTCACCCCAAAGAACGTTCTGCTGTCAATTTCTTTGGTCACTTTGAATCCATAGTGAACTTGCCTGGGACTGAAACCCATCGGCAAGACAATTGGCATAGTCGGCAGGATTCATTGTTGACCAAGGAAAAAGACAAGCTACCCTTATGGGAGGACTGCTTCAGCGGGCTGCCCCTGTGAATGGGGAAACAGTGGGTATGTGGTCTGAGGTGGCTTGCCTCCTAAAGGACTGGGCCCCACCCCAGGACCGGAGGCAAGTGGAGGTGACACCTGAGGCAGTAGGGATGGCCCTTGGCATAGTAAGCAGATCCTTTGAGAAGCAGAGTGCCTGTGAGGCAGCAGGGACTGTGGGTTGGCTGCGTCTCACAGTATTAAAAAAGTTTAGAGAGGAAATGGTGGCATGAGAACGTGAGCTGCAAATTTCCATGGATTCCCTGATGAGGGAAATGGCATTGATGCAAGAGGCACCACGAGAACGCAAGCTTCAAACTTCTGTGGATTCCCTGAGGAGAGAAATGGCATTGATGCGAGAGGAGGTGGCATGAGAACACGAACTGCACACTTTTGTGAATTCCCTGAAGAAAGAGATAGCATTGATACAAGATCAAAGGCATAAAGGTGCCATTGGAGATGAGATGGCAGTGCTGCCAGGTGTTCTGAAGGAAGAAGAGGCCATCAAGGAAAAAGAGGAGCTCCTGAGGGAAGCACAGGCAGAGGTGGTCCGAGAACATCAGCTGCAAATCATTGAGCTGAAGGTAAGAGACCTTCTGAAGACTGAGGTAGCATTGCTGTGAGGTACAGTAGAAAATGTAAAGGTTGTAGCAGAGGAGGCACTCAGGGGAGGGGAGAGAAAGGTGCCATCAGCCCCAGAAATGGAGGAGCTGGAGAAAGATGAAGGGGTGATGCTGGAGGCACTGGCACCTCCTGTACTGAAAGCACAGCCAGTAGTTGTAAAGAAAATAAAGACCCAACAGATGAAGGTTCTCCAAGGAGAGGAGCAGCCCCCTTCCCAGGCCGTGGAGCACTCTGTGGTCCACCCCATACTCAGGCTGAGCTGGTGGATTTGGCTCCTGGTTTAGGCAGAAGCACTTAGAGTCAGTATCGGCTTGGCTCCTGCATCTGTGGGACTTAGGGATGGATGAAATTGTTCTGTCAGGGTCAGAGATGGGAAAGCTGTCTTCCCTTACAGTGCAGCCTGCCTTGAGGCAGCGATTACAAAATGCACATCAGACCCCAGGGAGACACTCCCTCCTTGATTGGCTTATGGCTGCACTTTGTGCTCTGTGGCCCAATCCGAGTGATCTACCATCCTCTCCTGTTTGATGGCAGACATATGCTGAGCTCCAAGAGGTGGTATAAGAGCTAGGCATAAGAAATGCCATCTATGGTCCAGAGAATTATGGCCCAGAAGAAGAGATTTTTACTACTGGGATGAGAAGTATTGTACTTCAAACGGCTCCTACCTCCCTCTTTGGGTCTCTAGTGGCTATTCTTTCCCCTCACTTAGGGCATCCCATAAGCGAGGTGACACATACAGTAGCAGACTTAGGAGAGGATGAAACAATGAAAATTCAGGAAGAGATAAGACCTGTTGCTCCCAAGAAGAATTTACAGGGCCCCATAAAGGTTATGAGGACCCAGATGTGGGTTGATTTAATACAGGCAGGACCAGATGGAAGGAAATTAAATGGGAAGTCAAATAGGATCTTATTAGAGCTATGGCAACAGCTGAAACCAGAGCAGTAGTTCCAGCCATTAAGACCAAAGAGGCAGAGATCAGAGACAGAGCCACAAGTCTGGCCTGTGTGTTTGCAAGACTTCCTGCTGGAAAGCGAGCCAACCTCACTTGAGCCCACACAGGAAGGTGACTGGGAAACACCGTTTGACTAAGGGGAAAGTCAAGGTATCTGCCCCGAGGGACCAGGGGTGGACCGGAGACCACATGTTGAAATAGCTATCCATTGGTCCCCAGTGAACATACAATGTGTCCTGGCTCTGGTGGACACTGGGGCTGAATGTTCACTGACTCACGGTAACTCTGAGCAGTTACCCGGGACCCCCACTATCATAGATGGATATGGGGGGAAGGCTTTCGGAGTGAAAAAAGCCCAAATCCATTTGGGAATAGGGCATCTACCCACAAAAGAGTATACTGTGTCTCTATCTCCTATCCCTGAGTATATTTTGAGGATTGATATCCTGCAGGGTCTATGGTTGCGGACCACTGCAGGTGAGTTCAGACTGAGAGTACATGTGGTGAAGGCAGTTCTGCGGGGACATGCTAAACACCCGCCCATAGCTTTGCCTGTACCTCAGCGGGTGACTAATACCAAACAGTACAAACTGCCTGGGGGCATAAAAAGATTGGACAAACTCTCCAGGAGCTGGAATAGGGGGATATTATAAAGCCCACCCATAGTCCATTCAATTCCCCTGTGTGGCCAGTAAAAAAGCCAGATGGCTCCTGGCGTATGACTGTAGATTACAGAGAACTGAATAAGGTCATACCCCCTATACATGCTGCTGTTCCCTCTATTGCAGGCTTTATGGATACTCTCAGTCATGAACTAGGAGCATATCATTATGTGGTAGATCTTGCTAATGCCTTCTTTTCCATTAACATTGAGCAGGAAAGTCTGGAAAAGTTTGCCTTCACATGGGAAGGGCAGCAATGGACTTTCACCATCCTCCCACAGGGATACCTCCACAGCCCTACCATCTGTCATGAACTTGTAGCCCAGGACTTGGCTACATGGGAGAAACCGCCAATGGTGCGGCTGTACCATTATATTGATTATGTCATGCTCACGTCTGATTCTCTTTCAGATCTAGAAGGTGCAGCACCTAGACTGCTGCAACATTTATAGGAGAAAGGGTGGGCTGTGAACAGCACCAAGGTTCAGGGACCTGGTTTGCCTGTCAAATTCTTGGGGGTCGTCTGGTTGTGTAAGACTAAAGTTATACCAGAAGCAGTTATAGATAAAGTCCAGGCCTTTCCTACCCCCACAACTGTAGCATTGCTACAGGAGTTTCTGGGACTTCTAGGCTACTGGAGAGTGTTTATCCCGCACTTTGCACAAATTCTGAAGCCCTTATACGGGTTGGTATGAAAGGGTGTTAGGTGGGACTTGCATGAGACGTGTGCATCTTTATTTACTACAGCAAAACGGGTAGTCAAGGCCATGCAGGCCTTGAATGTGATAGACCCACCAAGGCCCTGAGAGCTGGACGTTCATGTCACTGAAGACAGATATGGCTGGGGCCTCTGGCAGCAGCTTGAATGAACTCGCCAATCCATTGGATTCTGGTCACAACTCTGGAAAGGGGCAGAGTTATGATACACTTTGATAGAAAACAACTGACTGCCATATATCACACCTTGCTGGCTACAGAACCCATCACTGGAGTGGCCCCAATAAAGGTAATAACCACCTATCCCATTTTGGAGTGGGTACAAGACTGGACCCAAAAGCCAAGGAGTGGCGTGGCACAAACACCCACACTAGCCAAGTGGGGTGCTTACCTACAGCAGCATAGTGCCCTCGCTAGTAGCCCCTTGAGTGAAGAACTCCAGCACTTATTGGGGCCGGTGACATATACTAGTGAAAAGCAGGAAGAACTTGATTTTGAACAATTAGTGGCAGGGAGTACTTATTGGGAGGGAGGTGACCCTAAACCCAAAGATGCATGGTACACAGATGGCTCCAGCCATGGGCAGCCCCCAAAATGAGGGCCATAGCTTTCCATCCTAAGACTGAGACAATATGGATGGAAGATGGTGAGGGAAAGAGCAGCCAATGGGCAGAGTTACGGGCCGTGTGGCTTGTGATCATCCAGGAGCCCTCCCCTATAGTTGTCTGCACTGACAGCTGGGCTATCAGGGCTTGACCCTGTGGCTAACAACCTGGTACCATGCCAACTGGCTGGTTTGTTACCAACCCCTTTGGGGGCAAGAATTGTGGCAAGACTTATGGGCCTGTGGTCAGACTAAAATAATTACATTATACCAGGTGCCAGGTCATTTGCCACAGGCATCCCCAGGAAATGATGAAGTAGATAAATTGACCCAGATACGTTGGTTAGAAGGAAAGCCTGCCTCTGATGTACCTAATGGCTACATCAGCATTTGTTGCATGTAGGAAAAAAGACAATGTGGGCTGTAGCCCGTCAGTGGGCTTGCCTTTGACCTTCAAAGAAGTTAGTAGAGCCTGGCAGGAGTGTGTAGTGTGCTCCAAAAGGGACTTACACCGAGTTCCACAGCAACATGGAACAATAGCTAAGGGGCCTGTACCCCTCGTCGGGTGGCAGATAGACTATATTGGGCCTCTACCTGTGTCAGAAGGATATCGGTATGCAATGATATGTGTGGACACAGCTACTGGATTTCTGGTTGCTTTTCCTACCCATTGTGCAGACTGGCAGATGACCAAAAGAGGCCTGGAGCGTCTCTTTCCTGCCTGTGGCCGACCACAGGTAATTGAGAGTGATCAGGGCACTCATTTTACTGGACATACACTGCAAGAATGGGTGCAAAACCTGGGAATCAAATGGAAGTTTCATGTGCCATACAATCCTACTGCAGCAGGCATGATAGAGAGGCACAATGGCTTGTTAAAATCCAGACTGAAGTCAGATACCAATAGTCTGCAGGGATGGTCACTCTGCTTATGGACCATGCTCAACGTTTGAATGAGAGACCCAGAAAGGGATCCCTGAGCCCCATAGACATGTTAACACATATGGCAGCCTCCCCTATACAACTGCAAGTGCAAACCAAGTTAGAATCACTGAAGCTGAGGTTCGGCCACCAGAATAACATCTTGCTGCCAGCACCAACTGCACTGAATACTGGAGACAATACTGAGTGAATATGGCCTTGGACCTTTTGACACATGGACCAACAATGGCTGGCTCTCCTGGCACCTTGGGGAAAAGGCCTGGAAGCTGGAATAACAGCAGAGTGGCCGCCAAAGGTCACAGTAGTATATCCTGAACGGCCAGAATGTAGGAGCATCTTACCGGGGAGTTTTGTTTTATCATTATGGCCAGTGCATGCACCTCGAGTAGCACTATATATAGACCTTTCGGTAACACCCATGGGGAGAGGAGTAAAAGTATGGTATACTAGACCAGGAAGGGACCCCCTTACTGCTACAGTCCTATCACAGGACCGGTCTCTTGCATGCATCCTATCTGATGGACAAGATGTGCCTATGTTGGTGGCATTAAAACATGTTTCTTATCGCCCCTAAAGTCTTTGCAGATTGGAAACTTCCTCTGGCTTGAGGAGTATTATAATTTTTGTTATTTGGAACCTCCTTGGGCTTGAGGATTGTTATAATTTTTGTTACCTGTGTCTTAATTTTTTATTATCTCTAAGTTGTTGTTAGCCTCTGTTGCTGTGTGGAATCTGGTTAGAGTGCTTCAGCTTTCTCGCACATGGACCATTGTGGAAAATGGAAAGCATGTAGATTGTAAGATGAGAATCCTGGAGCGGTGGAATGCTGGGAAGTGGGGATTCCTATGGCCAGGATTCTCACTGAACTTAAACCACCTGATGATGTAACTGGCCTGTTGCTAGGCTACTGCTTCCACCTTTAGGCAATAAGCTATTACTGTGCTATATAGAGACCTTGGCCCAGTGCTCTGCGCGGAGGCAGAGACGCTAGTGCTTGACCTACCGCCAGGAGAACAAGCCAGGCAATGAACCCTTTCACCCCAAAAAACGTCCTGCTGTGAATTTCTTTGGTCGCATTGAATCCATAGCGAACTTGCCTTGGGCTGAAACCCATCAGCAAGACACTCAATCACCAATGTTTTTCAATTGGCTAATTCCTGCCATTATAATGTCTTTCCTGGGTGAAGAAGATGTATTTAAAAAGTAAGATAGATAAATGCATTTTCTTTTTTTTTTATTTTGGTATGGTTAATCTACAATTACAAGTGCAACATTATGGTTACGAGACTCCCCATATGATCAACCACCCCATATGCCCCATTACAGTCACTGCCCATCAGCGTAGTGAGATGCTATAGAATCACTACTTGTCTTCCCTGTGTTGTACAACCCTCCCTGTGCCTGCCCCCCACATTATGTCTGCTAATCGTAATGCCCCTTTTTCCCTCTTGTCCCTCCCTTCCAACCCATCCTTCCCAGTCCCTTTCCCTTTGGTATCTTTTAGCCCATTCTTTACTTCTGTGAGCCTGATGCTGTTTTGTTCTTTCAGTTTTTTTTTTCTTTGTTCTAAATCTCCACTTAAGAGTGAAATCATTTGATACTTGTCTTTTCCACTTGGCTTATTTCATTGAGCGTAATACTCTATAGCTCCATCCATGTTGTTGCAAATGGTAGGATTTGTTTTCTTCTTATGGCTGAATAATATTCCATTGTGTATATGTACCACCTCTTCTTTATCCATTCATCTACTGATGGACACTTAGGTTGCTTCCATTTCTTTGCTATTGTAAATAGGGCTGCAATAAACATAGGGGTGCATATGTCTTTTTCAAACTGGACTGCTGCATTCTTAGGGTAAATTCCTAGGAGTGGGATTCCTGGGTCAAATGGTATTTCTATTTTGAGTTTTTTGAGGAACCTCCATACTGCTTTCCACAATGGTTGAACTAATTTGCATTCCCACCAGCAGTGTAGGAGGATTCCCCTTTCTCCACATCCTCGCCAACATTTGTTGTTGTTTTTGTTTTGGATGTTTGCCATCCTTACTGGTGTGAAGTGATATCTCATTGTGGTTTTAATCTGCATTTCTCTGATGATTAGTGATGTGTAGCATCTTTTCATGTGCCTGTTGGCCATATGAATTTCTTCTTTGGAGAAGCGTCTATTCATGTCCTCTGCCCATTTCTTAATTGGATTATTTGCTTTTTGTTTGTTGAGGTGCATGAGTTCTTTATATATTTTGGATGTCAACCCCTTATCGGATACGTCATTTATGAATATATTCTCCCATATGTAAGATGTCTTTTTGTTCTACTGATGGTATCCACTGCTGTACAGAAGCTTTTCAGCTTGATATAGTCCCACTTGTTCATTTTTGCTTTTGTTTCCCTTGCCCGGGGAGATATGTTCATGAAGAAGTAGTTCATGTTTATGTCCAAGAGATTTTTGCCTACGTTTTCTTCTGAGAGTTTTATGGTTTCATGACTTACATTCAGGTCTTTGATCCATTTTGAGTTTACCTTTGTGTATGGGGCTAGACAGTAGTCCAGTTTCATTCTCTGACATGTAGCTGTCCAATTTTTCCAACACCAGCTGCTGAAGAGGCTGTCATCTCCCCATTGTATATTCATAGAACCTTTTTTTTATTAAGGTATTATTGATATACACTCTTATGAAGGTTTCACATGAAAAAGCAAGGTGGTTACTATATTTACCCATATTATCAAGTCCCCACCATACCCCAATTTAGTCACTGTCCATCAGTGTAGTAAGGTAACACAGATTCATGGTTTGCCTTCTCTGTGCTACACTATTTTCCCGTGATTCCCCACACCATGTGTACTAAACATAATATCCCACAATCCCCTTCTCCCACCCTCCTCAACCACCCTCCCACATCCCTCCCATTTGGTAACCACTAGTTCCTTCTTGGAGTCTCTGAGTCTGCTATTTTGTTCCTTCAGTTTTGCTTCATTGTTATACTCCACAAATGAGGGAAATCATTTGGCACTTGTCTTTCTCTGCCTGGCTTATTTCACTGAGCATAATATCCTCCAGCTCCATCCATATTGTTGCAAATGGCAGGATTTGTTTCCTTCTTATGGCTGAATAGTATTCCATTGTGTATATGTACCACCTCTTCTTTATCCATTCTTCTACTGATGGACACTTAGGATGCTTCCATATCTTGGCTATTGTAAAAAGTGCTGCAATAAACGTAGGGGTGCATATGTGTTCTTGAATCTGAGAAGTTGTATTCTTTGGTAAATTCCTAGGAGTGGGATTCCTGGGTCAAATGGTATTTCTATTTTGAGTTTTTTGAGGAACCTCCATACTGCTTTCCACAATGGTTGACCTAGCTTACATTCCCACCAGCATTGTAGAAGGGTTTCCCTTTCTCTGCATCCTCACCAGCATTTGTTGTTCTTTTTCTTTTGGATGGCAGCCATCCTTACTGTGAGATGATATCTCATTGTCATTTTAATTTGCATTTCCCTGATAATTAGTGATGTGGAGTGTCTTTTCATGTGTCTGTTGGCCATGTGAATTTTTTCTTTGGAGAACTCCCTTTTCATAGCCTCTGCCCATTTTTTAATCGGGTTATTTGCTTTTTGGGTGTGGAGGCATGTAAGTTCTTTATATATTTTGGATGTTAACCCTTTGTCAGATATGTGATTTACAAATATATTCTCCCATATTGTAGGATGCCTTTTTGTTCTGTTGATGGTGCCCTTTGCCGTACAGAAACTTTTTAGTTTGATGTAGTCCCATGAGTTCATTTTTGCTTTTGTTTCCTTTGCTTGAGGAGATGCGTTCAGGAAGAAGTCACTCATGCTTATATTCAGAAGATTTTTGCCTATGTTGTTTTCTAAAAGTTTTATGGTTTCATGACTTACATTCAGGTCCTTGATCCATTTCAAATTTACTTTTGTGTAGGGGGTTAAACAATAATCCAGTTTCATTCTCTTGCATGTAACTGTCCAGTTTTGCCAACACCAGCTGTTGAAGAGGCTGTCATTTTCCCATTGTACATCCATATCCAAGGCTCCTTTATCATATATTAATTGACTGTATATGTTTGGGTTAATGTCTGGACTCTCTCTTCTGTTCCACTGATCTGTGCATCTGTTCTTGTGCCAGTAACAAAGTGTCTTGATTACTGTGGCTTTGTAGTAGAGCTTGAAGTTTGGGAGCATAATTCCCCCTGTTTTATTCTTCCTACTCAGGATTGCTTTGGCTATTTGGGGTCTTTTGTGGTTCCATATTAATTTTAGAATTATTTGTTCCAGTTCATTGAAGAATACTGTTGGTATTTTGATAGGGATTGCATTGAATCTGTAGATTGCTTTCAGTAGTATAGCCCTTTTGACAATACTTATTCTTCCTAGCCAAGGGCATGGGATGAATTTACATTTGTTAGTGTCCTCTTTAATTTCTGTTAGGAGTGCCCTGTAGTTTTCAGGGTATAGGTCTTTCAGTTCCTTCATTAGGTTTATTCCTAGGTATTTTATTCTTTTTGATGCAATTGTGAATGAAATTGTTTTCCTGATTTCTCTTTCTGTTAGTTCATCATTAGTGTATAGGAAAGCAACAGATTTCTGTGTATTGATTTTGTGTCCTGCAACTTTGCTGAATTCAGATATTAGTTCTGGTAGTTTTGGAGTGGAGTCTTTAGGATTTTTTATGTACAATATATGTCTTCTGCAAATAGTGACATTTGACTTCTTCTTTACCAATCTGGATGCCTTCTCTTTCTTTGTTTTTTCTGATTTCTGTGGCTAGGACCTCCGGTATTATTTTGAATAACTGTGGGGAGAGTGGGCATCCCTGTCTTGTTCCAAATCTTAAATGAAAAGCTTTCAGTTTCCCACTGTTAAGTATGATGTTGGCTGTGGGTTTGTCATATATGACCTTTATTAGGTTGAGATATTGCCCTCTATACTCATTTTATTGAGAGTTTTTATCATGAATACATGTTGAATTTTATCAAATGGTTTTTCAACATCTATGGAGATGATCATGTGGTTTTTCTTCTTCTTTTTGTTGATGTGGTGGATGATATTGATGGATTTTCCAATGTTGTACCATCCTTGCATCCTGGACATGAATCCCACTTGATCATGGTTTATGATCCTCTTGATGTATTTTGTAATTCAGTTTGCTAATATTTTGTTGAGTATTTTTGCATCTATGTTGTCAGGGATATTGGACTGTAATTTTCTTTTTTGGTGTTCTCTTTGCCTGGTTTTGGCATGAGAGTGATGCTGGCTTAATAGAATGAATTTGGAAGTAGTCCCTCCTATTCTATTATTTGGAAAACTTTAAGGAGAACCGGTATTATTTCTTCTCTATATGTCTGATAAAATTCATAGGTGAATCCATCTGGCTTGGGGGTTTTGTTCTTGGGTAGTTTTCGGATTACAGATTCAATTTTGTTGCTGATAATTGGTCTGCTGTTATGTTTTCTGTTTCTTCCTTGGTCTGTCTTAGAAGGTTGTATTTTTTTAAGAAGCTGTCCATTTCTTCTAGGTTTTCCGGCTTGTTTGCATATAGATTTTCATAGTATTCTCTAATAATTCTTTGTATTTCTATGTGGTCCGTCATGATTTTTCCTTTCTCATTTCTGATTCTGTTTATGTGTGTAGATTCTCTTTTTATCTTTGTAAGTCTGGCTAGGGGTTTCTCTAATTATTTTTTCAAAGAACCTGCTCTTCGTTTCATTGATTTTTTCTTTGGTTTTATTCTTCTCAATTTTATTTATTTATTCTCTAATATTTATTATGTCCCTCCTTCTGGTGACTTTGAGCCTCATTTGTTATTCTTTTTCCAATTTCAGTACTTGTGACTTTAGACTATTCATTTGGGATTGTTCTTCCTTCTTTAAATTGGCCTGGATTGCAATACACTTTCCTCTTAGAACTGCCTTTGCTGCATCCCACAGAAGTTGTGGCTTTGTGCTGTTGTTGTCATATGTCTCCATATATTGTTTGATCTCTCTTTTAATTTGGTCGTTTATCCATTGCTTATTTAGGAGCCTGTTGTTAAGCCTCCATGCATTTGTGAGCCCTTTTGTTTTCTTTGTACAATTTATTTCTAGTTTTATGCCTTTGAGATCTGAGAAGTTGGTTGGTGCGATTTCAATATTTTTGAATTTACTGAGGTTCTTTTTGTGGCCTAGTATGTGGCCTATTCTGGAAAATGTTCTGTGTGCACTTGAGGAGAATGTGTATCATGCTGCTTTTGGGTAGATTTTTCTGTAGATGTCTGTTAGGTCCATCTGTTCTAGTGTGTTGTTCAATGCCTCTGTGTCTTTACTTATTTTCTGTCTGGTTAATCTGTCCTTTGGAGTGAGTGGTGTGTTGAAGTCTCCTAAAATGAATGCATTGCTTTCTATTTCCTCCTTTAATTCTGTTAGTATTTGTTTCACATATGTCGGTGCACCTGTGTTGGGTGCATATATATTTAAAAGGGTTATATCCTCTTGTTGGACTGACCCCTTTATCATTATGTGATGTCCTTCTTTATCTCTTGCTACTTTCTTTGTTTTGAAGTCTATTTTGTTTGATACAAGTACTGCAACTCCTGCTTTTTTCTCCCTTCTGTTTGCATGAAATATCTTTTTCCATCCCTTCACTTTTAGTCTGTGTATATCTTTGGGTTTGAGGTGAGTCTCTTGTAAGCAACATAAAGATGGTCTTCCTTTTTTTTCCATTCTATTGTTTCATTCAGTCTATTTACATTTAGGGTGATTATCGATAGGTATATACTTATTTTCACTGCTGGCTTTTAGATTCGTGGTTACCAAAGGTTCAAGGGTAGCTTCTTTACTATGTAACACTCTAACTTAACACACTTGTTAAGCTATTATATTCAATTCACAGTCTGATGATTCTTTATTTCTCTTCCTTCTTATTCTTCCTCCTCCATTCTTTATATATTAGGTGTTTTATTATGTACTTTTTGTGTTCCTTTGACTGTTTTTGTTTAAAGTTTATTTTATTTTTGCCTTTAGTTAGTATTTGGACGGTCTGCTTTCTTTGTTATGAATTTATTTTCTCTGGTGACATCTTTCTGGCCTTAGGAGTGCTTCCATCTAGAGCATTCCCTTTAAGATATCCTGTAGAGGTGGTTTGTGGGAGGCAAATTCCCTCAACTTTTGCTTGTCTTGGAATTGTTTAATCCCTCCCTCAAATCTAAATGATAATCGTGCTGGATACAGCATTCTTGGTTAAAGGCCCTTCTTTTTAATTGCATTAAATATATCACACCATTCTCTTCTGGCCTGTAAGGTTTCTGATGAGAAGTCTGATGTTAGCCTGATGGGTTTTCCTTTGTAGGTGATCTTTTTTTTGCTCTCTGACTGCCTTTAATTCTCTGTCCTTGTCTTTGATCTTTGCCATTTTAATTATTATATGTCTTGGTGTTGTCTTCCTTGGGTCCCCTGTTTTGGGAGATCTGTTGGCTTCCATTGTCTGAGAAACTATTTCCTTTCCCAGCTTGGGGAAGTTCTCCTCAATTATGTCTTCAAAGACACTCTCTATCCCTTTTTCTCTCTCTTCTTCTTCTGGTACACCTATAATGTGAATATTGTTCCGTTTGCATTAGTCACACAGTTCTCTTAATATTCTTTCATTCCTAGAGATCCTTTTATCTCTCTCTGCCTCAGCTTCTCTGTACTCCTGATTTCTATTCCATTAACAGTCTCTTGCACTTTGTCCAGTCTGCTCTTCAGCCCATCAATTGATTGTTTCATTTCTGTAATATCTCTCCTCACTTCCTCCCTTAGCTCTTGCATATTTCTCTGTTGATCCATCAGCATGGTTATGACTTTTATTCTGAATTCTTTTTCAGGAAGATTGTTTAAATCTATCCCACCCAGCCATCTGTCTGGTGTTGTCTGGGTGAGTCTTGACTGGACCATATTCTTCTCAATATTTTTTTGAAAAAAAAATGTGTTTCCCACTGACATGCAATGGGTTATATTTGTATTTCAACTGAATTAATGTATAAAATTTTCCTTAAATTCTGTTTTAATTCCTAATACAGTAAATACTGATACATATAACTTACATGAAGGAAAGCTTGTTGGGATCCTAAATAATTTTTAATACTATAGAGAAGTCTTGAGAACAAAAAGTTTGGAAATGGCTATGTTAAAATATAAATTGTGCATTTACTATTCTTTCCATAAAATCTACTACAGAGTTAAACAGTCATTTTTCATAACAGACAAGTTAGTAAATTTGGAGCACATGTCTTTTTGTGAAAGAAAAATGTTTAGGTCATCCATTAATGTTACACTTCTTTCTAGTTCCTTGCCATAAGATAACCATCAAAATCATGTACTATAAATTTTTATGATAACACCCCAACTCATAATATAGTGTTGGACAATTTTATTATATTTTAATAGAATTGTTTTATGAAATTAATAACATTGTTGGTACCCTGTAGCACTCTGAAGAATTTTGGTTTCAATTTCTTTGCCATTGTATGTATGCTGATGTTTCTGTACAAATAGCCTGGAATCTTCTATTTTTCTATTTAAAACAATTCTTCCTTCAAAGTTTACATTTATAAAAATTTCCCATCAAACATTGTTTTTACTAAAGAAATCATTACTGGTGGGAATATACTTTATTTGATATGTTTTTTGTTTGTTTTTTTACTGGTTCATGGAAAAGTAGTCTGTGAACACTTCATTTAGACAAAATCCAGTAACTATTATTTGTAACACATCAGAAATATATTTAATTGCATAAAATGTGTAAAAATGCACTTAAATTATATGATTTTTAAAGTACTTTTTTCTATAGCTTATCAATAATATTTTATATATTTCCTCCAACAGCAATGGTTTGTTGAAAGAAGTGCAGTATAGTTGTAACAATATCTTTTTCCATAAATTGTTTCAGCCATTTATACAAAGACAGAACAATTGTTTCTATTATGTTTCACAGAATTTTTACCTTTTGTTCATAGAGAGAAACCTCAAAAGAAGTTTGTAATTATTTATCATATAGTTCAATTTTATAAAACATTGGATTCAGCATTCCAGACTTTAAATATAACTGAAAGTATTCTAGCAGTTTATATGAATATTATAGAAATTACTCTTTAAATGTCTTATGAATAGTAATATTTCCCTACCTTTATCATAAATTTGGCCTACAAATGCCAAATAATATGAGGCCATAGACATTTTATCAAATAGTCTTCTTGATAAGTTCTATATTTTGCTTAATTTCTTATAAAATGTGACTAGATTGTTTTAAAAATCTTTTAAAATGGTTGATGAAGAGCTATTACTAGGAGTCAAAATGTCATATTTTAGACCTGTTAATTATTCTTCCATTATTATTTTTTTTTTTGTACATTATATCCCTAAAATGTATTTATTTTAAATCTGGAAGCATGTACTTTTTAACCCGCTTCACCCATCTCACCCTCTTCCCAGCCCACTGTCAACCACCAATCTGTTCTCTGTACTGATGAGCTCATTTTTTTTGTTTGGGGTTTTGTTTTTCAGATTCTGCATATACATGAAGTAATATAGTGCTTGTCTTTTTCTGACTTATTTCACTTAGCATAATGCTTATAAGGTCCATCCATGTTGCAAATGGCAAGATTTACTTCTTCTTTTATAACCAAATAATATTCCATTTATATATTTATCACATTTTCTTTACCTATTCATCTGTCGTTGGAGAGTTAGGTTGTTCCATTTCTTGACTATTGTAAAGAATGCTGCAATAAACATAAGAATGCATATATCTTTTTGAATTAGTAATTTTGTTCTCTTCAAATAAATTCCTACACATGAAATTACTGGGTCATATGGCATTTCATTTCCTAGTTTTTTCAGAAACCTCCATATTGCTTTCCATAGTGACTGCACCAGTTTACATTCCCACCAACATTGGGAATGGGGAAAAGCGTTTCCTTTCCACCACATCTTTGCCAACATTTGTTATTTCTTATCTTTTTTTTCTTATTAAAGTTTCACTGATATGCAATCTTATGATGGTTTCACATAAACAACATTGTGGTTTCAACATTCACCCATATTATCAAGTCCTCACCCCCTCTAGTGTGCTCACTGTCTACCAGTGTAGTAAGATGTTATAAAGTCACTACTTGTCTTCTCCATGCTGTACTGCCTTCCCAGTGAGTTACCTATATTGTAATTGAGTATTATAGTGCCCCTTAATCACCTTTTCCTTCCCCATCCACCCTCCCTGCTCCCTCCATTTGGTAACCACTAGTCCCTTCTTGGTGTCTGTGGGCCTGCAGGTATTTTGTTCCTTCGGTTCTGCCCTGCTGTCATACTCCACAAATGAGTGAAATCATTTGCTATTTGTCTTTCTCCACTGGGCTTATTTCACTGAGCATAATAACCTCTAACTGCATCCATGTTATTGCAAATGGTAGGATTTGTTTTCTTTTTATGGCTGAATAATATTCCATTGCACTGGAATAATATTCCATAAGTACCACCTCTTCCTCATCCATTCACCTACTGATGGACACTTATGTTGCTTCCATATCTTGGCTATTGTAAATAGTGCTGCAGTAAACATAGGGGTGCATATGTCTTTTTGAATCTGAGATCTTATTTTCTTTGGGTAAATTCCTAGGAGTGGAATTACTGGGTTAAATAGTATTTCTATTTTTTGTTTTTTGGGGAACCTCCATATTGCTTTCCACAATGGTTACATGAATTCACATTCCCACCAACAGTGTAGGAGGGTTCCTCTTTCTCTGCATCCTAGCCAGTATTTATTGTTTCTCGTCTTTTGGGTGTTGGCCATCCCAAGTGGTGTAAGGTGATATCTCACTGTAGTTATAATTTGCATTTCCCTGATGATTAGAGATGTGGAACGCCTTTTCATGTGCCTGTTGGCCATCCATATTTCTTCTTGGGAGAAGTGTCTGTTCAGATCCTTTCCCCATTTTTTAATTGGTTTATTTGATTTTTGGGTGTTGAAGCATGCGAGTTCTTTACTTATTTTGGATGTTAACCCCTTATTATGTTTACATTATTATTTTTTTTTGCAGGACTTATAGTGCATTTGTGCATTTTGTGACTTAATTTAGGTAAAACCATAGAATACAATCTGTAAATAAACAGGATTAAGAGTCCTTAATCACTGTGATAATCCTGCATCTCAAGTCTACAATGTAAGCTGTGTCTATTTCAAAAATTAATTCTCTTAACTATTAATATAGCAGTTAAGAGATCAGGCTCTAGAATTAAATTCCCTGAGATCAAATATGAACTCTACCATGTATTACTGTGATATTAGGCATGATATGAATCACTCTGATTTAGTTTCCTCAGCTGTAAAATAGGAATGATAATAGTATCTATCTCATAGGATGAATTATGAACATTAAATGCAGTAACACATGTGGTAAGAGTATTTAGTACATAGTAAAAGTAATAACATTTATCTAATTTTTATATTTATAATTATTAGAGACTATTACTTGCAAGACATGGACTGAAATCAGATTTTAATATTGAAATTCTGTCTTGTCCACTTAGTTTTAAATATTTAGGCAAATTACTTAACCTCTCTGTATCTTATTTTCAAGTAAAATGATACTAACGCCTATTTAACAGGAGTATTATAAAAATTAAATGAGTTGCTAATAGTGATTTGTTTTAAACATTGCTTGGTACATAGTATTATATACACTTCTATTAAATATAGAAATAAAAGTGTTTTCTTATTTCCCTTAATGCTGTGTAATTAATTAACTAAGCATTGTTGAATAAGCAAAGTAAGAATAACTTTCAGAATTAAGTTTTTCTAATTAATGCCCCAGCATTACCCTGCCATTACTTTTTCATTATCTTTCATATTCTCTTGTCTTTTGACATGTTTAAATATTGGGCATTTGGGTGAACATCTCAACTATCTGTTAATACTTTATTGTTTCTTTCAGCCAATAATGCATTTGACAATAGAGGAAATAATTTATTTTAGGACATAGCCTAGTTAATCACTTTCTGGGCACAATGGAACATCCTGAGTTCTGCCAATTTAGTATGATTAAAGACTTACTCAGATGGGTTAAACAACATACGTTAAAATGCAGGTTTCGATTTTATGAATCTTTTGGTTCCCTTTAAGCCAGAAATTAATTATATAACATAAATCTTCAGGAACTTTACTTCATTAATATTACTGTACTTAAAAAAAGTAGATATGACAACTAAATGTAATGTGATATCCTGGATTGAATCCTAGAATAGAAAAAGGACATTGGGAGAAAAAAATCTAAAGGTATCTGAGTAATATCTTTAATTTAGTTAATAACAATATACCACTATTAATTTCTAAATTTTGATAAATGCACTATGATTACATACAATATTAACATCAGGGAAATGCAGGCAAAAGTACATGGGAACTTTCTCTATTATATTTTAAACTCTTTTGTAAATCCAAAAAAAAAAATTCAAATATAAACATTAAAAAATTTAAAGCCTACACCTACCTTATAACCCAATCATTTCACTCTCAGATATTTACAGAAGAGAAATTAAATAAACTTTTACAAGAATGCTCATAGCAGTTTTATTTGTAATAAATAAAAACTAGAGAAAAGAGGAA
This sequence comes from Phataginus tricuspis, assembly GCA_029783875.1. Taxonomy (NCBI): domain Eukaryota; kingdom Metazoa; phylum Chordata; class Mammalia; order Pholidota; family Manidae; genus Phataginus; species Phataginus tricuspis. The sequence continues at coordinate 73,624,990 of JAQQAC010016209.1, forward strand.
AACATATTTATGTGTAAAAGATACTCGTGCCATAAGTAGCTCTTAGCTCTTTTATCCTAAATCAAATCATATGATAAAAATTAAAATAAATCATTCATTATTGATTCATGGAGACAATACTCAGCTGTGTAGATTTTCAGCATGTAGCCTAGCCAATAATATGAAAATTAAAATCTATTTCTAGATATTATAAAAATTAAAATGCTATTTATAAAGACTAATGCAGTGGGATTAATAAAGCTATAATTGAATAAATTGTTTAATGATTCTGGTATCAAATTAAATAAAACTGGAAGAATTTATCTATAAAAAGGAAAGTACATTTACCCATATGTCATTCATTTCCTCTTGTGACAAAACAAATAAAATAGTCTGGTGATGATTATGATATCACTCGGGTAAAAGTAAGTGGTGCTACTCTCATTTAACCCCCTTGATTCTTGGACCCATTAACCTTAGCTATGGGAGAAACAGAATCATATATTAAATGGTCATTCAGAGCATATAAAGGATCCTGAGGAATCTGGCCCCAACCCTACAGAGTGTTGCCACCTGGCTGGTGCTGTAACTGAGTGTTTAAAAGGCCATCCCACTGTCCTATAATGATAGCATTTTCAGAACGTTGGGGAGCATGGTAAGAGCAGTGAATTCCATAAGCATGGGACCATGGCTCCTTCATTTGCTGTGAAGTGAGTTCCTTGATCAGAGCAATGTTATGTAGAATACTATGATAGTACATAAGACATTCTGTAGGTCTAGGGATGCCAGTTTTTGCCAAAGAATTGCATGCAGGGAAGGCAAATTGACATCCAGTTACAAGAAAATGCTGTCCCTTCCACGGAAGCAGCCCAATGTAATCAACCTGCTACCAGGTAGCTGGCTGAGCTCCCCCAAGGAATGGTGCCAAATGGAGAGCTCAGTGTTGGTCTCTGCTGCTGCCAGATGAGGCACTCGGCAATGGCTGTACCCAGGTCAGCCTCAGTGAGTATAAAAGTCCGTGTTGCCGAGCCCTTTCAAAAACTCCAACTTCGTCACCATGGTCACTTTGTTCTGAGCCCACTGGGCAATGACAAAACTGGTTGGGAAAAGAGGCAGACATATCCATAGAATGGGTCATCCTATCTTCTTGATTTATTAAAATCCTCTTCTGCTGAGCTCACCCTTTGGTGAGCATTCATATGGGAAACAAATATCTTCATATTTTTCACACACTCATAGAAGTCTATCCATATATCTTTTCCCGAGATTTCCTGCTTGCCAATTTTCTAATCATTTCTCTCCCAAGTCTCTGATCATCCAGCCAAACTATTTGTCATAGTCTACAGGTCAGTATAAAATTGCACATGTGGTCATTTCTCCTTCTAAGCAAAATTAACAGTCAGGTATGTTGCCTGAAATTTTGCTTACTGAGAGGATTTCATTGCCTTTACCATTGCCTTTCAGGGATTTTCCAGAGAAGGACTGTAGTGCTACAGCTGTCCCTTCTACAAGAATCTCTTGTAAACCTTTCCCCACTTTTCCTCTGTCAACTGTCCATGAAACCATAGATGCAGGCTGGAAGAGAGAAGGTAATGTCATAGGAGTGGGAACCATGGACATTTGGACCATTTCTTCATGTAACTTATTCTTTGGGGTCTTCATGCACCTGACCTTACATATACCACATCCATTTGATGATGAAGTGTGGTTGAGTACACCCAACGTTATGATATGATATGTCAGGCAATTTCAGTTCATGATAGACAGCTCAGAATGCTTGGTGGCTCAGGATTCATCATTCAGTCTCTGCCAAGGCTCACTAGAAAATCAAAAGCTGTTTCTCAAAAGGAGAATAGTTAACCACAGAGGGCAGGGCTTTACTCCAAAATTGTCTGTCTGCACTAAGATACACCTATAAGGGATTACCAAAGAGTCCAAATAGCATCTCTATCTTCTACTGACTATTCAAGCACCATTGGATCTGTTAGATCACACGGCTCTAGTATCAGAACAGCTTGCACAGCAGCGTAAATCTGCTGCAGAGCCTTTTTGTGTTCTGAGACTCACTCAAAATTAAAGTTTTGGGTCACTTCATGAATGGGCCAGAGTACTGAGAAATATGTTGCCTCCAAAATCTGAGGCCGACTAGACATTGCACCTCTCTTTTGGTTGTAGAAGCGTTTTTGTATAGCAACTTATCTTTTACCCTAGAAGGGATAGCATGGCATTCCCCACACCGCTGAATTCCTATAAATTCCACCGAAGTACAAATCCTGGAAATTTTGTTGGGCTTATTTCCTATCCAAAGACATGCAAATTTCTTACTGCTAAATCTAGAGTAATTGATACCTGTTGCTCACTAGGTCTGGCCAGCAGAGTCACCAATGTAATGGATCAGTGTCATCCCTTGAGAAGGGAACAGCAAACAAGTTCATTGCAAACTACAATATAACAAAGGGCTGAAGAGTTTATATACCTCTTAAGTAGGACAGTAACATTGTACTTCTGGCCTTGCCAGTTGAGAGCAAACTACTTCATAGTGTTTACTAACAGGTATTGAGAGAAGGCCTGTGGCAGATTAGTAACTGTATATCAGGTATTAGAGGATATGTCAATTTGCTTAAATAATGAAACTGCATGTGGTACAGCAGCTGCAAAATCACCATCTGGTTAGACTTATCATAACCCATTGCCATTTTCCACGATCCATCTCTTTCTCGCTCAGGTCAGATAGGCAAGTTGAATGGAGATATGGTGGGAATCACCACTACCAGACCTTTCAAGTTCATAATGGTGCAACTAATTTCTGTAATCCCTCCAGGGGATTCTGTTTAGCTTTAGGTTTACTATTTTCATAGGTAGGGGCAGTTCTAGTGGCTTTCATTTGGCCTTTTCCCACCATACTAGCCCTCACTCCACAGACCAGGGAACCATAAATGGCTGAGTATGTATGTTCCTACTGTACATTGAGGAACCAAGAGAAAAACACAGAATTGGTTTGGTGACTCACTTTGACAGCAGATATCATACAAGCTTGTGATTCAATTTCTGTTGAAAACAGCCACTTTCAGGATGGTACTCTGGGATTGCAACAATCTCTGATCTACAGTTACAGGAAATGAGGGTTTATTTCAGGACAGACACAGAAACTTTCAGGCAGTCTATGTCATGCTTGAGCTAGGAACTCAAATCCTTGAGTTTACACTTTTCTTTCCCAACTCTGTCCACCTTAATTAGGAGCAACCAGCCAATCTTATTATACTCACTAGTTAGGCAAAAATTTCCTAAGGTATCAAATACCTGGTCATTCAGAACCTTGCCACTTATCAGTATTTGATAAGGATATCCAAAGATAGATTTTGTGTATCTTTATTGCTACATCATACTGTGGAATATCAGTGTTTTCTTTACTACTGGGAAAAGAATCTTAAGTGCTTTTAAATATCAGATTACAGAACCAATTCCAGGTATCCAAGAACCAATTCAGAAAACTCATCCATAAGATATTTTATTCTTCCAGAACTACTCAGTACCAAATTCTGTATTGGTCATTAGTCATGGTTTTCCAGAGAGACAGAACCAATAGAAACAAAGATTTTGAGGAAATTGGTTCACACCACTGTGGGAGCTGGAAAGTCCAAAATCCCCAGGGAAGGCCAGCAGCCTGAAAATTCTGGCAAGAGTTGTTATTGCAGTCCTGAGTCCAAGGGCAGTCTGGAGATAAGGATTCATTCCTCCTTAGGGGACTTCCATCCCTTCCCTTATGGCCTCCCAATGACTGGATGAGGCCTACTGACATTATGGAGGGATTCTGCTTTATGCAACATCTGCTGATTTAAATTTTAGTCTCATCTAAAAAATAGCTTCACAATAAATAACAGTTAGACTGCTGTTTGACCAAACAACTTGGGCACCACAGCCTAGACAAGTTGACACACAAAACTAACTGCATACAGGACTGTTTCCAGTTTGAGGGAATTGTGAAAATTAATGCTCTAAATATATGTATTAAATGAGCTTTTATGCAAACATGACATATGCTTTCATCTCTCTCATTTATGTCATAGGATTGGAAGTGCTGTGCCATATAGTACCTCTATGTTTAACATTTCAAGGAACTCCCAAACTGTTCTTCAAAATGCTGCACCATTTTAAAATCCCAATAGCACCGGAAGGAAGTTCCACTTCTCCACATCAATATGTGTGTGCAAAGTGACAACTCACTGTACTTTAGATTTGCACTTCTTCAGTGAATAAACTGTTAAGCATTTTTTCATGTGTGATTGAGCATTTGAATATCTTCTTTGGATAAATGTCTGTTCACTTTTTTTCCCACTTAAAAAGCTTGTTTGTCTTTTTATTGATGAATTTTCAGGGTTTTTTTTTATATTCTGGATGTTCACTCCTTATTAGATATACAGTTTGTAAGTATTTGTTTCACATGCTCTGTGCTATCATTTTACTTTCATTACGCTGTCCTTTGAAACACAAAAATGTTTATTTTCGTGTGGTCCAGTTTTTTTGGTTTTGGTTCTGTTTTTTTTTTTTTACCTAAGTAATTGTCACCTAAGCCAAAATTGACACCAGTGTTTTTTTCTAGGAATTTTGTAATTTTAACTCTTATATTTGGTTTATATTAATTTTTATATAAAGCGTGAGGAAGTGACCCAATTTTATTCTTTTGCATGTGGATATCCACCTGGTTCAACACCCTTTGTGAGAAAGACTACTTTAATTTTCCTGCTGGATTGCCTTGGCACATGTATAAAACTCAGCTGAGTATAAATGCAAAGGTTTATATCTGGTCTCTCAATTCAATTCCATTCATCTATATGCCTATCTTTATGCCAGCACTGCCTGGTCGTTTTTTTGTAACATATTTTATAAATGGAAGTTTGCAATTTTTGACCACCTTTACCCATTTTGCCCACCGCACCCCAACCTCTGGCAACCATCAGTAAGTTTTATGTGTCTATGAGTTCATTTTTTTGTTTGCTTGTTTTTTTTTTATATTCCACATATAAGTGAGATTATATGGTATTTGTCTTTCTCTTTCTAACTTATTTCACTTAGCACAACATCCTTAAGGTCCATCCATGCTGTTGCAAATGGCAAGATCTCCTTCTTTTTATAGCTGAACTATGCACCATATCTTCTTTTTCCATTCATCCTCTGATGGACACTTAGGTGTTTTCATGTATTAGCAATTATAAATAATGTTGCAGTGAGCATAGGGGTATATATATCTTTTCATGTAGTTTCCTTCAGATAAATATCCAGAAATAGAATTGCTGGACTATATGGTAATTTCATTTTTATTTTTTTGAAGAACCATTACATTGTTTTCCCTAGTGGCTGTACCAATTGACATTCCTACCACCCAGTGCACAAATGTTCCCTCTTCTCCACAGCCTCACCAACACTTGTATTTTATGGAATAGACATTGTAACAGGTGTGAGGTGATATCTCATTGTGGTTTGCATTTCATTAATAATTAATGATGTTGAGTACCTGTTGATCCTCTGTATGTCTTCTCTGGAAAAATGCCTGCTCAGATTCTAGGGCCATTTTTGTCAGATTGTTTTATATTTTGTGTTTTTTTTTTTTGCTATTGAATTGTATATTTTATACAAGATCTTTATATTTTAGATATTACCCCCTTATCAGATATTTAATTTGCAAATATTTACTCCCATTTGATATGTGGCTTTTTTCATTTCATCGATGGTTTCCTTTGTGCAGAAGCTTTTTAGTTTGATGTAGCTGTATTTGTTTATTTTTGCTTCTGTTGCCTTTATTTCAGTGTCTAGTAAAAAAAATAATCATTGCCAAGACTGATGTCAAGGAGATTACCACCTATGTTTTCCTCTAGGAGTTTTATGGTTTCAGGTTTTACATTCAAATATTTCATCCATTTGAGTTAATTTTTGTGGATGGTACAATAAAGTGATACAGTTTCATTGTTTTGCATGTGAATATGACTGTCCAGTTCACCAGCAACATTTATTGAAGAGACTCTTCTTTCCCCATTGTATATTCTTGGTTCCTTTGTCAAAAATTAATTGACCACATATGCATGGATTTATTTCCGGCCTCTAAAAAAAAGAAGAGGTTTCCCTAGGGCTTGAAATATATATTTACTATTTATCTAAGTACACATTAAAATAACACTATACTACTTCACAGCTAGCACAAGTATGTTATAACAAGGTATTCCTGATTCCTCCCTCCAGTCCCTTATAGTATTGTGTATATTTCATGTCTCCATACTCTGTAATCACCAAATACTTTGTTGCTACTATAATTTTGAAAACGTATCTGTTATATCACTTAAGAATAAGGAAATTAATAGATTTTATTTTACTTTCATTTATTCCTTTTTCAACAATCTTCCTTTATGTACATGGGGCTGAAAATTAGTATTTCCCTTCCCTGACATGGAAGGCTGGAGGTGCTGGAGCTGGGTATTTTTCTCCCCTTGAAAAGGCTAAAGGGGCCTATAATTTGATTTTTTCCTTTTCCTCGGTGTCAAAGACTAAAGCATGCTGGGGTTTGGTATTTACATTCCCCCATGTTGATTAGGTTCTAATAATCTCAAATTGGTAAACCCAAGTCTCTTAAAATAGCTTCCCCTGATGGAAGGTCATTTTTAAGAAGAATAGTATGTTCTGGGTATAATTCAAAATGTTATTTTACCTTACCACCTCCTGGAAAATGAATTCGTTTCCCTGCTAATCTTCACAGTGAGGTCTTGGTGGAGTTCTCATGTTAAAACTCATGGAAGTGTGTTGCCCCTCTCAAAATCCAGTTTATGTTGCCAAGCAAAGAACACTAATAGAACTGCTAATTCAAATACTGAAATATTTTCCAGTATTTAGCTTAGGTGCATCAAAATCTCTTATTGCTAAATACATATACATTTATGCATAAACATTTATATATAGCATAACATGTGAAATATGACATACATATCTTTATGCACACACATATATATCTACATATACATATTTATAATAAAAATGTGAAAGCATATAAGTATGTGTTATATTTTATTTGGCCCCTAATTCTTCTGAAGTATGAAGTTAAATGGAATAGTTTAAGAAGTGTATTTGATGTAGAGAGAAAGAAACAACATAATCAATCAATATAAAGGAAAGATTATATACCATGAGCAAGTAAGAATTATCTCAAGAATGCAAGGTTGGTTTACCTTCTGCTAATCAATTAATGTAATACACCAGACATCAGTAAGATGGTAGAATAAGAGGTTCCCTCACTTGTATCCTCCCTTAGCAACAATAATTTGACAAAATCCTTGGACTAAAGTGCCTTTGCAGGAGCTTTGGGATCCAGGTAGGAGACTGTGAAATGCCAGTAGAATCCAAGACTGGGGAGAACCATTCTGAAATAGCAGACCTGCACCCAGGCAGCTGACTCTCTAACTGTGGTCATTGACCCAGCCACAGACCCAGAAATAGATCCATACCACTGAGGACTAGGCTACCACCTCATTTGGCCTTGGTCCTGACACCAGCACATATGCCAAGGGACTTGAGAAGAGTCATGTCTACCCATGCCTCAGGTAATGGGTATACAGTCCAGGCAGTCGACACTGAAGTGGTCCGTGAACTGACTTCCATCTTGGCTATAGTCTGGGAGCCCCTGTTTCCCAAACTCTAACTGTAGATCCCAAAAGGACCCTGTAACTGGACTCCAACCACTTCCAGTTTCAGTATGTGAACAGTACTATTGGCACAGGGACCTGGTGGTCTGTGACCACCAGAGATCCTGAAAGGGTCTTATACTTGGTTCCAACCCCTCCCAGCTGCAATCTGCCAGCAATTCTGCTGGCCCAGGGACATGACAGGAAATAATTCCATCTGTGCCCTGGAGATCCAGAAAGGGCTGAGTACTCAGCCCAAGCTTCCTCTCAGCTGCAGCTCATGAGCAGCCTTGCTGGTACATGACCCACAGGAGACACTTATCTACAACCCCAGACATTCTTAAAGGGCCTTATACTCAGCTTCAGCCCCTCCAAACCATAGTCCATCAGCAATTCTGCTGGCACAGAAACCTGGAAGGAGACACATCTGTGCCCCCAGAGATCCTGAAATGGCTGTATACTCAACTCCAGCCCCTCCATCCATTTAAAAAGCAGTTCAGTTCACCCAGGGACATGATGGGAGACATACCCATATGTTCTTGGAAAGCCAGGTATGTGGACTTCAGTCCTGTCTGTGCACCCTGAAATAGCCCTAGGACTTGGGTTTAGCCCTTCTCAGACACTATCCAGGGCCAATACTGTCCACCTTGGACCTACTCAGTGACATGACAGGAACCATTTAAGGGACATAGTAGGAGCCACACCAGTCCACATGTCTGATAACAGGCCCATTTCCAGAGGACATAACAGATCCTGAAGTGTACCTTTGTCCCAGTGATACTGAATAAAAAATATACTGGAGGAAGTCCCATTCTCCAGGATTAGAGAAGTCCATGCAAGCTTGAGCCCCTGGTAACAAGCATGCAAGCTACAGAACTCATTGCAGATCCAGCAAGAGCCTCATAACCTGACTCCAACCCAGTACAACTGTGATGTCAAAGGTAACACCAGAGGAACTCACAGAAGGCCTTTACCTGCTGAAACAAGTCTGTGAAGACTGTAAGAGGTGTTTGCTCCTTCAGATGCGGACAACAACACAAATCTACACAGGTCAAGAAGAATCAGGCAAATAACACTGCCAAAAGAAATTAATAAAGCTCCAGTAACCAACACCAAAGAAATGGAAATGAATGAATTGTCTGACAAAGAATTTAAAGTAATCATCTTAAGCTCAATAAAGTCCATGAGAACACAAATAACCAACTAAACAAAATAGGGAAAAAATAGCTGAACAAAATGAGAAGTTAATAAAGATATTGAAACCATATAAAAACCAAGCAGAAATGAAAAAATATACTGTGTATATGGATTGAAAAATTAATATCATTAAAATCTCCATATTACCCAAAATAGTCTATAGATTCGATGCATTATTCACAATGGCAAAGCATGGAGACATCCTAAGTATCTGTCAATAAATGAATGGATAAATAAAATGTGATACATACACACACCTAAACACATTATTCAGCCATCAAAAACAAGGAACTTCTGCCGATTGCAGCAATATGAATAAAATTTAAGGGCATTATGCTAAGTGAAATAAGTCAGACAGAAAAAGACAAATACAGAACGTAATAAAGTTGAACTCAGAAACAGAGTAGACTGGTGGTTGCTGGGGAGGTGGGAGAAATGGAGAGATCTTGGCCAAAGGGTACAAATTTTCAGTTCTAAGGCAAATAAATCTTAATGTACAGTACAGTGACTATAGTTCATAATACTGTATTGTATACTTAAAGGTTGTTAAGTAAGTAAATAAATGCTCTCATCATACACAAAGAATTAATTGGTAACTATGTGAACTGATGGCTGTATTAACTAACTTTATAGTGGTAATCATTTTTGAATACATACATGTATTAAATCATTACATTATACACCTAAACTTAAATAGTTATATGTCAATTACATGTCAATAAAGCTGGAAAAAATTGTAATATGCCATGTTAATAGAGTAAAGGACAATAACTACATAATTACTTCAACATGTACAGAAAAACATCTGACAAAATCGTGCACTCAATCATAACTCTCAGAAAGCTCTAAATGGAAAATAATTTTCTCAATCTGATAAAGTGTCTCTAAAAATCAAATACAGACTTAATAATGAAAGACTGATAGTTTTGCCCCTAATATGAGGAATAAGACAAGTATTTCTGCTGTTTCCACTTTTATTCAACATTGTATTATAGGTTCTAGACTGGTAATTTGGCAAGAAAAAGAGATAAAGGCATCCAGTTTGGAAAGGAGGAAGTAAAACTCTATTTGTAAATGACACAGTCTTTTATATGAAACACCCTTAGGATACACATATGCAGGCATGCACACAGTTGCGCTCACACATACACACACAGACCCTATTGGGTACAAAATATAATAATATAAAAATCTATTATATCTTGATATAGTAGCAATAATTAATCGACAAATGAAATTTTTAAAATTCCACTCATGATAGTATCACAAATAACAAAATACTTGGGAATAAACTTAGTAAAAGAAGTTAAGGATATTTGTAATGAAAACTATTAATATACTATTGAAAGACATTAAGAAATATTTAAATGAATAGAAAGATAGCCCATGTTTAGGAACTGGAAGACGTTATTATGATGGTAATTCCCCCAAATAGATGTATATTCAAAACAATCTCTATTATAGTCCAGAAAGCTTTTTGCAGTAGTTGAAAGGCAGATCCTAAAATATATATGGAATTGCAAAGACGCTAAAACAGTCTTGATAAAGAGTATGATTGGAAGTCTCACACATTCAAACTACCAAACTAACTATAAACCTACATTAATCAATATCATGTGTTACTTAGCACAGGATGGACACAAATCAAAGGAAAGTTACAAAGTCCAAAAGTAAATCGTCACATTAATGGTCAGTTGGTGGTCATCAGGGAGACCGAGGCACTACCATTCAAAGGTATCATTAAGAAAATGAAAAGTAACAGACTGAAGGAAACTATTTCTGAAATACATAACTGACAAAGGACTTAATACAATCAGTTACATAGTTGAAGAAGTGTATTATTTTAAAGTAATCTCAATAAATAAACCAAATCACAGCAAACATCCCTATAAATGTCATATTATAGTCCATTTATCTTGAGGGTGGAGATGATGAAGCTGGCCAAAATTGTTCCAAGAGATATTGTATACAAAGAACCTGAATATATAGGAGTATTTAAATATTTTCCATTTAAATTTTTTCCTTGAGTATTTAAAAACTGAGCAGACATAGCTATCGTCTTGGAATAAGAAAAAGTACAAATGGCATTCATTTGTTAAATACATTTATAATTTTCGGCAAGAAAATAAATGAAATTCAAATTATTTATGGCAAAATCAAATGCTTAACCAGACAACAAAAATCTGCTTTGGGAATTATAGACCAAATCCTATTTTTATTTTGTCCAAAGCATCCTTACATTGATACTTATTAGTCTCACAAAATTGAAATTGGAAGTATCATGTTTTTAATATATGTAGTTCACTGTATTTTGGTCAAGGTCAGGTAAAGGAAGGCTTCCCAGCTTCTGAAACTCTCCATCTGCCATTCATTAGCTGGACTGTCTCTTTCTGCCTGGTAGAATCTGACTCATCCCATACAATTCTACTCAAAATGAAAAAAATGGCTCTTGAGACAGATGTAAGCACTATTTCTTTTGTGATTCATAAATATTTTGTACATATCTTTCCTAAAGTTTCTACATATACTTTATTAGTTTTCATTTGCGGTCCACCAGTATCTGTGAAACCATAATGATCAAGGGCTATAGTACGCGTTTGCATATCTCCTACTGGATGACATATATAGACACCTAATAAATGTTGTTAATGGATATTTCCAAATCTTGGAAGCATCACGAAAAAATATGCACATCTCAATGTGAAGAAAAGTTAGTATAGAGTCAGAATAAGTAGAAATAGCCCTCTGTCCTGAGTTTATAAAACAAAACTGAATTACCTTGACCACTTGAGAGCTAAGATTAATGTTGGTTAATCTTTTCTGACTTTACTTTTTTTGTTATTTCTCATCCTTCAGATTTATTCACTTTTTAAATGTATACCCCACATTCATATGGGATGCAAGCTCAATTTCCCAAACCTGTTGTGAGTCAAACTGGACCTCTTATAAAAAGTATGACATTCCAAGTACATAAGTGGGTATGTGCATACACACACAAACTTGTGAGCATGCATTCACATACACATAAATATTCTTTATTTTGCTGACATTTATTTCACTAAAATTTACTTTTAATATAACACAAAGTTATATAAAGAAGGAATGTATTTTAATTTTTGGAGAGTGGAATGCAAATTCAATTTCCAAACCAGTTGAGAATCAAATCGCACCTCTTATAAGTGTACAATTCTTAGTATCTCAGTATTTAAACTAGAGTATCATTTTATTAAATAAGATAATGCATAATCAACAGCTTATATTTATATATTGATTCACGTCTCACAAAGCAATAGCACAAGCTTTATTCTTTTTAGGTAGATAAAACAAGAAATACCACCATTCATAGGTAAAACAACTGAAAAATCATAGAATATAGGTAACATTATACCTAAAAAGCATCTTTGGTAGGAAGAATAATGACCCTCTAAAGAAGTTCACATGCTCATTCCCGAATCCTGCAGACGCATTAGGTTACAGAGCAAAGGGAAATTAAAGTTGCAGATGGAACTGAGATTGCTGATCAGCAGACTTTAAAATAGAGCAATTATTTTGTATTATCCAGATGGACCCAATGTAATCATAAGGATTTTTAAAAGTGAAAGAGGGAGGCACAATATAGTGAGTATACTAAAATTTGTATACTGAAGAATAGTGAATTTTAACTTATTTAAATTATTTCTTATTTTTTTAATGATACATAAAAAGTAAATGAAAAAGTGAAGCAGAAGAGCCAGAGAAGGCAATGTCTTCTGAGAAGGCAGCACTTCTGAAGGAGTGATGCTGTGTGAGAAGGACCCAACCGACCATTGCTTGCTTTGAGAACAGAAGGGTCATGAGCCAAGAAATGTGGGCAGCCTCTAGAAGCTGGAAAAGGCAAGGAAGTAGATTTCTCCTGGAACTTCTGGAAAGGAACACAACTCTAGAAACACCTTGGCTTTAGTGAGATGCGTTTTGGGCATCTAACATCCAAAACTGTAAGATCATAAGTGCTTTAAACCAACAAGTTTGGAGTAATTTATTGTAGCAGCGACAGAAAACAGTTTTTACACCACTTTCTCGGTAAAGCACATTTCTACTTCCCAATATAAAAAACTGATTGTTTCTTAAAAGATTCAAAATCAAAACACTAATGTTTATTTTTATTGCTTCATTTTCAGGTAACTTGAATTTTATAAAATGGCAGTACATTTCTTCACAACGTTTACTTTTCTTAAAATTCTGTGTTTTCATAAGAACACTTAGAAAATTAAAGGAGAGTGTTACTTTGAAAAAACTTCAATTTGATGTTAAATCCTGATAACAAGGAATCTGAGTTTTCCCTGCAATATTTGAACGTGAGAAGTAGAAAATGTATTCACAAATCATATTTGGATATACATAAGCTTATATTTCCATTTAAATACTCAATATACTCATATTCTCTAAATATTGTGTAATAACCCATTCAAAACAAAATCAGTGGTGGGAACTGGTTCAGAGGATTTGAAAATTTTCATCTGAATGCAGTTGATTATATAATGAGGAAACGTTACTCAAACATTACGTATTGAAAGTGTTAGAATCCTTGTATTGAAAATTTTAAACTGTCAAAATAAAAAAGAAAGTAAAATACAACTTTTGGAAGCCATCCATTATATGGATATGATGAGGAAACTCCTGGCCCCTCCCCTTCCCTCTCACTCCTCCGGGCTCCTCTTTTGCCCTGCTTTCTTCATATGAGGAAATGGCACATATACGAAAGCAAAATAGTATAATTTGCTCCCCTTGCTTGTGCTCGGGGCTCAGACCTTTGGAGATTACTCTCCTCTGAGCCCGCCAGTGTGAAATAAACCTCCACCCTCCAAGACCTCTGAGTGCCACTTGGTTCTTCTGTCAGCGATCCAGTGCAGGTTTTCCATAACATATGGTTACCTGACCGGGAAGCCCAACAACGCTGGCCCATTGTTGCCACTGGTTTGGGGCAATGGTGGGGCAGTGACAGAATGGGTGATTTGATCTTTCAGCAGTCTCCCACCTGGTAGCCCCGGGCCAGCCCTGCTCTGCTGTTCCCGCTGGACTCAAGGGGTCTTGGCAGGTAAGGACCTGGTTCTGACGTTGGATTATGGTAAGGCCCTGGGGCCCCTGATCCAGCCAGTTCCCACCCGTTGGAGTGGAAGGGGAACCTGAACACCTCCCTGAGACTTCTTAGGAGTCTCACAGGTAGGGATTCCCAGGAAGGGAATGTTTAAACTCTGGTCTGAGTGTGTGAGTGAGTGTGCAGGGCAGCTGAAGTCATTTAGTCTGCACTGAATCTGTGGTTCCACAGCCTGCACTATGGAATCTGAGTAGGCAATTCACCATATTCGTGGTGGCTGCCATGATATAATAGTGACTCAGCTTCGGCTGACCTGGCCCAGGATTTATACGGGTGCACCTTAGCCAAGGCTGACCCAATTCTCCACAAGGAGAGTGAACGGATCGGCATCTGACTGGTCTCCTCTCTGAAGGGGGCACCCCCTCCCTTGTCTGTTGTTACGGCACCATTACACAGATGCATCATGGGGTCAGGACACAGAAAACCCACAGTTCGCAACACCATGATCAAAAATTTCAGGAAGGGATTTTTGGGAGACTACAGAGTAAAATTAACCCCCAGAAGGCTGAAAACCCTGTGTGAAACTGAATGGCCCACCTTTAGTGTAAGGTGGCCCCCGGAAGGGACCCTAGATATCCCAACAGTCTGTCAAGTCTGGTGAGTCATCACTGGAGATCCAGGTCATCCTGATCAGTTCCTATATATTGACTCCTGGTTAGGAGTTGCCCAGACCCTTCCCCCTTGGGTGCGATTCACTTGCAACAGTCAGGGACAAGGTAGGGTCTTAGTCCTCTCAATAAAGCAGCCCACAAAAGACCAACAGAAGCCTGAGACCCTGTAAATTCTTGCTGGTGATCCTGAGGAAGAAACAATATTGCACCACCTTATGCGCTCCCAAGGCCATCAGCATCCAGCACCCCAGTCCTGGACACCCCGCCACCATTGGCTTCACCACCATGTCCAGAACTGGAGGACACACTCTCCCCTGGACCAGCAGCCAGACTGCACCCTCGATTGGGCACAGGTGCCCTTCAGATGCCAGTATGAGAGATGCAGGAGCCCGAGAGGTGTGATGAAGATGGGACCACCCAGCCTGCCTGGTCCGTGCTTTACTATCAACCCTTCTCCATAACTGACCTATTCAATCAGAAACACAACACCCTGTCACACTCGGAGAAGCCATAAGCCCTGGTTGATCTCATGGAATCCGGCTTCCAAACACGTCAAACGACCTGGGAAGACTGCCTACAGCTTCTCCACACCCTGTCCAACACGGAGGAGAGGAGGTAGATTATAAAAGGGGTCCACCAATACCTGGAAGAGAACACACCAGCTGGGGTCCTTGATTGAGGTGAATGGGCTGAAATCGCTGTCCCCAAGGAGCACCCCAAGTGGGACTTCCCCACCCATGAGGGACAGCACTATATCTGCTGATATGAGGACAACCTCCTCCAGGGGATCAAAGCTGGGTCCAAAAAGCCTATGAACATGACCAAAGTTTCTTCAGTCACTCAAAAACCAGGAGAGTCTCTTGTGGAATATTATGAAAGGCTGTGTGAAGCTGATTGCATCTATACCCCTTCTGACCCTGAGACACAAGACAGCCAACAGATGGCCAACACCTCATTCATAGCTCAAGGCGTCCCAGACATCAGACAAAAACTCCAAAAACTTGAAGGCTTTGCTGGGATGAACATCACTGAACTGACTGCAATTGCCAACAAAGTATATCTAAACAGAGAAGTTCAGGCTGACAGAGAGGCTGAAAGAAAAATGGAAGAAAAGGCCAGCTTCCTGGCAGCTGCCCTAAAAGAAAGAGATGACCAAAAGGCAGAGAAAGGCCAACTGCCAACAGGGGGAAGCCTAGAATTCCCCTAGCCAGGGACCAGTGTGCTTACTGTAAAGAGAAGGGGCACTGGAAGAAAAAAATGCCCCAACTGAGGCAAAGTCACAAATCACAGCCACTACTGGGAGGAGCTTAACAGGGAAAGGTTCATTGGCCTGGCAGAAACAGACTCAGATTGACAAGGGGCGGGCTCTCTTACTCTTGGCCCCCATGAGCTCACGGTCAGAATGGAAGTGGGAGGCCCAAATGTGACGTTTATGGTTGACACAGATGCAGACACTCTGTGGTCACCCTCCCTGTAGCCCCCTTCAGTAACAAGACAGCAACTATTCTTGGAGCCACTGAGACAAAAGCAGTCCAGCAACAGTTTTGTCAAGCCTGCCAATGTGAACTTGGAGGCCACAAGGTCTGACATGAGTTTCTCTACCTGCCGAAGTGCCCCATTCCCCACCTGAGCTGAAATATACTCTCATGGCTTAAAATCCCTGAGCAGGTCAATAGAACTTTTGAACCGACTAGAAGCACCAGCCTCAAACTAAACCCAAGCCAAGAAGAGCCAGGGTCCCTTGTACTGGCAATAATCACACCCAGGAAAGAGGAATGGAGGCTATTTTGTGCCCAGGCTCCCTCAAGTAGCCCACCTGAATTCATAGCTACCTTCCCCTCTGTATGGGGTGAAGACAACTCACCTGGACTTGCCCATAACCGAGCCCCTGCCATTGTAGAATTGACTCTAGTGCCCCAGCCACAGAGACCATGGAAGTACCCTATTTCACAAGAGGCAAAAGCAGGCATCCAAGAAAACCTGACCAGATTCAAAGAAGCAGGAATTCTTGTCGAGTGCCAGTTGCCCTGGATTATCCTGCTCCTACCAATCAAGAAGCCAGGAGGAAGGTACTGACCAGTACAAGACCTGCGAGCCATCAACAAAGTGTTTTTTTGCACCCAGTGGTCCCAAACCCATATACCCTCCTCAGCCAGATCCCGGGGTCTGCCAAATGGCTCACTTGCCTAGACTTAAAGGATGCCTTTTTCTGCCTCTGGCTGGCCCCCAGAGCCAGCTCTTGCTTGCCTTCAATTGGACTGAACTGGATACAGGGTGGCAAATGCACTTAACATAGACATGGCTTCCACAAGCGTTCAAGAACTTACCAGCACTCTTGGAGAAACATTGGCTGCAGACTTTGCCAGATTTCCAAGAAAAGCCATGCACTGTGCCCTCCTCCAGTATGTAGATAATCTCCTCCCTGTCAGTGACACCCAAGAGAACTGTACAGAGAGCATGAAGGCCCTCCTGCAAATCCTGTCAGACTCTGGATACTGAGTCTTATGGAAAAAGGCACAAATCTTCCAGCAACAAGTCTGGTATACTTAGGCTTCCTCCTCATGCAGGGAAGGAGGACACTAGAACCAGAGAGGAAGGGTCATTACCTCCTTACCCAAGCCCCAGACAAAGAAGGGCCTAGGAGAATTCCTGGGGGCTGCGGGGTTCTGCCGAATCTGGATTCCTGGATTCTCAGCAATGGCAAGCCCTCCCTACAGCCTCCTAGGGGGGCCAGTCCAAGAGTCCTCTGTCTGGACAGAAGAGGCAAAAGCTGCCTTCCTGGAAATAAAGGCTGATTTAAGGAAGGCACCAGTCCCAGGCCTGCCAGATATAGAAAAGCTCTTCAATCTCTTGGTACATGAAAAGGAAAAGGTGGCCCTCAGGGTTCTCATGCAGACTGTTGACCCCTGGCAGTGGTTTGTCTCATACCTGTCAAAGAGACTGTACCCAGTTGTGGAAGGTTGGCCACCATGCCTCAGAGTGCTAGCAGCCACAGTTCTACTCATTAAAGAGGCAATAAACTTACCCTGGGACAAGAACTTAATGTCAAGATCCCCCATGCTGTTGTGCTCCTCATGAACACACAGGGGCACCACTTCCTCTCCAACTCTCGCCTAGAGCATATACCAAGGACTCCTCTGTGAAAAGCCATGGGTCACTCTTGAAACAGTATGGATACTGAATCCAGCAACTTTCCTCCCCACTGAAGAGGGGAAACTAGATCATGACTGCTCCGACGTAACTGATGAAGTCTATGCAAGTCATCCATATTTGCAGGATCAAGCAATACAAAATCCAGAACTCACACTATTCAGTGATGGCAGCAGTTGCATACAAGAGGATATCCGGAGAGCAGGTTATGCAGTAACTACTGCCACTGTGGTCTTAGAAGCAAAAGCCCTGCAAGCCGGATGGTCAGCACAACGGGCTGAACTGCATGCCTTGATTCAAGTCTTCACCATCAGCGAGAGCAAGCGAGCCAACATCTACACCAACTCCTGATATGCGTTTGCCACTGTACACATACATGGGGCAATCTACAAGGAAAGAGGTATCCTCACTGCAGCAGGAAAAGCAATCAACAACAAGGAATAAATACTAAAACTCCTCGAGGCTGTCTGGCTCCCAAAAGAAGTAGCAATTCTGCATTGCAAAGGACACCAAAAGGGAAACGACCCTATAACACGGGGGAATCAGCTGGCAGGTGAAGCAGCTAAAGCAGCAGCCAGTAAGGAGACAGGTACAGTTCCTTCCCTCACCATGGCCCTAATGCCCCCAGTGAAGGCCCCTCCACCCAAGTACACTGAAAAGGAGAAGGACTGGGCCATGGCTGAAGGAGTCACCTTACCTGAAAAAGGGTTGTGGATGCTGCCTGACAGATGCATCTTTGTCCCAACTGCAAGCGGAAGGCATTTAGTTAGCGAGTACCATTAGCTCACCCACCTAGGAAAAACTGCACTGAAGCTCTAGTCAAAAAGCAATACTACATAAGCCAGTTGCCAGCATTATGTCAAGCAATAAGTGAGCAGGGTGTGACATGCCCCAGAAATAGCACTCAATCTGCACCATGACCCCCAACCAGGTGTCCAAAGGGCAGGAGTTGCCCCATTTGAAGACCTTGAGTTAGACTTCACAAATACCCAGCAAAGCAGAGGACTCAGAAACCTCCTAGTGATAGTGTGCACATACCTTGGGTGTGTCGAAGCCTTCCCAACCAGGACAGAATGAAGCAGGGAGGTAGTCAAAGTACTCTTGAGAGAAACTGTGCCCCAGTTTGGCCTACCATCTACAATTCACAGTGACAATGGACCTGCATTTGCAGCAGATGGAGTACAGATTTTAACTAAATCTCTCAACATTACCTGAAACTCCACGCTGCCACAGAGTTCAGGGAAAGTGCAGTGAATGAATCGCACCCTCAAAGGAAACCTACCTATGTTCTACCAAGAAACTGGCCTCCTGTGGCTGGACCTACTGCCCCTGGCCCTCCTGCATGCTCACTGCACACCTGGGACTCAAGGCTTCTCCCCCTTTGAATTAGTGTATGGACATCCCCCGCCCCCATGTCTAGAAAGCCTCCCAGGGAACCTACACCAGATAGGAGGTAAGGGACAAGAGAACCACTCTAAGCCTTAGGAGCCACCCTAAATAAGCTACAACAATACACCATAGAAAGAGCCCCATTCTCCTTAGGGACCCAAGTACGTTCCTTCCAGGCTGGGAACTCAGTCTGGGTCAAAGATTGGAAAAGGGACCCCCTCAAACCTCAGTGGACTGGCCCCCACATTGTTGTTCTAACCACTCCTACTGCCCTCAGAGTTGCAGGCATCACTCTGTGGGTCTATCATTCCAAAGTGAAAAAGGCCGATAACCTGGATGAAGAATTGCATCACAGGAAGGCCCAGCTAGACCTCCAGAATCCTCTCCACCTCTGTATCAGACGATTACCCCGTGACTAATGAACACCTGCATGTCATGGATCCTGGCCCTTGTTGGAGTGGGATCTCTCATCCAGGGCACTGAACTCTCTGCTGCTGCCCCCTCTAACTGGACTGTCCCTCAAAAAGTTTCCCTTTCTATTGTCTATTGGGTAATTGTAGGTTATTTTGCTGTGCTTACCTGACTCTACTAACTAAACCCAAGCCTAAGCCTGCATCTCCCCAGTATGTCCCTATAATGTTACCTCTATACCTGTTTGGACTGTGCTTAACTACCCAAACCACATCAGAATGGAGAACCCCTAAGCTATACATTTTACACTGATCTCAGGGGGGAAAACCCTAGCTCGAAGTGTTTGGAAGTATGAAAACAAGCCATTATTACCCTATCATAAATCAAGATGATGATGCCCCCTAAAATGAAGTGTTTAAAGGGGCATCAGAGGGGGGAGTGACAAGAAAACTCCCAGCCCCCTCTCCTTTTCTCTCACTCCTCTAGTCTACTTTTTCCCTGACAAAGTCAGCAGGAGACTCCCAGCTCCATCTCCTTCCCTCTCACTCCTCCAGGCTCCTCTTTTGCCCTGCTTTCTGTGCATGCTGAAATGCCACATATATGAAAGCAAAATAGTATAAATTTCTCCCCTTGCTTGTGCTCGAGGCTCAGGCATTTGGAGATTACTCTCCTCTGAGCCCTTCAGTGTGAAATAAACCTCCACCCTCCAAGACCTCTGAGTGCTGCTTTGTTCTTCTGTCAGTGATCCAGTCCAGGTTTTCCATAACAGAACTGTGGTCAAACCTGGTGAAGATAGTATAGGATTCATAAGGATGTCAGTGCTTTTGTGTAATGTTTTTGGAACAATTATACTTGTTTATTTAGTTGTTATCAATATTGACTAATTATTGTAATCACTTGTTGTCCAGCACTTCCTAATTAAAGATAGGTCTTCTAGATATAAGAGTAAACCAATAACTGTGCTTTAGTTTCTAATTTACACATGGTTAATATTTCCATGTTATTTAGTGGAAGGATGAAAGTAATGACAGTAATTACAGAGCATTTGGTTGTAATGCTATAAACAGTTACAATTTTCATGCTATTAATTATCTAAAATTGTCCTCAGATAACAGGCAAAACTCACAGCATCATACTTCAACACTATTACTAGATTAACTGTAACAGGTTTCAAATGATCTCTATGGTGTAATAGGATCAAACCTCTATACAGTTATCAAAAGGATGTATTTGCTAAGAAACCAGGAAATTCATGGTGTGGGTCCTCAGAGAACTATTTTCATGGACTCAGTTTTAATAAGAACAAATATACCTGTTGGTGGAAAATTCATATGTGAGAATGGTGGTCAAAGATATTAAAATATTTAATTTACAAAATAATTAATCATTGAGTGGCATTTTGTTAATAATTACCAGCATATGAGTAGGTATAAGATTGATTCATTTAACTTCAATAGAACAATAGTAGCAAAAGTACAAAATACCAATAATTAATGCATATACCAGTCTTTGAGGCTAAGAGGGTTATAATACAACTTCCAGAAGTTTAATAGTGCATAAAAGTGCCTCATGAACCCAGGTGCCAAACGTGAAGAAATCACCGTATTGAATTCATACACACCAAGGGGGTTAACAATTTTCTAAGCCTTGGAAATAATCAATATTATTCTTATAGACCAGTTTAATTTTAACATACTCAATTGACTGTTGCCTTCTTCTACTCTGTCTGCTATCAACCACAAAGTCTAAGTTGGCAATCTAAATGTGGAACTATATGGTACACATTGAGCCATAATTTTCATAAATAGAGACAAGGTGATGAGAGACAGTATGTGTTCTACCTATAACAGGAAAGACAGTCTAAAAAAGATGGAGTTACAATATTATGCACATTTATTGTGTATGTATGTATGTGTTAATCATTTACAAAGAGTATCTTGAATTCTTATGCCCCTTCTAAAAACAATGAAAAAAAAAAGCTCCGTGGCACAGAATAATTTGCAAATGAAAAAGCAAAATATTAGAAAATGTGATTATATTGTCCATGGTCACAAGTCCAGTTAGTGATATATTTAGAATTTCATCATTCTGCTTCCAAAGCTTGTATTTTTCCACTTGGGAATATACACTAGAATGGACAATCTTAAAACAAATGCAAAATGATCCTATTTTGTTAAAGGAAGAGCACTAGAATGGGACTGAAAATATATTTTCGGTGACTATAGATTCCATTTTAGAGACACTGTAAATTGTTAAAACATCTCACAAGAAATAACGTAAAAAGTAAAGGATCTCATGTTTATCTATCCATGCAAGTTAAGCATTTTGTTCAGATTTCGTTGACATAGCCTTAACACCTACCAGAGCAGACCATTTAGTCTTCATAACACAGAATCAGTTTTTACTCCAATAGTTAACCTCAGATGACTCTTTGAATATTGCCTATAGAGAAGGAAAAACAAGGCTAAAAATTTCATGACTAATCTGTAGCCAATATTTCTTAAGCATTAATAAGACTGATAAATTGAGTGGAATATTGGAAATATAAAGTGCCCTATCCATAAATGATACTTCCCTGGAAATATAATAAGACTTGACTTGAAAAAAGCATTTACAATATTAAAAACTGTGTAAAAATAGCTACCAATAATTTGCTGTATTAGTACTTTTTCAGAAGAAAATCATTTAGATACTTCATGACATATTCATTTATTTGTACTTTAAACCTTCTAAGCTAAGTTTTATTTCTCATCTGTTGCCATGAAAGACTGGTAATATTAGCATCAATGTCTGTACTTATTTTGTGTCATCTTGCCAAATAATTATATATCAAGCATATTTGTTTTATGAAGAAATTATAAACATTTTGAATTTTACTATTAAAAAATTTTTAACTCACATACTTAAGAACATGCCTTTCATAATTCTTAGTTGAACAGGTAGCAATTTTGAGAAAAGATGTATCAATAAAAAATAATGACGTATAATTGCAAGCATAGTCTCCTATGTGAATTAATGATATGGTGATATTTATTATAGTAACAATCGATAAAATAATTACAATTAAAAGATTATTAAAATAAAACATATGACACAGAATAAGTACATGTTATTAAAAACAACTAAAACCCCTTTTTACCTACCAGGAAATAGCTAAGAATTTACTGAATATTTCAGTCTTTTTTTTTTTTGTAGAGCTCTGGTATATTAGATGTAAACAGAGAACACTAAAAGTAGAAGTTGTTGATAAAAGCATTGAACGTGTGCTGTTAGAAAGTAATTAAGAATATTATTGTCATTTATTATGGGGCTTTGTATGAATTTATATATTGTTTTTACACAATATTGTTTCTATGAAAGGCCACTTGATAAAAATTAATTCATATATATTTCAAATTAGTTTCAAACAAATAAAGCATCCTAGCTATGTATAGACAAATGACATAAGGTCAGAATTCAGAATTATAAAAATACGGAAGTATTTTTATGTGGCTCTGAAGTTCATCAAACCTCTTCCATTAGGGGAAAAATACACATAACCTTCTAGGACATCTCACTCTCTTTTCTCAGTGAAAATTGTCAAATGGTGCAAATCTATATGTACCTAGAGTGTATGTGCATAGATCATGTGTTTCTTTCCATAACAAAACTGTTCTAATATAACCCAATATGATTTATTTTTCACCAAGAACTCAAAATTTTCAGTATAATGCTTTTTCATTCACTCTCACAATAATAAACTTCATGTAGTTTTGAAACTAAGATGGTCATCCTAAATCTCCAGCTGATAGAAAATAGAACTGGATTCACTTTAGTAAACCAGGTTCATAATTTTTATCCCTAGCTACATTTCTCTTTGAGATATAGGGGAGTGGTTGTTAATAGGTATTAGATTTTTCTTCTGTATTTTTTTTTCTGAAAGTATTTGCTCATCAAGGTATATATGCTCATTAAAAGACAAAGGTAAATTCAAATGATCTGTATCAAAAACAATAGAGCTATAAACGCAGTAGAAAGAGCAAAATATTGACTGGGATTATTCTGTTGGTAATTATAGAAAAAGTAATACGATTAGTGCTCTTCTTTTGTGTATTTCCAAAACTAAGCTTGATGAATTCACAGTGACTTCTTCAATGTTAACTTCTCCAGGTTCCCAGCAGACAGCATAGTGTCTGGTACATAGAAGTTGCTCAATAAATGGTAATTGTGTGTGTAAGAGAAATTTTACCTTTATCTTCTTAGGATTTTTTGGGGGGAATGCTGGTTTAAGAGTTAAATTGACATAAGATTAATAGGCAAAAAGCATACAAATTTATTAACGCAAGTTTTATGTGACACAGGAGGCTTCACAAGGAATGAAGATCCAAAGAAATGGCAAAACCAACATGCTTTTGTATTAGATTGAACAAAGAGAGGAAATGGTGAAAAATTAACTAAACTGTATGGGAAGACTAAAGGAACAAATTACTTTAATACATGTGTTTGTATAGAATTCTCTCAGTCTCAACGTGTCCTTGATTATAATGATGCCGGGATTCTTGTGCAAAAAGCTGAAGAATGAGCTTAGCAAACACCCAAAGTAGGAGAAATAAAGTGAAAGGACAGAGCTCCCAGCTCATGCCAGGAGGGGACAAGAGAGCCTGGGCAGTGTGTTGTCTAGGGGTTTTATAGGCAGATGAGGATTTTTTGAGAACAGGAAAAAAAGCTTAGGGGTGTGGCCTTATTAAGTGGTCCTAGGATATTTACAAGTAACTTGATACAAGTAATTTCTTGCTGCTCTGTTGATTTCTCCCTGAGGTTCCAGCATCTTGGTCTGGGGCCACATGAAACAAGGCCACCTGCTCAGCCCCCAAGGTGGGCTGAGGTATTGTTTGCTAAAGAGTAAGTTAAAATTCTTACTTCTTAAACTTCCTCGGTGTTAAAATGCAATCTTATCTTTAAGGTAGAATCTTTCTGCCTTTTATTATGTTGTTTACAGCTGGGTCTGCATGCTAAATTAATTGCCCAGTTTGTAAAATCGCCCCATCAGATCTGAAAGAGGAAAGACAGCACATAGGCCTGGGCCTTTTAGCATGCTAAGGTGAATCTTACAAATGATTAGCATAATAAAAACATGTGCTACTCTTCTTTGTCTGGGGAACATTAACTGATCTTACTAAAGAATGACCATACAGGTTAATGTTTAACACAGAGTTTTGGTAGGGGGGCTTTGTTGCATGTAGCTACATTGCTCTGACTGAAAATATGCCTTGCTTTTTCCAGAGGCTCTCACCCTATTCTGTCTAAACCCATGGTCCCTGTCTCATTGCCCCCTCTACAGATAGAGACCCTAGCTGCTGGTAAGGAATGGGGGTGATGCCTGCTTTGGCTGCCTCCTGCTGAGAGGGGGTGCAGTAAGGGATGCAACTAGGTCTCCATCAGTGGTTGGTCAGGAGGGCTTTGGAAGATGGGAGTTTTCATCCTGGGTTCTATTGCTATCACCATTTGCTGTTTTATGGATTCTAGGTGAGATAGAAAAAATCATGTTGTTAGGTTAAGTAGTAACATCTGGAGTTGGATTTTCCATTATGGAAGGACAGACTTGACAAGGAGATTGATGAATGCATGGCTGAATATGAGGATTAGAAATAGTAAAACTCTAATTGAGAATCATAGCCAGATATCTTGGGGAAACTAGAATTCTGGGTCTAGTCTCTGTCCCAATGACTAGTATTAGGACTCAGTATAGATAAGGCTGCATTATTGAAACAATACTTTTCTCTAAAATCACCCTCATTTTTATTAGAAGTAACCAGATTAAGAACATAATTAATACGTGGCTTGATTATTGGCATAAGTGCAGCAAGAAGAGCAATTGATTACATAGGCTCTTTTAAATGTGCTTTGCTGGAACTTTTTATAAGGAACTTCAGATTGGACTTTTAAAGGCCTCGAGACCAGAAAGCCAAGCCATACTTGCCATCAGGTTTTGCCTGCAGTACCTGTAGATTTGGATGAATTTCTCTCTTCTTGAGGTCCCCAAGACATTCTGAGGTTCCTGCACCTGCCAGGAAGTGACCTTCCTTACTCACCTGGTAAGGCTGCTGGGAATCCTGTAAGCAAGGTACCAGGCCAGTTCCTCCAAGGGCCTCTGTTGGCTCTATAAAGTCAACCTCAGTTCCTTAAAGCTGTCTGTTAATATGAGTTTACATACGTGTGTCTCAGGAATAATATTCCAGTCAAAGCTTTGGTAATATAACCATTGTTTTTAATTGGTCTTCTTACAAGGAAAGCAGATTCTTATTGAACTTATGCAAATAAACATACTGCTATGAAATATAAAAGTAGTCACTGTGTTTTTAAATTCTGGAGGGATCAGGTAGAGAGAAAGATAAATGTTTCAATTCTGCTTACAAAGGTATTGTCATTTACTAAACTGTTGTCAGCTTAAGAGAAAAAACTTAAAACACTTTATCAGCAACATTTGAAACAAAAAGCCACAAAATCATCTTCCTTAGTTTACTTAATCCTATGTAACTAATACCTGTTCTGCTGAAATCTAGTTCTTTACTAGTTTAGGAGTAATAAAACAGTGATTATAAATGACAAAGACTTGCAAATGACAGTGGCTAAAGATCTGATGAGAGCTTACTATAAGACAATTGACACAAGGAAATATGGATATTTCTGCAACACAAAACATTTAGTAACAAAGTTTAGGATCATTCCCTTTGACAGTGCTTTCCAGGTGGCTGGAAATGAAATGCAAGTACAATTCTAACACCAGTCATTTAATGCCAGGCTGTATTGCAGAAGATAAGATAAATTTCTTCCATTACAGGGAGTCTAGTTTAAAAACCTCCCAATTTTGGAGGATAATGATGAACCTAATAAGTAGAATAGATTTCCACCAAAATAACTTAGAAAACTAGTTCCATATTGTAGTAGTCTACAGAACTTTTGACTATTTTCCTTCCTTGCATTAAAATAAATTTCTCTGCATAATCTTATTATATTGTATACTTCTCTCAGGGTCCAAGCCTCTCTAATCAGAGACTTTCAATTGAGGCCAGGCTTATGTGAAGAAGATCAGGCACTTTTTTTGGGTTTAGGGATCAAATTGCTCCCAGTTCCTCAGATTGCATGCTAGAGGCATGTCTGGCTTCAAACTTGAAGAGGCTGCTCCCAGAGAGAAAGACGGGTGTCCAGAAGCTAATTGGCCCCTCTCTCTGTGAGGGTGTCCCCTTGCCTTGGAGCCTAGGTGACAGTGGTCAGTCACCCCCTCTGCCAGGCCTACTGGAATTAACCACTCCTTACCAGCATGGCCTGCACCTTGCCTTGATTCCCTCTTGCCTTCCCACTCAGCAAGAGTCACCTCAGAGCTCTGGATTTAGTGGGACCTTACCAGTGTGCTCCTGCTTTATGCCTTTTGGGAGTTTTAATCTGGATCCTAGTTTTCTCTGCACAAGTTTAGTCATTCCTTGAGAGCCCCCTGCCTGTCTTATAAGTGCAGGGACTGTGTGACCTCTCACTGCCTGAGCCTTGGTCAGAGTCACAAGCCTGTTTTGCTTCCCTGGGGCTGCAGAAAAGGAAATGCCAGCCCCAGGATGACTGCCTCTAAGGAAGGGAGATCAATAGAATAGAACCATGGCTATAATTCAAATGGGGCCATTTACATGTACAGTTACGGAGGGGGAGTCTATACTCAAGTCCTAGTTTCTGCCACTGCCTGGAAATTATTCTGGTAGTCACCCACTGTAGGAACTCTGATCCTTGAGACAAAAGGTCAGGGGGCATCTGCAACTCTCGCATAGGCAGCAACCTAAGCGGAGGTTCACTCGGCGCCATCAGATCAATCAGCCAGAGCCGAGATCCAAAGACCCCTGCCTACTAGTCTGGTCTGCCCTTGGAGTCCGCAGATTAGGAGAGGAAAAGTAGGAAATCAGCTCAGGCACTTCCCGACATTCCCATCCATCTGGAGGCGGTGGATCAAGGAGCAGCAGACACGGGGAAACCTTTCACCCAAGACTTGAAGGCTGGTAGCTGACACTAATCATCTTTTAAGTGGCTAATGGGTGCCCAGACACATTTTCATGAGATAAAAAGTACAGTATTAAGTCAGGAATAAGAGCGAAGCATAGATCTCCTACCTTGCAGTGGTGAGCATCGGGTTATGTGAAATTGATGGAGTTAGAAGAGAGTTAGGAGCGCCCCCTGCCTCACTCAGAGGCCAGGACCGCCTGAGGAAGCAGGGTGGAATCAGAGACAGAGAAAGAGAGACACTCCTCATGGATACCCAGTCGGGCTGTCGGGGTCTGATTCCAGACACATGGACCTTTGAGAAGCCGCTGAAGTGTAGCTTCAGCCTAGACTCTCGCAGTTGCCCATGGCTTTCCTCAGTCCCTCGTATCCAAGGAGATGCCTCTGAAAGAGAATCCTGGCCTCCACTCAGGTGACATTCCCGGCTCCCAAGGAAGACCGGGGATCCACTGAGGGAGATGCAGGGGAACCTGTCACTTGAAACTTTGAGATAGGCAGCCAGGCTAGTCTCATTTAAGTGTCTGACAAACACCCGATTTTGTGTGCCATAGATGGCTTCCTTCTATAAGGACATTGAAAGAAAAGGCAGGCTTTGATGCCGATACTCACCTCCGACGTTATCCTGGATGAGCCCCCAAGATGATGACGGGGTTCTTGTTCATGAAGCCGAAGATTGAGCTTAGCAAATGCCCAAGCCAGGAGAGCAAGGTACAGGCTTTTATTTAGAAACAAAGAGAAAGGACAGAGCTCCTGGCTCATGCCAGGAGGGGACAGGAGAGATCTGGAGGTGCTTTGTCTAGAGGTTTTATAGGCAGATGAGGATTTTTTTGAGAACAGAAAAAAAAGCTTAGGGGTGTGGACTTATTGAGTGGTCCTAGGATATTTACAAGTAACTTGATACAAGTAACTTCTTGCTGCTCTGTTGATTTCTCCCTGAGATACCAGCATCTTGGTCTGGGGGGCATATGAAACAAGACCACCTGCTCAGCCCCCAAGGTGGGCTGAGGTATTGTTTGCTAAAGAGTAAGTTAAAATTCTTACTTCTTAAACTTCCTCGGTGTTAAAATGCAATCTTATCTTTAAGGTGGAATATTTCTGCCTTTTACTATGTTGTTTACAGCTGGGTCTGCATGCTAAATTAGTTGCCCAGTTTGTAAAATCGCCCCATCAGATCTGAAAGAGGAAAGACAGCACATAGGCCTGGGCCTTTTAGCATGCTAAGGTGAATCTTACACATGATTAGCATAATAAAAACATGGGCTACTCTTCTTTATCTGGGGAACATTAACTGATCTTACTGAAGAATGACCCTAGAGCTTAATGTTTAACATAGAGTTTTGGTAGGGGGGCTTTTTTGCATGTAACTACATTGCTCTGACTGCAAATATCCTGCCTTGCTTTTTCCAGAAGCCCTCACTCTATTCTTAAGCCCATGGTCCCTGTCTCAATAAGACTGTTACTTTCCTTTTGATATAGGGAGTACCTCTTTCTTTTTTTTACAGAAGTATAGTTGATATACTATATTATCTTGGCTTCAGGTGTGCAGCATAGTGATTCAACAGTTTTATACATTACAAAATGCTCACCACCATAAATGTAGTTGCCAACTGTCATACAAAGACCTTACATTATGATTGACTATATTCCATATGTTGCACTCTTCATCCCCATGACTTATTTTATAATTGAAAGTTTATACCTTTTTATCACCTTCACCTATTTCACCCATTCCCCCAAACCCCTTCCTCTATGTATCCACCAGTTTGTTTTCTGTGTTTATGAGTCTGTTTCTGTTTAGTTTGTTCATTTGTTTTATTTCTTTAAATCACTTGATCAGTCAACTGATAATTTTGGAAGTATTTAAAAGATTGCATTTATGCTCAACTACTGACTTGTGTATATCTAAGAAGTCTCCATCAGAACCTAAAATAAACTAATCTTTAGGAAGGGATTGATAATTGCATTTTGCAGAAACAGAAGAAATAAGCACCATATTTTTTCTTCTCAGTATTTAAATTTAGTCTTATCCAAAAAGTCTGAAATTATTTAGTACAATACAAAGACAAGAATATTCTTTACGTTGTCTCCTTACACCAAACCTAAATCTACCATTCATTTATTCAGAATGGATAATTGAATATTATTCTTTACAAAATGACACACAAAAAATCAAAGTTATTACCACGAAGTCAAGCTTTATATTTCCAAGTGCAAATATGTCATCATGTAAACAAATAACTGATGGAAAGAGTTTTCTCTTTGTTGTGTCAGTAACTCAAGAGCAAATTAGGTTATTAACAAATCATGGGGATTTTTTAAATAAGCTAGGTCTTATTCAACTGTTTTCTTTTGTTTAATGCACATGCAATTCTAACCAAATTTCCTCTCTTGTTGGAGACAAACAGATAAACAGGAGTATTCCATTAAGCCTACATTAAAAAGGAAAGAGAACCATAAAAATATGTTGTTAATGAATTGAACCAATTAGTCATTGAAATCAGTGAAGGTCATTCAATTCAACTAAGAATGAGAGTTCCTAAAGATCCAAGGCACAAGTACTGTGTCTAGCTTCATGCTCAGAGGTGGGGGTATGAGAGGATTAATTTATGTCCTTCTTAGATGGATTCAAGTCATTTGGCACAAATTCTAAAGTTTCTTTCTTCTCCTTTCTTGAACATAGTCCTCTTTACTATCAGACTATCAGGCTGGGAAGTGAAGAGGGGAAGTAGCTAGAAGAGGGAATAATTCATACATTATTCCTGCCTTTGGTGTAAATATCCTGTGCACCTGCAGCTCTGGGACAGTTATGGAAATAGAAGTACTTAGAAATTCAAAGCAAGTTTGTGAAGTGCATGTTTTACCATGCAAATCATGTACTTTATACACCTGTACAGAGTTAACCAGCATGATTTATTTAGGAAAATATCCTAATTTCATAAACAGTTTTTATATTTTAC
The DNA here is from genome assembly GCA_029783875.1 of Phataginus tricuspis. NCBI lineage: Eukaryota > Metazoa > Chordata > Mammalia > Pholidota > Manidae > Phataginus > Phataginus tricuspis. The sequence continues at coordinate 73,655,501 of JAQQAC010016209.1, forward strand.
ATTTGTGAATGAATGACAAAATCACATTTGGTCAATGTTAAGTTTATTTCAGAATACTGTTGAACTCAGCTTTTTGTGTCCCTTTAGTGTAGCAAAATGAATTAAGGGGTGGCAGACACAAAAGAGTGTGCATTAATGAGTATTCACATAGAGCAGCATTCAGTCATTTACACTTTGGTACATGAATAACAAGTGACCATTCATGCTGCTAAGTAGGCAAATGAGCTACCAAGGTGAGAAAATAGAATGATTTAGTAGAAAATGCAACTAGCAGGAGTCTCTCTAACCCTAGGAGTGCTTTGAATTTGCTTAATAGGTTAGCAGAGGACCTGACTACACATGTCTTAAGAAATCAACACCTTTTTATTACAGTACTTTTAACCACAGGAGCTTAAGAGAATTACACTTATTGGGTGGTAGGCTTTTCAGAACTAAATTGATGAGATCCTGTTGCTGGCACTGAAAAGGTTTGGTTCTATTTTTTGGTGTGAATATTTCTTCATATGCAGAATCTCAAAAATGCTTTTAATAAGCACCCTACATTAAGGGGGAAGAAACATAATAATTTTGCTTAAGACCTCATAAGACACTGCAGTTTTCTCTGACATGTGGATTTGGAATTTTCATATAGATGACCTAAAAATCAATTTCTTATTTTTTTCAATTACTTAAGAAATCCTGAAAGAGTACCTAGTTTGTGGCATATACTAGGCTAGGAAGAAAGCTTCCTATAGCAGATGGTGTGAAGAATGAGTAAGGATATGCCAGAAACAGTGTTAAAAACAAGATAACTAGCCCAAAATGGAGTCACTTATACTAAGCCCTACATCATCAACCTGAGATTTAACTTAATTACAGCTTTGGCTTTCCCAGAAATAGAATCTTAAAGCAGTCAATTAGGAATTGAACAATTAGCACTAGGTTGGTAATCTACCGAATAGACTCCTGCCATTCCCTAAAGAAAAGTAACCTTGCAATAACCAACCCATGTTTTAGCCTAGCATAACTTCCTTGTTCCTGCTCCTTATTCTTATAAAATTCTTTCATTTTGCATAGCTCCTGAGAGCTCCTTTTTGTCTGCTAGATTAGATGTTGCCTGACTTGAATTGATTATGCCCAAATAAACTCCTAAAAATTTTAATATGTCTCAGTTTATCTATTAACAATAGTTAGGAAAATTCAGACAAAAACGTATGAATGAGAATAATGTGTATTCATTGCACTGACATAGTAAAAAAGAGCTAGAGATGGACAAATGGTGATAGATGAAGCTGGAGAGGTTTGGACTTTATCTTGAATGAAATAAATTTTGATTTGGTAAAGTGTGGAACCGGCTGTGAAAGGATAAGTAGAATAGAAAGGAGAGAAAGGGTCAAAGCAAAAGTGCTTATTTAAATTCTTTGTTCATTAGGGAACTTTTAAATGGAAGAGGAAAAGCTGTATTAAAAAAGGGAAAAGAAAAGTCACTAGTTCTTAATACTGTTAAGATTTGTGAAGTTTTTCATTAAGTAAGTTCACAACCAGTAAAAAATGCAGTGACAGCAAAGCACAGAGATTTCTTTTTGCAAAGAAAATTTTCTCTGGGCCAGCAAATTGCTTTTAATACTAAAATGCAAGAATGCATATGCTTCATATAAATTATCATAATTGTTATTCTACAGCTACTGCTCAATTATATGTTATGATTTTTCTATCTCCTGCTCCAACTGGAAACTAAAAACTATGTATGCATGCACTGTGTATTTCTATTTTCCACTGTATATCTAGAACTTATCATTTCCACTTCATATTACTCAAATATTTATTGAAAAAAAGAGTGAAAATTCCAGTATAGAACTAGCGGGTCTTTGTTTCTTATTATTTTTTTATTAAGGGATCATTCATATACACTCCTATGAAGGTTTCACATGAAAAACATTGTGTTTACTACATTCACCCATATTATCAAGTCCTCTCCCATACCCCACTGAAGTCACTGTCCATCACGGTAGTAAGAGGCCACAGAGTCAATAGTTGTCTTCTCTGTGCTACACTGCCTTCCCTGTGACCCCCCTTCACCATGTATACCATTATCCCTCAATCCCCTTCTCCCTCCCTACCCACCCTCCCACATTCCTCCCCTTTGGTAACCACTAGTCCCTTCTTGGACTTTGTGAGTCTGCTTCTGTTTTTCCTTCAGTTTTTCTTCATTGTGATACTCTACAAATGAGGGGAATCATTTGGTAATTGCCTTTTTCAGCCTGGCTTATTTCACTGAGCATAATACCCTCTAGCTCCATCCATGTTGTAAAAAATGGTAAGATTTGTTTTCTTCTTATGGCTGAATAGTATTCCATTGTGTATATGTACCATCTCTTCCTTATCCATTCATCTACTGATGGACACTTAGGTTGCTTCCATTTCTTGGCTATTGTAAATAGTGCTGCAATAAACATAGGGGTGCATACGTCTTTTTGAACCTGAGATCTTGCTTTCTATTTTTTTTGAGGATCCTCCAAATTGCTTTCCACAATGGTTGAACTAATTTACATTCCCACCAACAATGTACGAGGGTTCTCCTTTCTCCATATCCTCACCAGCATTTGTTGTTGGTCTTTTATTTGTTGGCCATCCTAACTGGTGTGAGGTGATATCTCATTGTGGTTTTAATTTGCATTTCTCTGATTATTAGCAATATGGAACATCTTTTTATGTGCCTGTTTGTCATCTGAATTTCTTCTTTGGAGAAGTGTCTGTTCCTATCCTCCATCCATTTTTTAATAGAGTTATTTGCTTTTTGAGCATTGAGGCATGTGAGTTATTTATATATTTAGGATGTTGACTCCTTGTCAGATATGTCATTTACAAATATATTCTACAATACTGTAGCATGCCTCTTTGTTCTACTGATTGTGTCCTTTGCTGTACAGAGCTTTTTAGTTTGATGTAGTCCAATTTGTTCATTTTTGCTTTTGTTTCCCTTGCCCAAGGAGATGCGTTCAGGAAAAAGTTGCTCATGTTTATATTCAAGAGATTTTTGCCTATGTTTTCTTCTAAGAGTTTTATGGTTTCATGACTTACATTCAGCTCTTTGATCCATTTCGAGTTTACTTTTGTGTATGGGGTTAGACAATAATCCAGTTTCATTCTCTTACATGTAGCTGTCCAGTTTTGCCAGCACCAGTTGTTGATGAGGCTGTCATTTCCCCTTATATATCCATGGCTCCTTTATCATATATTAATTGACCATATATGTTTGGATTTATATCTGGGCTTTTTATTCTATTACATTGATCTATGGGTCTGTTCTTGTGCCAGTACCAAATTGTCTTGGTTACTGTGGCTTTGCAGTAGAGCTTGAAGTTGGGGAGGGCAATCCCCCCAACTTTATTCTTCCTTCTCAGGATTGCTTTGGCTATTCAGGATCTTCTGTGGATCTATATGAATTTTAGAACTATTAGCTCTAGTTCATTGAAGAATGCTGTTGGTATTTTGATATGAATTCCTTTGGAACTACAGACTGCTTTAGGCAGGATGGCCATTTTGACAAAATTAATTTTTCCTATCCATGAGCATGGAATGTATTTCCATTTATTCGTGTCTTCTTTAATTTCTCTCATGAGTGTCTTGCAGTTTTCAGGGTATAGGTCTTTCACTTCCTTGGTTAGGTTTATTCCCAGGTATTTTATTCTTTTTGATGCAATTGTCAATGGAATTGTTTTCCTGATTTTTATTTCTGCTGGTTCATTGTTAATATATAGGAATGCAACAGGTTCTGTCTATTGATTTTTTTATCCTGAAACTTTGCTGAATTCAGTTATTAGTTCTAATAGTTTTGGGGTGCATTCTCTAGGGTTTTTTATGTACAATATCATGTCATCTGCAGTCAGTGACAGTTTGACTTTTTCCTTAGTAATCTGGATCCTTTTACTTTGTGTTGTCTTATTGCTGTGGCTGGGACCTCCAGTACTATGTTGAATAAAAGCAGGGAGAGTGGACATCCTTGTCTTGCTCCCAATATTAGGGGAAATGCTTTCAATTCTTCACTATTAATTATGATGTTAGCTGTTGGTTTGTCATATATGACCTTTATTATGTTGAGGTACTTGTCCTCTATAACCATTTCTTGGAAGTTTTTATCATGAATGGATGTTGAATTCTGTCAATTGTTTTTTCACCATCTATGGAGATGATCATGTATTTTTTGTCCTTTTTTTTGTTCATGTGGTGGATGATGTTGATGGATTTTCTAATATTGTACCGTCCTTGCATCCCTGGAATAAATCCCACTTGTACATGATGGATGGTCTTTTTTATGTGTTTTTAAATTTATTTTAATAATAGCTTATTGAGTGTTTTTGCAACTATATTCAACAGGGATATTGGTCTGTAATTTTCTTTTTTTGTTGTGTCTTTGCCTGGTTTTGGTATTAGCATGATGTTGGCCTCTTCTACTTTTTGAAAACTTTAAGGAGGTTGGGTATTAGGTCTTCACTAAATGTTTGATAAAATTCAGTTGTGAAGACATCTGGTACAGGAGTTTTGTTCTTAGGTAGTTTTATTTTATTATCAATTCAATTTTATTGCTGGTAATGGGTCTGTTCAAGTTTTCTGTTTCTTTCTGGGTGAGCCTGGGAATGTTGTATTTTTCTAGAAAGTTGTCCATTTCTTCTAGGTTATCCAGTTTGTTAGCATGTAGTTTTTCATAGTATTCTCTAATCATTCTTTGTATTTCTGTGGTGTCTGTAGTGATTTTTGTTTCTCATTTCTGACTCTGTTTATGTGTGAAGACTCTGTTTTTCCTTGATAAGTCTGGCTAAGGGTTTATCTATTCTGTTTATTTTCCCAAATCACCATTTCATGCTTTCATTGATTCTTTCTATTGTTTATTCTTCTCAATTTTCATTATTTCTGTTGTACTCTTTATTATGTCACTCCTTCTACTGACTTTGGGCCTCATTTGTTCATTTTCTAGTTTCACTAATGTGAGTTTAGACTGTTCATATGGAATTGTTCTTCCTTCCTGAGTAAGCCTCTATTGCAACATACCTCCCTTTTATCACAGCCTTCACTGCATCCCACAGATTTTGCAGTATTGAGTTATTGCTGCCATTTTTCTGCATATATTGCTTGATCTCTGTTTTTATTTGGTCATTGATCAGGTGATTACTTAGGAGCATGTGATTAAGCTTCCAGGTGTGTGTGGGCTTTTTCATTTTCTTTGCATAATTTATTTCTAGTTACATACCTTTGTGGTCTAAGAAGTTTGTTGGTACAATTTCAATCTTTTTTAATTTACTGAGGCTCCTTTTGTGGCCCAGTATGTGATCTATTCTTGAAAATGTTCCATGTGCACTTGAGAAGAATATGTATCCTGCTGATTTGGGGTGGAGTGTTCTATAGATTTCTGTCAGATCCATCTGTTCTAATGTGTTTTTCAGTGCCTCTGTGTCCTTACTTATTTTCTGTCTGGTTGATCTGTCCTTTGGAGTGAGTAGTGTGTTGAAGTCTCCTATAATGAATGCATCACATTCTATTTTCCCCTTTAATTCTGTTAGTATTTGTTGCACACATGCCTGTGCTCTTGTGCTGGGTGCATAGATATTTATAATAGTTATATTCTCTTGTTGGACTTACCCCTTTATCATTATGTAATGTCCTTCTTTGCCTCTTGTTAGTTTCTTTATTTTGAAGTCTACTTTGTCTGATGTGAATACTGCTACTCCTACTTTTTTATCCCTATTATTTGCATGAAATGTCTTTTTCCATCCCTTCACTTCTGTTCTATTTCTTTGAGTTTGAAGTGAGTCTCTTGCAGGCCGCATATAGTTGGGTCTTGTTTTTTTATACATTCAGTGACTCTATGTCTTTTGATTGATACATTCAGACCATTTACATTTAGGGTGATTATCAGTAGGTATGTACTTATTGCAGGCTTTAGATTTGTGGTTACCAAAGTTTCAAGGGGGACTTCCTTAGTATCTAATAGTCTAATTTAACTCACTTACTATGTCATTGTAAACACAATCAAAACGTTCTTTATTTTTCTCCTTTTTCTTCCTCCTGCATGCTTTATGTATTAGTCATCATATTTTATACTCTTTGTCTATCACTTGACTGACTTTAGGGGTACTTGCTTTGATTTTGCACCTACTTAGTAATTAATTGGCCTACTTTCTTTACTGTGATTTTATTTCTTATGGTGACATCTATTTAGCCTTAGGAACACTTCCATCTATAGCAGTCCCTCCAAAATACACTGTAGAGATGGTTTATGGGAGGTGAATTCTCTCAGCTTTTGCTTATCTGGATATTGTTTAACCCCTCCTTCAAATTTAAATGATAATCTTTCCAGATAGAGTATTCTTGGTTTGCGGCTTTTCTGCTTCATTGCGTCAACTATATCATGCCACTCCCTTCTATCCTGTAAGGTTTCTGCTGAGAAGTCTGATGATAGCCTGATGGGTTTTCCTTTGTATATGATCTTTTTTCTCTCTTGGACTTATTTTAATACTTTGTGTTTTTCCTTGATCTTTTCCATTTTAATTATTATATGTCTTGGTGTTGTCTTCCTTGGGTCCCTCTGTTGCGATACCTGTGCACTTTCATGGCTAGAGAGACTATCTCCTCCAAAGATTGGGGAAGTTATCAGCAATTACCTCCTCAAAGACACTTTCTTTCCATTTTTCTGTACCTTCTTCTGTTACTCCTATAATGCGACTATTGTTCTGTTTGGACTGGTCACACAGTTCTCTCAATATTCTTTCATTCCTAGAGACCTTTTTTCTCTGTGTTCCTCAGCTTCTTTATATTCCTCTTCTCTAATTTCTATTTCATTTACCGTCTCTTCTACTTCATCTAATGTTCTCTTAAATCCCTCCATTGTATGTTTCACTTCAAATACTGTATTCTTCAACATTTGTATCTCATTCTTGAAATCCCCCCTGAGTTCTTGAATATTTTTCTGTAGTTCTGTGAGCATTTTAATGATTTTTATTTTGAAATATCTTTCTGCAATATTGATGAGTTCAGTTTCACTTGACCCTTTGTCTGTTGTTTGTGTGATTTTGTTTGGATCATGTTCCTTTGATGTTTCATATTTGTAGGTCGCACTCTATCGTGCCAAGAAACTCTATGCTCTGGAGCTGCTCAGCTCCTGGAGTGATGTCGGCAGTTGCAGGGGAGTGGTGCTGTCACCTTTTGTGAGGAAAGATCTCTTTCCTGTTTCATGGCTGCAGTTCCTGCTTCCATTGCCAGGGCTAGTGGGCTGAGTGCACAGGGAGAAGCCTCTATGCTTTGCACTTGTAACTGTAATAGGTTGAGCTGCCCTCTGCCTTCCACTGTGCCCAACTCTGTTTCTCTTACTCCCTCTGGTGAGCTGGGGTGTGGGAAGGCTTGGGTCCCTCTGGATCACAATTTTGATACTTTATCTTTTTCCTTGAGGTTTGCTGTCTTCTCAGGTGTAGGCAGTCTCTCACAGTGTTCTTCTCTGAGACTCTTTCAGTGGACAGCCATAGGTGTGGGCAGCAGGTTTACAAGCTGTGTGGGTTGGGAGGAAGGTGCATCAGGCCTCATATCGTGGTATAGGGACTAGAAACTGCACAGCCAGCCAGGGTGGAGAGCCTGAAGCTTCTGAAAGTTCCCAACCTGCTGGGAAGAGTGAGCCTGGACAATTTTGTCAACCTGTCCTTTCACCTGAGCAGCAAGCTCTGTGCAGTCCTTGCCCCTTTAGTAGCCCTCTTGCTGTTAGGAGGTCTCTCAGACTGCCCTCCTTTCTTTTTTCCCAGAAAGGCTGGTTGTGGATACCTTTTTTCCACAAGAGGCTGGAATCTCAGTCTCTCCAAGTATTCCACTTGTCTTAGTTTTCCAACTCCACTAATCTCCAGAGCACCATGTAATGTAGGTTTGTGCTACCAGAGCAGATCTCCAGGTCTGCATGTTCAGCATTCCTAGGCTTCCACCCCCACCCACTGTGTTTCTTTTACTCCCTCTGGTGAGCTGGGGTGGGGAAAGGGCTTGGGTCACTCTGGATCACAGTTTTGATACTTTACCCTTTTCCTTGAGGTTTGCTGTTTTCCCCAGATGTAGGCAGTCTGTCACAGTGTTCTTTCCTGTTGCTCTTTCAGGACTAGATATATATGCTATATTTTCATATTATATGTGGTTTTAGGAGGAGGTTTCTGTCTCCCCTCTCATGCTGCCATCTCTAAGCCTGTGCCTCTGGCAGGTCTTTTTTTTAATAGTTGCATACATGTTCTGTCTACACTCAACTTTGAATAATAATAAAATATATTTATTTGTTAAGTCCATTGAACATTTATCTTGAAGTTTTGGTCTTCCTGTCAGTGTAGCTTCTTTGAAAAATCAAGACATGTTTAAATACATTTTCATAGAACTTGAAACTATAAGGAAGAAAAAATAATTTTCCTCTAACCCTTCTGAGTTTTGGCTGAGACCTCCTTTAATAAAAGATAGTTTAATATGAGAAAAACAAATAGATGCTTTAACAGTTATTCCTCCTAAGGTATAAATTTCAATATACCACCAGACTAAATATCATCTTCAGCAAAAGACAGAAACAAGAAAGTTGTGGCATGGTCAGTTATGGAGACATTACCTGGAAAGGATAGTAAACAAGGGTAAATTTTTTTAATGTAGATTTAACTCAGTTCCTTCTTCATTAATAAGAATGTTTTTGTGATTTAAAGACATCCTTGTCTCCCCTAGTTAAGAGAGGGAAACATCTTTAAAAATGTAGATTTCCTTTATAAAAGGGTGGGTTCTCTGTTTACAGAACTTCTGTGTCTTCTTAAAATAATCAGCTCAAAATAATCTTTATGCCAAAGAATCATACAGTTGACCCTTGAACAATAGGGGTTTGAACTGTGTGGGTCCACTTATATGTGGATATTTTAGAATAAGTATGTTGGAAAAATTTTTGGAGATTTGTGAGAATTTGAAAAAAGAGTTTTCTCTAGCTTTACTGTAAGAATACAACATGTAATACATGTAACAAAAATATGTGTTAAATGACTGTTTATGTTATCAGTAACACTTCTGGCCAACTGTAAACTATTAAGTAGTAGTTAAGTTTTGGGGAAGTCAAAAGTTATACACAGATTTTCAACAGTGCTGGGGACCAGTGCCCAACCCCCATGTTATTCAAGGGTCAACTGTATTTTGCATGGGATATTCTCCTATTCTTCAAAAATAACCATTCAAAATATACCTACAGGGTTCTGGATTCCACTTAGGATTTAGAAAGCTAAAAAGAGCAAAAAGAACAACAAGCAGGAAATCAACAATATGTCTGCTAATTTGGAAGAATGCAAAGTTTTATGGACCCATCACAGAGTTGAGGTATCAGGGCAACTCACCCATAATCTAGGAAAAGTCAGGTACATCTCAGGAGAAATGAAATGCAAACACTTTATTACAGGAATGGGTCAAACACTGAAAAATGGACATCATGAAAGATAGAAAAATTCTGTTGTTTTTTACTAAGTTGTTTCCGATTGTGCATTGGCTAGCATTTTCTTATAGAATCCCGGAGAGCTTCAGACAAAAGAATAGTTTGCACTTGCTCAAAAGGTGAAGTTGAGAGTTCTGAGAAATCTTCCTTTATGTTGCAGACTGAATAAAGGGAAGAATAATTGCTGCATAAAAGGCATTGAGTCCCACCCAGATCCTTCCTTACTATCTCCCTTATGAAGTTAAAAGCCTTAAGTTACTCAGCAAATAATTTTTTCATTAGAACAAAGCGAAAGATGAAGTCTAGCTGGGGCAAGGTAACAGAAAAATCTTTTACTTGTAAGGGAAGATTAAATATAGGCCTTGGCCATTAGATATCTCTATAGAATCACTAATAAGAACCCTAACATAAGACTCAAGGACACAGAGCCTACCTAAGACTGAGGTAGAATGACAAAAACAGGCAATGCCCTCTTGTGATCCACATCAAGGCTAACTCCATTGAGTAAAAAGCAACAGTTTGCTGCTTGGTAAGGGCTTGGAAATCTGCTGAACTGGAGAGAAAGGCATCCCCTGAGATGTAGTTGCAAAAAGAAAACAACACTAAGGGCAGAACAGACACTGAATCAAATTCTCTGTATCTATGGATTCTCTGCCCATACATTATAAAACTGGGTTTTCTCTCCTTTTAATCAGTTTCATGTCAGCTTGATTCTTAGACCAGCTAGAAGAACCATGAAGGGTAGAGGAAATGTCCTCCCTAACAGAAAGAATCAAAGGAATTAGTAGAAATGGAAAATATGGTATAAAATGAAGAATGCCTGCAATGAACTCCTCAGCAGAATCAGCACAGTTAAAGAAAGGGTCATTGAACTTGAAAAGAAATGGAATTTACCCAAATTAGAAATTAAGAAATATAATAAGTGTATCTAAGAACCATTGTACAATATTAAGCAGTTTAATGTATGTGTTATTAGAATACCGGAAAAAGAAGAATGAAAGAATGGAGCAGAATACATAAGTGAATGAACTATAATTGAGGATTTCTGAAAATTGATAACCACAAAAAACCGCAGTTTCAAGAATCTCAGATAACATAAAGAAGGATAAATCTTCCCACCAACAAAAACTACAACTATAAATATCTTATTTAAAATACAGAATCCTAAATACAAAAATAAAATAGGAAAGGCAATCAGAGAAAAAAAACACTACCTAAAGAGTAACACAGATATGAATTATGCATTTCTCATGAGAAACCAGACAAACTAGAAGAACACAGAATGACAATTTTAAAGTGCTGGAAGTTAAAAATGTAAAAAGCTATCAAACAAAAAAAAATTCTATATGCAATGACATATGCTTCAAATACTAAGGGGAAATATAGATTTCAGAAAAATAAAAAAGTAAGAAAATTCATTGCCAGGAGATCAACACTGCTGAAAATATTAAAGAAATGTTAAGGGAAATTTGTCAAGTGGAAACTTGAATCAACCCCATACACACATACAAACACACACACACAAACAATGAAGAGCACTGGAAATGGCATAAATGAAGGTAAATACAAAGCTTGTTTTTCTTATTTTTATTAATATAAAATGTAACCCATTGTATAAAGTTATTAGAGTATGAATATAGTGTATGTTTAAACAACACATATGAGAAAACCTTGACAATAATAAAATGAAGAATGGCAGAGAGGCATTATGAGTATACTGCTTTAATGTCCTTATATAATAGCAGATATTGTGAAATAGTATTTGACAGTATTTCCCAATTACTTAACAATGGTATATTCAAAATCTTAGGATAACCATAAGTAAAACTAAAAAGGGAGGAATAAGGAAAGATCCAATAGCTGAGATTAAAAAGGAACCATAAAAATACTCAATTAAAATGAGAGAGAGAAAAAAATGGCCATACATAAACAATAATAAATAACTAACAAGATGGTGAACTTAAATGCAACCATATCATTAATCACATTAAATGTGAAAGGTCTAAACACAACAGGAAAAAGACAGAGCTTGTCAGATTAAAAACAGAGCAAGACCAAACCATGAACATACTGTCAGACAAATTGGCAAAGATTTATGAAAATTCTCTTTTCCATAAAAGCAATGCTCCAAAAAACAAAAACAAAACAAAATTAAAAACAAAATCCACCCTGGCCAAAATTGTCAGAATCAACTTTCTCATTACTCTGGAAACTTAACAAAGGCTCAGAGAAAGCCAGGGAACATGGATTTATGAAAAAATGGCTGTATTTCAGTAAGAAGAGTGAGCTCTGTGGCATTTTAACTTATCCTAGTCGTATCTCATTCTGTAGACTTGAAAATTAATAACCTACATTCCTCTAGCAGCCTGGAAGTTATAGAAGGGAGCAGACAAAGTTATAACTCATTCAAAGCCTCATTCTCAATGACTTGTCATTATTTTATGTCTCTGGGACTCTCACGTCTGTCTGAGTTTAAGGCAGTACACAAGCAGGTAATGAAGTCTAAGATGCAATTGTTAACTGCTTGTCTGCATGATGAGGGCATTCCCCAGTACATACATCAAGCCCATAACAAAAATTGATACATTCATTATGTTTAAGGAAATTTCTATAATCACTACCTGACAAATGATCTGAGTAAAGATTTCATTAGCCATGCATGACAAAGAATAGTTTATAGAATTAGTTCAAATATTACTAAACAAAAAACAACTCAAATCCTTTGGTGGAAGTTGAATATGATTTTCAGAGTTGCTACGTTATGTTATTTAACCTTTTCAAGATTCAACAAAATTTTACAAAACATGCAAAAACCTAGGACTTACTGCTCATACACAGGAAAACAATCAATAGAAACAGTCCTTGAGGAAACCCAGACAATTGATTTATTATACTAAGGCTTTAAATCAACTATTTCAAATATGTTAAAATAGCAAAAAAAATCTAAATACCTGAATGTATGAGAATCATGTCACACCAAACAGAGAATATAAAGAGAAATATTTTAAAAAGAAGAACTAAATAGAAATTCTGGAATTGAGAAGTAAAATAACTGAAATGAAAAGTTCACTGAAATGGCTCAACAGAAGATTCAATCAGACAGAAAAATAATCAGTGATTTTGAAGATAAGTCAATTGAAATTACCTAGTCTAGGGAACCAAAAGGAAAAGGAATGAAGAAAAATGACTCAAAAACCTGTGGGAAACTTTCCTGCATGCTAACTTGCACTTAGTGGGAGCCCCAGAAGGAAAGGATTGAGAAAGAAGAACATGAAGATTTGAAGAAATAGTCACTGAAAAATTCCCAAAACTGATTAAAACAGTATACATGTTCATGAAGCTTAATGTTATTGTAAGCCAAAATCTTTCTTTGAATAGACAAAAAATGTAAAATAAAATATTGACAAAAGTTTGACTAAATTGACCAAAAAAAAAAAGAAAAGAAAAGAAAGAGAGAGAGAGAGAGAGAATAAACACAAACAACTAAAATTAAGAAGGAAAAGTATTTGATGAAAATCCAACAGCTGGTCCTGATTTTAAAAAACTCTCAACAAAGTTGGAATAAAAAAGAAGGGTAAATTTGGACATTATGGTTTATAGAATATTGCTGAGGAGAATTAAGATCTAAGTAAGTCTTGAGACATTCCATGTCTAGGGATTAGAAACTAACTACTGTTAAGATGTTAATTCTCACCAAATTGATCTATAGTTCAATAAATATCCACAAAGTTCTGGCAGTCTTTTTTTTTCAGAAGTTAAGAAAATGATCTTAAAATTTATATAGAAATGCAAGAGACCCAGAATAGACCACTCTTAAAAAGAACAATGTTGGTAGACTTTCACTTACCAAATTCAGAACTTACCATAAAGCTATACTTATCAAAATTGTGTTAACTGCAGGTGAATAGACATATAGACAAAAAAAAATCAGAATTTAGAGTCCAGGAATAAAGCCTTATATTCATGATCAGTTGATTTTGGAAAAGTATACAAAGGCAATTGAAAGGAGAAAGGCATCTGTTTTCAGAAAGAATGGCAGGACAATTGGATAAATTCATTCAAAAAGATCAATTTAGACATTTGCCTAACACCATTCAACCAAAATTAAAATTGTTCAGAGAAATAAATTTCAGAGATAAAACTATACATTTTTAAGACAAAAACATGGACAAATATATAATATCATTGGTTAGGAAAGTGTTTCTCCACTAGGGGACATTTGTCTCTGCAGTGCACATTTGGCAATGTCTAGAGACATTTTCAGTTCTTAAACCAGGAAAGTGCTGTTGGTTTCTACTGTGGAGAAGCCAGGGAAAGAGTTAAACACCCTATAATGCACAAGATATCCTCCCCAAACAAAAAAGTTCTAAATCAAAGTGTCAATAGTGTCTATGGTGAGAAATTTTGAGTTAGTTTATAATTTCTTAGATATAACAGCAAAAATTTAATGCAATAAAGGAAAGACTGATGACCTGTACTTCAAAATTTAAAGCATTGTGCTTCAAAACATGTCAATAGAACATGAAAAAACAAATTAGTATGAGAGAAAATATATTCAAATCTGATAAATGATATGTATCCTGAATATACAGATAACCCTTAGATCTCACTAATGAGAATAAGAGAAATCCAATTGAAGGACGGGCAAAATATTTGAATAGACATTTTATTAAAGATACATGAATGTCTAATAAGCACATAAAAAGGTACATCATCATTGGGGCAGATTAAAGATGGCAGTGTGAGAGGTGAGAAACAGGCTTCCTCCTAAAACCGCATATAATACAAAAATATAATTGATACAACTAATCCTGAAAGAGCAACAGGAAAGAGGACTCATCAGACTGCATACACCTGGAGAAAAGAGCAGACCTCACAGAACAGGGTAACTTACAAAAGCTGTGGCCTGGCGGGACCCAAGCCCTTCACCCACCCCAGATCACCTGTAGGAGGAAGAGAAACTGAGCAGGGAGGGAGTGGAGGCCTGAGATTGCTGAATACCTAACTCCGGAGATCTGCTCTGAGAGCACAAACCTACATTTCATGGTGCTTGCATGATATTCTCATGATTATGGGGTTGGAAAGCTAAGACAGGCAGAATTCCTGGAGAGACTGAGATTCCAGCCACTTGTGGAAAACAGGGATCGATATCCGGCTGCTCTGGGACAAAAGAAAGGCTGCCAGTCTGAGAGACTTCCTAACAAGGAAGCCCTCGGCAAGAGGGCTGCTAAAAGGGCAATGATTGCACAGAGCTTACTGCTCAGGAGAGAGGACAGGTAGAAAAAATTGTCTGGGGGCACTTTGCCCAGCAGGTTGGGAGCTTTGCCATACAGACTCTCATATTTAAGAAGGAAAAATAAATCTTCCCCTTAGATGTTCTTCAGATGCTCCAGCTCCCTGGATGGCTACATAGCTCCAAGGACCCCCTCTGTGATACGCAGCCTACTGTGCCTTTCTCATGGCCAGCCCCACATGACTCACAAACCAGCAAACCCTACCCCAGTGTTAGGCCAGCCAGGGGGAAGATCTGTCTACAGCAACTACAAACACAAAGGATAGAGGCTTATACCTGTGTGCTCAGCCCACTGGTTTAGGCAGTGGAGACATGCATACCAGCCAGGAAGCAGGAAACAGCTCTTTCCTCCCCCCAGGCACCAATAACACTCTCCTGAAACCCCCAATATTGCTTCAGGGGCTGAGCAGCTCCAGGGAGTAGAGCTTCTGGGCACTAGAGGGTGCCATATACAAATATGAAATATCAAAGGAACCTGGTTCAGAGTAAAATTATTAATACAACTCCTGAGAAAGATTTAAGTTGCATTGACCTCATGACTCTTCCTGAAAGGGGGTTTAAAAGAAAAATCATCAACATACTCATGTAGGTATGGAAAGATATTTTAGAACTCAGGAATGAATTCTGCTCAGAGATCCAATCATTGAAGAGCACAGTGGAGGGTATTAAAAGCAGATTGGATATGGTGGAGGAGACAATAAATGAAACATAAAGTAGAGAAGAGGAATATAAAGAAACTGAGACACAGAGAGAAAAAAGGATCTCTAAGAATGAAAAAATATTGAGGGAACTGTGTGACCAATCCAAACGGAACCATATTAACCTTATAGGAGTACCAGAAGGAGAAGAGAGAGAAAAAGGGATAGAAAGTGTCTTTGAGGAGGTAATTGCTGAAAACCCCCAATCTAGGGAAGGAGATAGTCTCTCAGGCCATGGAGATACACAGATCTCCCAACACAAGGGACCCAAGGAAGACAACACGAAGACATATAGTAATTAAAATGGCAAGGATCAAGGATAAGGACAGAGTATTAAAAGCAGCCAAAGAAAGAAATAAGATGACATACAAAGGAAAGCCCATCAGGCTATCATCAGACTTCTCAACAGAAACCATTCAGGCCAGAAGGGAGTGGTGTGATGTAGTTAATGCAATGAAGCAGGAGGGCCTCCAACCAAGAATACTTTATCTGGCAAGATTATCATTTAAATTTGAAGGAGGGATTAGATAAACAAAAGCTGAGGGAATTTACCTCCCACAAACGATCTCTACAGTGTATTTTGGAGGGATTGCTATAGATGGAAGTGTTCCTAAGGTAAGTACATACCTATCGATAATCACCCTAAATGTAAACGGACTGAATGCACCAACCAAAAGACATAGAGTCACTGAACGGATAAAAAAAGAAGACCCATCTATATGCTGCCTACAAAAGACTCACTTTAAACCCAAAGGCATACACAGACTAAAAGTGAAGGGATGGAAAAAGTTATTTTATGCAAATAATAGGGAGAAAAAAGCAGGAGTTTCAGTACTTATATCAGACAAAATAGACTTCAAAACAAAGAAAGTCACAAGAAACAAAGAAGGACATTACATAATGATAAAGGGGTCAATAAAACAAGAAGATATAACCATTATAAATATCTATGCATCCAACAGAGGAGCACCTACATATGTGAAACAAATAGTAACAGAATTAAAAGGAGAAATAGAATGCAATGCATTCATTCTAGGAGACTACAACACTCCACTCACTCTGAAGGACAAATGAAACACACAGAAAATAAGTAAGAACACAGAGGCACTGAACAACATAATACAACAGATGGATGTAACAGACATCTACCAAACTCTAAACTCAACAGCAGCAGAGTGCACATTCTTCTCAAGTGTACATGGAACATTTTCAAAAATAGATCATATACTAGGCCACAAAAAGAGCCTCGGTAAATTCAGAAAGATTAAAATCGTACCAACCAGTTTCCCAGACCACAAAGGTATGAAACTAGAAATAAATTACGCAAAGAATATGAAAAAAACCCACAAACATATGGAGGCTTCACAACATGCTCCTAAATAACCAATGGATCAATGACCAAATAAAAACAGAGATCAAGCAATATATGGAGACAAATGACAACAATAATTCAAGAACGCAAAATCTGTGGGACGCAGCAAAGGCCATGCTAAAAGGAGAGAATATTGCAATACAGGCCTACTGCAGGAAAGAAGAACAATCCCACATGTGCAGTATAAATTCATAATCGAGGAAAGTAGAAAAAGAAGAACAAATGAGGCACAAAGTCAGTAGAAAGAAGGACATAATAAAGATTAGAGTATAAATAAATAAAATCAAGAAGAATAAAACATATAGAAAGAATCAATGAAAGGACGAGTTGGTTCTTTGAGAAAGTTAACAAAATACATAAACCCCTAACAAGACTTATCAAGAGAAAAAGAGATGCTACTCACATAAACAGAATCAGAAATGAGAAAGGAAAAGTCACTACGGATACCACAGAAATGCAAATAATTATTAGAGAATACGATGAAAAATTATATGCTAACAAACTGGATAACCTAGAAGAATTGGACAACTTTCTAGAAATATACAACCTTCCAAGGCTGACCCAGAAAGAAACAGAAAATCTGAACAGACCAATTACCAGCAATGAAATTGAACTGGTAATAAAAACCCTACCTAAGAACAAAACCCATGGATCAGATGGCTTCACCGTTGAATTTTATCCAACATTTAGTGAAGACCTAACACCCATCCTACTTAAAGTTTTCCAAAGAGTAGAAGAAGAGGGAATACTTCCAAACTCATTCTATGAGGCCAGCATCACTCTAACACCAAAACCAGGCAAGACACTGCAAAAAAAGAAAATTGCAGACCAATATCCCTGATTAACATAGATGCAAAAATACTCAACAAAATACTATCAAACAAAATTCAAAAATACACCAAAAGGTTAATCCATCATGATCAAGCTGGATTTATTCTAGGGATGCAAGGAATGTACAACATTCGAAAATCCATCAACATTATCCACCAAAAGAACAAAAAGAAGACAAAAAACACATGATCATCTCCATAGATGCTGAAAAAGCCTTAGACAAAATTCAACATCCATTCATGATAAAAACTCTCAAAAAAATGGGTATATAGGGCAAGTACCTCAACATAATAAAGGCCATATATGACGAAACCACAGTCAACATTCTACTTAGGAGCAAGAAGTTGAAAACTTTTCCTTTAATTTCAGGAACAAGACAAGGATGTCCACTCTCCCCACTTCTATTCAACATAGTGCTGGAGATCCTAGCAATGGCCATCAGACAGCACAAAGAAATAAAAGGCATCCAGATTGGCAAGGAAGAAGGTAAACTGTCCCTGTTTGCAGATGATGTGATACTGTACATAAAACACCATAAAGAATCAACTCCAAAACTGCTAGATCTAATATCTCAATTCACCAAAGTGGTGGAATACAAAATTAGTATGCAGAAATCTGTGGCATTCCTGTACACTAACAATGAGCTGTCAGAGAGAGAAATCAGGAAAATAATTTCATTCACAGTTGCATCAAAAAGAATAAAATACCTACAAATAAACCTAACCAAAGAAGTGAAAGACCTATACGCTGAAAACTACAGAGCCTCATGAAAGAAATAAAAGAAGATACCAATAAATGGAAACACATCCCATGCTCATGTATAGGAAGAATTAATTTTGTCAAAATGGCCAACCTGCCTAAAGCATTCTACAGATGCAATGCAATTCCTACTAAAATACCAGTAGCATTCTTCAACAAACTAGAGAAATTCGTTCCAAAATTTATATGGAAAGACAAAAGACCCTGAATAGCCAAAGAAATCCTGAGAAGGAAGAATAAAGCTGGGGGGATTATGCTCCCCAAAGTCAAGCTTTACTACAAAGCCACAGTACCCAAGACAATATGGTACTGGCACAAGAACAGACCCATAGATCAATGGAACAGACTAGAGAACCCTGTTATAAACCAAACCATTTGTGGACAATTAATATATGATAAAGGAACCATGGACATACAATGGGGAAATGATAGCCTCTTCAATAACTGGTGTTGGCAAAACAGGACAGCTACACACAAGAGAATGAAACTGGATTATTGTTTAACTCCATACACAAAAATAAACTCGAAATGGATCAAGGACTTGAATTTAAGTCATGAAACCATAAAACTCTTAGAAGACAACATAGACAAAAATCTCAATCTAAGCATGTGCAAGTTCTTCCTGAACGCATCTCCTCGAGCAAGGGAAACAAAAGCAAAAATGAACTCATGGGACTACATCAAACTAAAAAGTTTCTGTACAGCAAAGGACACCATAAAAAGAACCAAAAGGTATCCTAGAGTATGGGAGAATATATTTGTAAATGACATATGCGACAAGGGGTTAACATCCAAAATATATAAAGAACTTACACCCCTCAACACCCAAGAAGCAAATAACCTGATTAAAAAATGGGCATAGGATATGAAGAGACAGTTCTCCAAAGAAGAAATTCAGATGGCCAACAGACACATGAAACGATGTTCCACATCACTAATCAGGGAAATGCAAATTAAAACCACAATGAGATATCACGTCACACCAGTAAGGATGGCCAGCATCCAAAAGAGTAAGAACAACAAATGCTGGCAATATGTGGAGAAAGGGGAACCTTCCTACACTGCTGGTGGGAATGTAAGCTAGTTCAACCATTGTGGAAAGCAATTTGGAGGTTCCTCAAAAAACTAAAAATAGAAATACCTTTGACCTGGGAATCCCACTCCTTGGAATTTACCCAATGAATACAACTTCTCAGATTCAAAAAGACATGTACCGCTATGTTTATTGCAGCACTTTTTACAATAGCCAAGATATGGAAGTAACCTAAGTGTCCATCAGTAGATGAATTGATAATGAAGAGGTGGTACATATACACAACGGAATACTATTCAGCCATAAGAAAGAAACAAATCCTTCCTTTTGCAACAACATGGATGGAGTTGGAGGATATTATGTTCAGCGAAATAAGCCAGGCCGAGAAAGGAAGTGCCAAATGATATCCCTCATTTGTGGAGTACAGCAAAGAAGCAAAATTGAAGGAAAAAAATAGCAGCAGACTCAGAGAGTCCAAGAAGGAACTAGTGGTTACTAAAGGGGAGTGGTGTGGGAAGGCAGATCGGTAGGGTGGGAGAAGGGGATTGAGGGGTATTATGTTTAGTACTCGTTTTATGGGGGATCAAGGGGAAAACAGTGTAGCACAGAGAAGGCAAATAGTGAATCTGTGGCATCTTACTACACTGATGGACAGTGACTGCCTTGAGGTATGTGTGGGGACTTGATAATATGGGTAAATGTAGTAACCACATTGTTTTTTCATGTGAAACCTTCATAAGACTGTATATCAATAATACCTTAATTAAAAAATTAAAATTAAAAAAAAAGTACATCACCATTTATCAGGGAAATAAAAATTAAACCAAAATGAGACACCATTTCACATGCACTAAAATGGCAATAATCAAAGATAGACAACAGTAAATGTTGATAATTATGTGTTGTGACACATCATGAACAATGCAAGTTTCACCAGGGAATAAAATATTGGTTTAACATTAGAAAATTTGATCAATGTAATTATCATAACTGCATACCTAAAAAGGAATATCTTTAGATCATCCCAAAAGACTTAGAAAAACATTCGACCAAATTTAGCACCCATTATTAGTAAAAGGAGCTATGATACTTTATGTAGAAAATCCTAAAGTCTCCATCAAAAAACTAGTTAGAACTAATAAACAAATTTAGTAAAGTTACAGGATACAAAATTGACAAATTTAATTCTGTGGCTTTTTTATACACTAATAACAAATCATCGGAAAGAGAAATTAAGAAAACACTCCCATTTACACGTCCATCAAAAAGTATAAAATACTAGGAGTAAATTTAAGGAGGTGAAAGATCTGTACACTGAAAACTATAAGGCTCTGATGAAAGAAACTGAAGATGATACAAATCAATGGAAAGATACTCAATGTTCATGGATTAGAATAATTAATATTGTTAAAATGTCCATACTATCTAAAGCAATCTGAAGATTCAGTGTAATCCCTATCAAAATTCCAATGTCATTTTTCATAGAACTAGAACAAAAATTCTAAAATTTGTATGGAACTGCAAAAGATCCCAAATAACTACATCTTGAGAAAGAACAAAGCTGGAGGTATCACTCTCCCAGCTTTCAAATTATACTCCAAAGCTTTAGTAATCAAAACAGTATAGTATTAGCATAAAAACAGACACACAAATAGATGAATGGAACAGAACTGAGAGTCCAGAAAGAAACTCATAAATTTATGAACAAAAGAACAAAGAACATACAATAGAGAAGACAGTCTCTTCAATTAATGGTGCTGGGAATACTGGACAGCTACATTCAAAAGAATGAAACTCAATCACAGACTTATAAGGAAAAATTAATTCACAGTGAAGTAAAGACATGAATCTAAGACCTGAAACCATAAAAATCCTTGAAGAAAACACAGGCAGCAAACAACCTGACATCAGTTTTGGTGATGTGTTTGTGGATCCGACACCAAACAGAAGGGAAAGGGAAGCAAATATAAACAAATGGGACCACATCAAAATAGAAAGCTTTTACATACCCAGGTAAACCATCATTGAAACAAAAAGTCAACTCACTGAATGGGGGAAGATAATTGCAAATCATATATTTGGTAAGGGGTCAATATCTAAATATATAAAGAACTCATACAACTCAATAAAAATATAAACAACTTGATTAAAAATGTGCAAAAATAGACAGTTTTTCAAAGAAGACATACAGATGGCCCACAGGCATGTGAAAATATGTTCAATATCACTAATTATTAAGGAAATGTAAATCAAAACCACAATGAGATACCGCCTTATCTCTGTCAGAAAAGCTACTATCAAGAAAACATGAAATAAAAGTGTTGAAGAGGATGTGAAGAAAAGCAAACCCCATACACCCTTGATGGGAATATTAAGTTGGTGCAGTCACTATGGAAAAGAGTAAGGAGATTCCCTCAAATAATTAAGAATAGATCTATCAATGGTCCAGTTATTCCACTTCTGGATGTTTATCCAAAGAATATGAAAACACTAATTCAAAAGGATAGATGCATCCCTATATTCATTGCAGCATTATTTATAATAGCCAAGAAAGACATGGAAGAAACCTAAGTGTCCATCAATGGATGAATAGATGAGGAGTATATATACATATATTACTCAGACATAAAAAAGAATGAAATTTTGCCATTTGTGAAAACATGGTTGGACCTTGTGGGTATTATGCAAATGAAATATGTCAGATGGAGAAAGACATACTATATGACTCACTCATGTGAAACCAAAGAAAAAAATGAACAATACAACAACAAACTTATAAATACAGAGAACAAATTGGTGGCTACCCAATGCGAAGGGAGTTGGTGGGTGGGCAAAATGAGTAAAGCAAGTTAATTGTATGGTGATACATGGTAACCAGATTATTGATGGTATCATTTTTGTGGTGTATACAGATGTTGAATTACAATGTACATCTGAAACAATTTTATATACCAATTTTATTGGATAAAACAATTATCTTGCCTTCATTTTCTGCTGCTTCTGAAAAATGCAAAAGTTAAAAATTAAGATGCTTATACATTGTTGTTATTGAAAATATACAATGGTGCTTTGACAGTAGGTTGAAAGCTAAATTCACCCACTATCAACATTATAGTGTATTTTAACAGTGCTTGTATAACATAGAATATGCTTTTCTTGATTGCATAATGCCTCAGAATAGTTCAAATACAGGTTTCCAATAGGCATTTGTAATGGAAACTCCATGGTGTAGAAGTATCATGGTTACTATTCTTGCTAAGACTGAGTAGTAAGAGCTCCAAAAATCCTGCCTCATATAGTCTCCCTAAACATAAAGCTGTTTAACTACCTGAAACATTAATATACTAGCATGGCCTAGGTCTTTTAAGCCTCTGCTTTTTCAGAGATGCATTTGCCTTAAGATTTTGTTCAAAATTTTGTTTCTAAGAGCCTTTCCCTTTCAATTATACCCAATGGAAATTGCTATTATAAAGAAGTTTTTCATCTCACAATTGATATTTGAATGTTTAAGTACAAGTGAAAATATTCTTTATTTCTGTATAGTATTTTATGACATGAACATTTCACTAATATCAAAATCAAAGTATGAATACAAAACTTAATTAGTTTATAAGCCTATTCTTATGTTTTTTGTGTACTATTATATGTTATCTTGTTTCACATTTTATGGAGTTTTAATAAGTAATTTTGAATAACAAAGCACAATATTTTTGTTAGTAGTTTTGGTTTCATTCATACAACAGGAAACAAATGCCAATTTCTATTGTTTCAAGTGAATCTGTTTTAGGCAGAGCTAAAAATTATTAGTGTGTTAGACATATGAGCTTACTCTCACAGGAGAAATAGTACAATTCAAAATATCTTTTATTTTGAAAACAACCTACTTGTGAAGAGATATTTACTAGATATTTGGCTATATACAGTTTTTCTTAAAAGGGTGGTGTGTGTTTGTGTGTGTGAATATGTGGTAGGTATGAACGTGTGTGTACACATATGTGCATTAATGTGGGAACCAGTTGAAACCATTTGAAAAGCTTTCTTTCTAAAATTTGTTTTTGTTACATTTATGACATCTCCAACAAAAGTCACTAACTGGCTACCGTTGAGTCAGATTCCCATGGCTAGCTTAATTTCACACCTTCTCTTACTCTGGATTAAAGAATGAGTGTAGATGTTGATGGGGAAAAACATTTCAGACCTAACAATGCATTGTACTTTGGAAACTCTTCTAGGCCAAGCTTCCCTCTCTGAGCAAATAAAGAACAGTTCTAACATCCTGACAAGACTCTTCTCCACAACAGGGATGACAAAACCCATCAGTTGGGTGTTTATTCATCTGAATTGCTTGACCAAAAGTGAGTTATATTGTGAAAATTAATTTCAAAGTGTGTTTACAAGAAAAGCTTCTGCCTGTTTAAACTTACAGTCCTGTATTCTTCATTGATTCTTTTTCCATGGAATTTTTACTTAGCTGTGGTGTCTTGGCCAAAATATTTTACAATTTACTCACATTTATTTTTATTGACATTGAAAGAAACGCAAATGTTTGACTCATATAGACACATAATTCAAAGTGCAAGTTTGTTCTTCATATACCAGTGAGAATTAGGTTATTCAATTTTGAGAATTCTAATACATTTGAAATAGCTCATTAAAATGCCATGCATAAAAAATATATTAAATAAAGATGATCTACTGTAGTATGTACATTAAGGACTTCATAATTATTTATTGAGTCAGGGTTGTTTTTTCCACTGTGAAATATATATGTAAATACATCTCAGAACATATTTGCAAATGACACATTTAAAAATTAATATTATAACTGTAATATAATTCTGCAGTCTAAAGGATTTTTGGGTAATTTACAAAGTTTATGACACGGAGATTATTTTCAAAGGTGAAAAAAGCACACTTGTTTAGAAGTTAAGAATACTTCTTTACAGTTTGAAATATCAATATAACCAGTAATATAGAAACAATTTTATTTTTAATTAGATCAAAAACATTTTCCTATAAAATGATTATCTCTGTGTCTTTCCCACCTTAGAAAGAAAATAAATTTAAACATGAATTGTATTTGCTTTCCAGAGTTCTATTGAAGCTATTCCATAATTATTAGAATTTGAAAATGGCTTTAAAATATAGTAGTCCAAGGACTGGAGTGGGAAAGGCAGGTAAAGGAGAAATGGTTGCCAAAGGGAGTACCTTTTGGAGTGATGAAAATGTTCTAAAATTAAATTATAGTGGTGAATGCACAACTCTTTGAATGACCTAGAAAAATATTAAATTGTACACTTTAGATAGGTAAATTTTATGGTGTATAAATTATATCTCAATAATGCTGTTAAGAAGAGAAAGGAGTGAAGATTATCTGCTAGTTATCTCCTTGGAATGAAAGGAAAGAAAATATAGTAGGAAAAAATCATAAATTATTACTTCAATTATTCTTCTTCACAATGATGAACTAAGACACAGATCCAAATTCCATCTTCCTATATAATGCACACACACATATATTATGTGTGTGTGTGCGTTACATTGCCAGCATGTAATTCATTTTTAAACTTGTATGTTAAAAAATATAAACAAAAAATAGTTAGCATTTGATGTTTGTTATGCCATGTCCTAATCATGTCATATTATATTACTGAATTATTTTTCACAACTTTATAAAGGAGGTGATATCAACATTTCCACTTTATGGATGGAACAACTGAGGCACAGATTAAGTATTAATAGAAGATTAAATTTCTAACAAGTGGCAGAACTAAAATTTATACCCAAGGAGTCTTACAGAAGAGTTCATTCTCTTAATTCAATGAGAAAATTTTCTGGAATAAAGAAAGGAAGCAACCAATGTGGTAATCAATAAGCATTCAAAGTAAATACATACAACTTATTTATGAAAATATTACAGATCACTTTTCATGCTTCTGAAGTTTTAAAGAGCATGCACACCAGTCAAATCCATACATGATTTTCAATGATCTATATTGTTAAACTCAGTAAACAATGCAATAAAAATAGTACAGAAGGGGAAAAACAAATTTCCTTCTACTCCTGAGTTCTTGGCTGACACCCCTACAATAAAAGACAGATTAACAATAGAAAAACAAACAGAAGCTTATTAACATGTAAACCTCATGTTCACATGGGAGATACCCAGGGAAAAATGAGTAAATCCCTGAGGTGGCTTAGAATTCAGACTAAATACCATTTTAATAATAAAGGGGAGCAGGGAGGTAGGCATCTAAGTGGAGAGTAAATGATTATTAGTAAGGGTGAGTGGGCTCTTAGAAGAATAGACAGACGGTATGATAATTTGTGACAAAGTTTGTCAGGATGTGGTATGCACTGCTAGCTGTCTTTCAGGTGATAAGAGTCAATCTTCCCTGATTGTGAAAGGGGAGAAGATTTCTGACAATTGAGTTCCTTTTAGAGGACTTGTTCTTAGGCATATAAGGGGAGTTCAGAGAAAGTCTTTCCTTGCATTTGCTATTATTTTCAGCTGAAAATAATCAATATGCCAAAGTGGCATATTTTGGGGTAGCATATTCTGTTGTCCTTCTGGATCTATTATCAAACATAGAGTCCAATAATATTAAGAAATGGTCCTGTAATTATTGGCCACATGGTGAGATATTCAACAAAATCATGACACACATTAATTATCTGCAACACTGAAATATGTCCCTTGTGATACCACTAACAGCTCAACCTTCAAATAAAACAAAAAAAGGGGTTGAAGATTATATTGCCATGTGTTTGGTTATTTTAGGAGCTAGCTTTATACATGATGAAAGGGATTTATCCTTTGAACAGGTATATATAAGGCAATGATAGAGGATTCATTCATATGACACCCAACATGTAGCTGAAAATTATAATTGATTTGAACTTTCAATTAGCTTCTCGGGAATTTTATATATTTATTATTTATGCTTGACAAATTTAGTTGACATTGGTTTATAGATTATCTACTACTTATCTACCACTGCCAAAATACCAATACCCTTCTGAGGATTTCTATACTTAGAATACGCAAACTGTGGAGAGTGAGAGCTAAAAGTTTTTACTCTGATGACTGTGTTAAGGGCAGTAGTCACCCTGTGACTTATGAATTTTTCATTATAATTTTATTTGAATACTCTTTGTATTGAGTAAAAAGAGCATGCTGGTTTCTCAAAAAGTAATGCATAAGGAATATTTTTAAAGAAATTATGCATTCAATTCCAAGATGCTTTTTCTGAATCTAAAGAAATTAGTTTTTGTTTTATGTTGTTCTTATAGAAAAATACCTAACTTGAAACAATTACAGCTCTTAAGGTATTACAAATGTGCCTGCCCTATGCTAAAGAATGTTTCATTATGTAAAGAAAAATGTGTGTGTGTGTGCGTGTATCTGTGTGTGTTTGAAATGGCCTAACTAGTGTCAAATCTTGAAAACCTCTTAGGAATCCAATACCAAACATTAATTCTATGAAAATAAAAAGGAAATATAGTTTGTTGACTTATTCTAGGCAAGTTTTGCAATATTTAAAACACTCTGCATTGGAAAATATAGTTACTCAAATTTTTAGGGTTTTTTTAAAAAACACTAATGAGTTGAAATAACTAAATCCCATCCACCAGATTATATTATATGAACATTAGTGCTTATTGCTTCTCTCCTATATTTCTTTTTTTTTTTTTTACAATTTATTTTGGTATCATTAACCTACAATTACATGAGCAATATTGTGGTGATTAAACTACCCCCTTCATCAGGTCCCCCCCACCAACCCTATTACAGTCACTGTCCATCAGTGTAGTGAGATGAGAATCACTACTTGTCTTCTCTGAGTTGTACAGTCCTCCCCGTGCCCCTCACCTTATGTCTGCTAATCACCTATGTAATGCCCCTTTTACCCTCTTATCCTTCCCTTCCCACCCTTCTTCCCCAGTCTCTTTCCCTTTGGTAACTATTAGTCCGTTCTTGGGTTCTGTGAGTCTGCTGCTGTTTTGTTCCTTCAGTTTTTTTCTTTGTTCTTATACTCCACATATGCCACCTGTTTTATAAATTTATATAAATAAATTAACTTTCCTATACCATTGGAGACTTATCTGTAAAATAGAGAAAATAATAAAGTGGTTTAGTGGCTAGAATAATCCTTTATAAATCATCCAGAATGGTAGCTCACATGGAATATTATTCATATTCTTTGATTAACAAATTCCTGTTACACATCAGTGTAAGAATCAGGGCAATTTGGAATTAAATGGCACTGAAATCCTGTCATTCCTATTTAGATGTGTTTCTCAAAGATAGAATGTAGAACCACTAGCATTGGAGCAAGATCTAAGGACTTCCCATTCCACTTAGGATGTAGAAATTCACATGTTTGTTCTCTCTCTAACACCAATAAGCCAGATAAGCTATAAAGGCATAGTTTTCTTCTCTAGCTACCAGGGATATGAGGATATACTGAAATGTAGACTAAAATGTAGAAAGTGACAAGCTCTTCATACAAGAGAGAAGATCCATGATTACTTTCTTCCCAGATAAGAATAAACCTACCCAAACACTTAACAGACATTTAATGGCCATGAATAAGCTTTTGTGATGAACTGGAGTCCCAAAGAGTCCTGGCAACCAAACAAGTTCGTGCACTTCCTTCAAAACTTTCCAATAGATCCTCAAAGAGTCTATGGCTGATATGCTAAAGGTTAGAGATAGAAGAACAGAACTGAAAGAGGAAAGTCCCCTGACATGTATGCCTCTACTTCACTCCCTAAATAGAAACTAATTCAATGTATATCATAGACCAAACCTTAAAAGATACACAAAACTTGTGGGAAAAAATATATAATATCTTCACTTTGGGTTATACAAAACTCTCTAGTTAGATTTCAAAAAGTACTAACCATGAAAAAATATGGTATATGGGACTTAATAAAATTTTATAATTCTGTTTATTAAAAGACAGCATCAAGAAGATGAACATGTAAGCCTAAACATATGAAAAATATTTTCAGAATGTATGTCTGACATTGGATCTTTAACAAAAACATATTAAGAATTCCTATGAATCAACAATGAACGATCTGACATAGGATATTTAACAAAGGCATATTAAGAATTCTTATGAATCAACAAGGAACAAACAACCCAATTAAAAATGAGTCAAAAGGATAGGATTCAAGATGGCGGCATGAGAGGTGAGATAGAGAATGCCTCCAAAAACCACATATATTATGAAAATTTAGTTAATACAACTAATCCTAAAGAGCAATAGGAAGAAGGCTGCACCAGATTGCATACACCTGGAGAATTGAGCAGACCTCATGAAACAGGGTAACGTATCAAAGCCTTGATCCAGTGGGACCCAAGCCCTTCCCCCACCCCAGATCACTGCAGGGAGGAAGAGAAATGGAGCAAGGAGGGGGTGGGAGCCTAGGACTGCTGAACACCCAGCCCTGGAGAACTGCTATGGTAATACAAACCTACATTGCATGGTGCTCTGGAGATTAGCAGGGTTGGAAAGCTAAGACAGACAGAATACTGGGGAGATTGAGATTCCAGCTGTCAGGGATCCACATCCAGCTGCTCTGGGACAAAGGAAAGGTGGGCAGTTTGAGAGCCTTCCTATCAGCAAGACGGCTACTGAAGAGGTGGGTTTTGCAAGGAGCTTTCTCCATGGGAGAAGGGATATGTGGACAAGTTTGTTTGGGCACACTCTGCCCAGCACATTCAGAACTTTCAGGAGCTTCAGACACTCCATCCAACTGGCTGGCTACTCAGCTCCTAGGCCCCTCACTGTGATATGCACCCTGCTGTGCCTTCCGCCTGGCCTACTGGCACCAGCTCACTAACCAGTAGTCCCTGCCCTAGCATCAGGTCAGCCAGAGGGAGACCCCACCTAAGGAAGCTACAGAGGCAAAGCACAGAGGTTTACACCTGCGTGCTGGCCCACTGATTCTGACAGGGGAGACAGGCACTTCAGCCTGGAAGCAGGAAACAGCACTTTTTTCCCTCCAGGCACAAGTACCACTCCCCTGCAACCCGTGACATCACTCCAGGAGCTGAGCAGCTCCAGAGACTAGAGCTTCTGGGTACTAGAGGGCACCACACATAAATATGAAATGAAATGTCAAAGGAACCTGGTTCAAACAAAAATCTCACAAACACCAGAAAAAGGGACAAATGAAACTGAAATCACCAATCATCCTGAAAGAGAGTTCAGAATAAAAATCATAAATATGCTCATGGAAGTATAGAAAAATATTCCATAACTCAGGGTTGAATTCAGGACAGAGATTCAATCATTAAGAAATTCCACATCTGAAATTAAACATACAATGGAGGGTTTTAAAAGCAGATAAGACACAGTAGAAGAGACAGTTAATGGAATAGAAATTAGAGAAGAGGAATACAAAGGAGCTGAGGCATTGAGAGGAAAAAGGATCTCTAGGAAAGAAAGAATATGGAGAGAACTGTGTGACCAATCCAAACAAAACAATATTTGCATATAGGGCTACCAGAAGAGGAAGAGAGAGAAAAAGGGATAGAAAGTATCATTGAGGAGGTAATTGCTGAAAACTTCCCCAATCTGGGGAAGGAGATAGTCACTCAAGCCACGGAGGTGCACAGATTTTCCAACACAAGGGAATCAATGAAGACAACAACAAGACATATAATGATTAAAATGGAAAAGATCAAGGATAAGCACAAAGTATTAAAAGCAGCCTGAGAGAGAGAAAAGATCACATACAAAGAAAAACCCATCAGGCTATCATCAGACTTTTCAACAGAAACCGTACAAGCCAGAAGGGTGTGGCATGATATATTTAATGCAATGAAACAGAAGGACCTCAAACCAAGAATACTCTACCTGGCAAAGTTATCATTTAAATTTGAAGGAGGAATTAAACAATTATCGGAAAAGCAAAAGCTGAGAGAATTTACATCCCACAAATGACCTCTACAGTGCAGTTTGGAGGGACTGATATAGATGGAAGTATTCCTAAATCTAAATAGCTGTCACCAGAGGAAATAAAACCACCACAAATTAAAACAATTAATTACTAAGCAGATGCAAAATCAAATCAAATACCCAAAAAGTCAATCAAGGGATAGACAAAAAGCACAGAATATGATACCTAATATACAAAGAATGGAGGAGGAAGAAAAAGGAGGAAAAAAAGAACATTTAGGTTGTGTTTGTAATAGCATACTAAGTGAGTTAAATAAGACTATTAGTTAGTAATGGAATTACCCTTGAACCTTTGGTAACCATGAATCTAAAGCCTGCAATGGCAAAAAGTACATACCTATTGATAATCATGCTCAATGTGAATGGTCTGAATGTAATAATCAAAAGACATAGAGTAACTGAATGGATAAATAAAAAGACGGGCCTATGTGCTGCCTACAAGAGACTCACTTCAAACCCAAAGATACACATAGACTGAAAGTAAAGGGATGGAAAAAGATACTTAATGCAACTAATAGGGAGAAAAAATCAGGAGTTGCAGTACTTGTATCAGACAAAATAGACTTCAAAACAAAGAATGTAACAAGAGACAAAGAAGGACATTACATAATGATAAAGGGGTCAGTTCAACAAGAGGATATAACTATTATAAAAATCTATACACCCAACACAGGATCACCTAAATATGTGAAACAAATACTAACAGAATTAAAGGGGGAAATGGAAGGCAATGTATTCATTTTAGAATACTTAAACACACCACTCACTCCAAAGAACAGATCAACCAGACAGATAGTAAGGAGAGAGAGGCACTGAAAAATGTATTAGAACACATGGACTTGACTGACATCTACAGAACACTCCATCCAAAAGTAACAAGATACACTCAAGTGCACATGGAACATTTTTAAGAATAGATCATATAATAGGCCACATAAAGAGCCTCGTAAATTAACAAAGATTGAGATTGTACCAACTACCTTCTCAAAAAGTTATGAAACTAGAAATAAATTACACAAAGAAAATAAAAAAGTCCACAAACACATGGAGGCTTAAATACATGCTCCTAAATAATCAATGAGTCAATGACCTAATAAAAACAGAGATCAAGCAATATATGGATAAAAATGACAACAATAATTCAACACCACAAAATCTGTGGGACACAGCAACAGCTGTACTAAGAGGGAAGTATATTGCAATACAGGCCTAACTCAGGAAAGAAAAAACCCATATGAACAGTCTAACCTCACAATTAATGAAACTAGAAAAAGAAGAACAAATGAGGTCCAAAGTCAGTAGAAGGAGGTACCTAATAAAGCTTAGAGCAGAAATAATTAAAATTGAGAAGAATAAAACAATAGAAATAATCAATGAAAGCAGACGCTGGTACTTCTAGAAAATAAACAAAATATATAAACCCCTAGCTAGACTTATTAAGAATAAAAGTTTACAAACATAAACAGAATTAGAAATGAGAAAGGAAAAATCACTATGGACACCACAGAAATACAAAGAATTAGAAGAGAATACTATGAAAAATTATATGCCAACAAACTGGATAACCTAGATGAAATGGACAACTTTCTAGAAAAATGGAACCTTCCAAGGCTAACCCAGGGAAAGACAGAAATTCTGAATAGAACGATTATCAGCATGGAAATTTAATTTGTAATAAAAAAAATACAGAAGAAGAAAACTCCTCCACCAGATGGTTTCACTGCTAAATTTCATCAAACATTTAGTGAAGACCTAATACCCATCCTCCTTAAAGTTTTCCAAAAAGTAGAAGAGAAGGGAATACTCCCAAACTCGTTCTATGATGCCAGCATCACTCTTACAAAACCAGGCAAGGACACCACAAAAAAAGAAAATTACAGACCAATATCCCTGATGAACATAGATGCAAAAATACTCAACAAATATTAGCAAACAAAATTCAAAAATACATCTAGAAGATCATCCATCATGATCAAGTAGGATTTATTCCAGGATCCAAGGATGGTACAACATTCAAAAATCCATCCACATCATCCACTACATCAACAAAAAGAAGGACAAAAACCACATGATCAATTCCATAGATGCCAAAAAAGCATTCAACAAAATTAAACACCCATTCATTGTAAAAACTCTCAAAATAATGGCTATATAGAGAAAGTACCTCAACATAATAAAGGCCATATATGACAAACCCACAACCAATATTATGCTTAACAGCGAGAAGCTGAAAGCTTTTCCTTTATGATCAGGAACAAGACAAGGATGCCCACTCTCCCCACTTTCATAGTTCTGGAGGTCCTAGCCACAGGAATCAGACAACACAAAGAAATAAAAGGCATCCAGATTGGCAAGGAAGTAGTTAAACTGTCCCTGTTTGTAAATGACATGATACTGTACATAAAAAACCCTAAAGAATCCACTCCAAAACTACTAGATCTAATATCTGAATTCAGCAAAGTTGCAGGATACAAAATTAACACACAGAAATCATTGCATTCCTATACACTAACAATGAATGAGCAGAAAGAGAAATCAGGAAAACAATTTCTATCACAATTGCATCAAAAACAATATAATACCTAGGAATAAACCTAACCATGGAAGTGAAAAACCTATACTCTGAAAAGTACAAGACATTCATGAGAAAATTTAAAGAAGATATTTCTTCTTTGGAAAGATATCCCATGTTCATGGATAGGAAGAGTTAATATTCCCAAAATGGCAATCCTGCCAAAGCAATGTACAGATTCAATGCAATTCCTATCAAAACACAAACAACATTCTTCAGTGAACTACAACAAATAGTTCTAAAATTCATATTGAACCACAAAAGACCCCGAATAGCCAAAGCAACCCTGACAACGAAGAATAAAGTGGGGGGATTACGCTTCCGAACTTCAAGCTTTACTACAAAGCCACAGTAATCAAGACAGTTTGGTACTGGCACAAGAACAGACCCATAGAACAATGGAAAAGACTATAGAGCCCAGATATAAACCCAAGGATATATGGTCAATTAATATAAAATAAAGGAGTCATGGATATAAAATGAGGAAATGACAGCCTCTTGAACAGCTTGTGTTGGCAAAACTGGCAGCTACATGTAAGAGAATGAAACTCGATTATTGTCTTGTCTAATCCTATATGCAAAAGTAAACTCAAAATGTGTCAAAGACCTGAATGTAAGTCATTAAAGAATAAAACTGTTAGAAGAAAATGTAGGCAAAAATCTCTTAAATATTAACATGAGTAACCTTTTCCTGAACGCATCTCCTTGGGCAAGGGAGACAAAATAAAAAATTAACAAATGGGACTACATCATGCTTAAAAGCTTCTGTATGGTAAAGGACACCATCAGCAGAACAAAAAGGCATCCTACAGTATGGGAGAATATATTTGTAAATGGCATATCTTATAAGGGGTTGACATCCAAAATATGTAAAGAACTCACACACCTCAATACCCAAAAAGTAAATAACCTTATTGAAAATGGGCAGAGGGTATGAACAGACACTTCTCCAAAGAAGAAAGTCAGATTGCAAACAGGCACATGAAAAGATGCTCCACATCACTAATTATCAGAGAAATGCAAATTAAAACCACAATGAGATATCACCTCACACCAGTTAGGATGGCAAACATAGAAGACTAGGAACAACAAATGTTGGAGAGGATGTCTAGAAAGGGGAACCCTGCTACACTGCTGGTGGGAATGTAAAATAAGTCAACCATTGTGGAAAGCCGTAGGGAGGTTCCTCAAAAAACTAAAAATAGAAATACTATTTTACCCAGGAATTCTACTCCTAGGAATTTACCCTAAGAATATAGAATCTCAGTTTCAAAAGGTCATATGCACCCCTATGTTTATCGCAGCACTATTTACAATAGCCAAGAAATGGAAGCAACCTAAGTGTCCATCAGTAGATGAATGGATAAAGATGTGGTACATATACACAATGAAATATTATTCAGCCATAAGAGGAAAACAAATACAGACATTTGCAACAACATGGATGGAGCTACAGGGTATTATGCTCAGTGAAATAATCCAGGCAGAGAAATACATGTACCAAATGATTTCACTCATCTGTGGAGCATAAGAACAAAGCAAAAACAAGGAACAAAACAGCAGCAGACTCACAGAACACAAGTGCGGCCCGCACAATCGTCTCGCCAGCAAGAATGCACGCGGACGCCAGGATCCTTCTGCAGCAAGCTTTATTGAAGCCGGAGGAAAGAGGAAAGAGGAAGACCAGGAAGAGAGACAAAACCCCTCTTTTATAGCACTAGCACTGGCGTGTCTGTTTTTTACTGGCTGATACGACTCAGGCGATCTGACGTCTCAGGTCATGCAACCTCTAGGTGGTATTTGGCTGTTTGGGCATGCGCCCCGTGGTTGTTTACGGCTCGCAGTGGGCGGATGTCAGCGCCATCTTGTAATGGCGTTTTTGCAAAGAGAAGTGCGCATGCGCCGCGCGCCACACACAAGAATGGACTAACATTTGCCAAAAGGAAAGAGACTGGGGGTGGGGTGTGAAAAGGGAGGGAGAAGGGGAATAAGCGGCATTACGATTAGCACACATAACTTAGGGGTGTGGCATAGGGAAAGCAGTATAGCACAGAGAAGACAAGAAATGACTCTATAGCATCTTACTATGTTGATGGACAGTGACTGTAATGGGGTATGTGGTGGGGACTTGATAATGGGGTTATCTAGTAACCACAGTGTTGCTCATGTGATTGTATATTTATGATACCAAAAAAAAGTCAGTCAAAAGATTTGAACAGATTGAAAAAATGAGATACACAATATACATCTGAAGTGTCCTTAACATCATTGGTTGGTAGACAAAACAACAAGATGTTGCTGTACATTAAAATTGCTATAGTAAAAGTGACTGATACTAATATATTTTGGCAACTCACATACATTGCTGATAAGAATGGAAATTGCTCTGAAGCATTTTGTCATTCTTGACACACCAGTTCCATTTCTATGTGATTACCACCTCCCTACAAAGAATGAAAGCATATGTCTACTTGAATATATGAATGGGAGTATACATAGTACCTTTATTCATAGTAATGAGAGGTTGGAAACAATCCAAAAGCTCATCAGCACATGTATGGACCAACAATTTGTAGTGTATTCATACAATGGAATCCTACTCAACAATAAAGAGGATAAACAATACTGACACAAAACACCAGAAAATAACCTGAAAATCATTAGGTTGAATGAAAGAAGTCAGACTCAACATAGTATATACTGTATGAGTACATTTATATGAAGTCCAAGAATAGATAAAACTATATTATATTAATCGATATCTGCACTGTCATTAACTATGAGGTTTTGGGTTCTCTGGATTGGGAAACTTTTAGGAGTATTAGAGATGTTCTTTATCTTGTTTTGGTTGATAGATATGTGTATACAGTTGTCAAAATACATAAAACTCAAAACTTAACATTTGCATTTTCTTACCTATTCATTTTACCTCAATAAAATATTAAGACAATTTTAACAGTAATTTTCTAGTTAAAATGTTGATTTGTAAATCCTACTAAAGATTTAACAAAACTGTATTTCTAGGATTAAGGCCCTAAAATTCACAATATTATCCATAATAGTAGGAAACTAATGCACACTAAAATCTGAAAAGTAATACTCTATCATGTTCAACTTTATTTTTACTATCATATTTACAAATTTTATCAACTTCATTGTGCATACATGCAATGGTTAATTTTATATGTCAACTTGATTGGACTAAGGGATGTCCAGATAGTTGGCAAAACATTATTTCTGGGTGTGTCTGTGAAGGAAGAGATTAGCAGATTTACGCTATCTGCTCCTCTAGTTCTAAAGCCTTCAAACTCAAACTGAATCACACAAGTGGCTTTCCTGCTTCTCCAGCTTGCAAATTACACACTGGCTTTTTGGCCTTGGCCTCCATATTTGTGTGAGTTAATCCCTATAATAACCTTCACCTACCTGAATGTATCACTATCTATCATCTATAATCTACAGCTATTTATCTATCTCTGTAGCTATCTAGCTATCATCTATCTAACTCATGTATCTAATCTGTTTCTCTGGAAAGCACTGATAATACAGTGCAGAGCTGATGATTGGTGACTATAGTTAATACAATATTGCATATTTATGAGTTTTTAAATGATAGTTTATACTTAAAGAGTGTTTTATCTCTTGCTGATCTTAAGATTTTTCTTTATTTCTGGATTTGTAAAATTTGGTTGTAATACACCTTAGGGTAATTTTCTTCATGATTCCTGCGTTTGTGGTTTTTGAGCTGTGACCTTATAGTTTTGATCAAGTTTGGAAATTGTTCAGTCATTGAATCTCTAAATATTTTTCTGCCCCTCCCTCTAATCTAGTTCAAGGACTTGAGTTTACATATATTGAGCAGTTTGAAGTTGACTCATCACTGATTAATGCTGTTCATTTTCTTAGTCTTTCTTTTTTCTATGATTCATTTTACATAGTTTTCTATTATTATGTCTTTGAATTCAGTAATCTATCTTGGGCAAAATTTAATCTTCCATTTATCCCATATAGTGAATATTTCCTCTCAGGCATTCTTATTTTCATCTCTAGAAGTTTGTTCTGTTTTTTATATCTTCCAATTCTCTACCTAACATGCTTAATATTTCATCTAGCTTCTAAAACATATGGCCTACAATTACAATAATTGTTTTAATGTCATACTTACTAAAAAAATAGTACAAGTTTTATTTCTAGGTCTGATTCGATTAATCAATTCCTCCTCAACATTGATTTATAATTTCTTGTCTCTTTGCATGCTTGATAAATTTGAATTGGTTACCAGACACCGTGAATTTTAAATTGTGGATTCTGGCTATTTTGTTTTCCTATAAATATTTTTTGTACTTTGTTATGGGTTATGGTTTAGTTACTTAGAAATAGTTTGACATCTTTGCTCTTGTTTTTAAACTTTGTTAGAAGAGACACAAACATAATTTATTCTACAACTAAAATTCTTCACTACTTCCATAAGACCCTTTTTAGTACTCTATCTGATGCTAATGGATTATGAAGTTTTCCATTTTGATTGTTGGAAATAGACACTCTTCCTATCCCTGTATGAGCTTGGGTTTGTTCTCTCTTGTTTGGGTGATTCTTTGCCTGGACTGATAATTTCCTCATACCTACGCTAATCAGTACTCAGTTAAATGATGGAGGGTAATGCTCTGTAGAGCTCTGAAGTTCTAGGTTTTAATGGATTCTCTACAGTATGAATGCTAGCAGTTTTGTCCAACCCAAAGTTGTAGCACAGGAAACACAAGGCTTTACTTAGGTTACTTTTCCCAGTAACAGTCTAGAAATTTTCTCTTTCTGAGACTAAGTGACTCATGTTTGACTCTTTGATATTTTCCCATTAGTTCCTGATGTTATGTTCCTTTTTTTCATTTGTTTTTTTCTATCTCCCAGATTATATAATTACTAATGATTTATTTTCAAATTCATTTTTTCCTCTATTTTTCTCCATTCTGCTCCTGAGCCAATCCTGTGAATGGTTTTATTTTATTCCAGATAAAGTATTCTCAGTTTCAAATATCCCAATTTTACACAAAATATATATAAGTGTAAACAAAAGTACGAACACAAGCATAACTATACAGGTGAGGATATATCTTCCACTCCTATCAAGTATGTTTACTTTTACTTCATGTAGAATGGTTATAATAGCTGACTAAAAGTTCTTTTCTAATAATTCCATCTGAGTATCTTGTGGTTGCCATCCTTTGATAGTATTTTCCTGTAAGAATTGTCACATTTCTTTATATAAAGTAATTTTGGATTTTATTCTGAAGATTTTTACTATTATGAGCTACAGATTTTGAGCCTTATCATTCTCCTCTAAAGGAAGAATGTTGCTTTATTTTAGCATGCAAAATTTAGGCTTATGAATTCTGTTCCATAATTTATGGGCAGTGTTGCCAAACTCAGTTCAGTTTTCAAAGCCTTTGCTATGCTAATTTTTTGTCTTTTCTGAGGATCCAGAGCTCAGAATCAGTGAATTAGTGGTTAGAATTAGAATTAGTGGTTCTTGTTTCCATGTATTTCCTTCACTCTTCAGTTCATTTTATCAGTTCTTCAGAACAGAAAGGTGAAGATTCCATTAGAGATTTAGCTCTCTGTGTTTATTCTCTGTCCCATGGTTCTGTGACTGGGCCAACCCTGGACAAAGGTGAAAGAGAAAATAACAAAATGGGACTATCATGCCCCAGGAAGGCCACATACCCATGATTTGACTCTGATCCAAAAATATACCTGCTTTGTTTACTTTTAAGAGTCCTCATGTACTTGCTTTTGTATTTTGGTAAAAATATTTAGTTGTACACAGGGGGTGAGACGGGCAGTACAGTGGGCTTATATTGCCATAGTGACACCAGAACCAAATGCTATGACATTTTAACATCCAAGTGTTTTTCCTAAATATTACTCTGGCTCAGTAATGGAATGTCAGGAACAAATTCCAGAAAACAGGTATTAAAGTCCATGTTTTTTAATATATTGATAAAATCACTTCAAAAATATAATTTTATAAAAATACAATTTTATCAGTTAGCATCTATTTCTTTTTTTTATTGAGGTGTTATTGATATACACTCTTATGAAGGTTTCACATGAAAAAACTGTGGTTACTACATTGACCCATATTACAAAGTGCCCACCCACACCCTAATGCAGTCACTGTCCATCAGTGTAGTAAGATGCCACAGATTCAATATTTGCCTTCTCTGTGCTGCACTGTTTTCCCCTTTATCCCCTACACCATGTGCACTAAACATAATACCCCTCACTCACCTTCTCCCACCCTACCGACCTGCCCTCCCACACCACTCCCTTTTGGTAACCACTAGTTCCTTCTTGGAGTCTCTGAGTCTGCTGCTATTTTGTTCCTTCAGTTTTGCTTCTTTGTTATATTCCACAAATGAGGGAAATAATTTGGCACTTGTCTTTCCCCACCTGGCTTATTTCACTGAGCATAATATCCTCCAGCTCCATCCATGCTGTTGCAAAAGGAAGGATTTGTTTCTTTCTTATGGCTGAATAATATTCCATTGTGTACATGTACCACATCTTCTTTATCCATTCATGTACTGATGGACACTTAGGTTGATTCAATATCTTGGCTATTGTAAAAAGTGCTGCAATAAACATTGGGGTGCATATGTCTTTTTGAATCTGAGAAGTTGTATTTTTGGGTAAATTCCAAGGAGTGGGAATCCTAGGTCAAATGGTATTCCCATTTTTAGTTTTTGAGGAACCCCCATAGTGCATTCCACAATGGTTGAGCTAGCTTATATTCCCACCAGAAGTGTAGGAGGGTTCCCCTTTCTCTGCATCCTCGCCAGCATTTGTTGTTCTTAGTCTTTTGGATGCTGGCCATCCTTACTGGTGTGAGGTGATATCTCATTGTGGTTTTAATTTGCATTTCCCTGATGATTAGTGATGTGGAGCATGTTTTCATGTGTCTGTTGGCCATCTGAATTTCTTCTTGGGAGAACTCTTTCTTCATATCTTCTGCCCATTTTTTAATTGAGTTATTTGATTTTTGGGTGTTGAGGCATATAAGTTCTTTATATATTTCGGATTTTAACCCCTTGTCAGATATGTCATTTACAAATATATTCTCCCATACTGTAGGATGCCTTTTTGTTCTGTTGATGCTGCCTTTGCTGTACAGAAGCTTTTTAGTTAGATGTAGTCCCATGAGTTCATTTTTGCTTTTGTTTCCCTTGCTCGAGAAGATGCATTCAGGAAGAAGTCGCTCATGTTTATATTCAGGAGATTTTTGCCTATGTTGTCTTCTAAAGAGTTTTATGATTTCATGCCTTACATTCAGGTCCTTGATCCATTTCGAGTTTATTTTTGTGCATGGGGTTAAACAATAATCCAGTTTCACTCTCTTGAATGTAGCTGTCTACATTCCAGCTGTTGAAGAGGCTGTCATTTCCCCATTGTATGTCCATGGCTCCTTTATCAGACCATAAATGGTTGGATTTATATCAGGGCTCTCTAGTCTGTTCCGTTGGTCTATGGGTCTGTTCTTGCGCTAGTACCAAATTGTCTTGATTACTGTGGCTTTGTAGTAGAGTTTGAAGTTGGGGAGCATAATCCCCCCAGCTTTATTCTACCTTCTCAGGATTGCTTTGGCTATTCAGGGTCTTTTGTGGTTCCATATGAATTTTAAAATGATATTCTCTAGTTCGTTGAAGAATGCTGTTGGTATTTTGATAGGAATTGCATTGAATCTGTAGATTTCTTTAGGCAGGTTGGCCATTTTGACAATATTAATTCTTCCTATCCATGAGCATGGGACTTGTTTCCATTTATTGGTATCTTCTTTAATTTCTCTCATGAGTGTCTTGTAGTTTTCAGAGTATAGGTCTTTCACTTCCTTGGTTAGGTTTATTCGTAGGTATTTTATTCTTTTTGATGCAACTGTGAATGGAATTGTTTTCCTGATCTCTCTCTCTGTGGGTTCATTGTTAGTGTATAGGAATGCCACAGATATTTGCATATTAATTTTGTATCCTGCAACTTTGCTGAATTCAGATATTAGATCTAGTAACTTTGGAGTGGATTCTTTAGGGTTTTTATGTACAATATCATGATATATGCAAACAGGGACAATTTAACTTCTTCCTTGCCAATCTGAATTCCTTTTATTTCTTTGTTTTGTCTGATTGCCGAGGCTAGGACAACCAGTACTGTGTTGAATAGAAGTGGGGAGAGTGGGCATCCTTGTCTTGTTTCCGATCTTAAAGGACAACCTTTCAGCTTCTCACTGTTAAGTATAATGTTGGCTATGGGTTTGTCATATATGGCCTTTATTATGTTGAGGTTCTTGCCCTCTATGCCTATTTTGTTGAGAATTTTTAACATGAAAGGGTGTTAAATTTTGTCAAATGCTTTTTAAGCATCTATGGAGATGATCATGTGGTTTTTGTCCTTCTTTTTGTTCATGTGGTGGATGATGTTGATGGATTTTCAAATGTTGTTCCACCCTTGCATCTCTGGAATAAATCCTACTTGATCATGATGGATGATATTTTTGATGTATTTTTTAATTCTGTTTGTTAATATTTTGCTGAGTATTTTTGCATCAATGTTCATCACGGATATTGGTCTGTAGTTTTCTTTTTTTGTGGTGTCTTTGCCTGGTTTTGGTATTAGAGTGATGCTGGCCTCATAGAATGAGTTCGGATGTATTCCCTCTTCTTCTACTCTTTGGAAAACTTTAAGGAGGATGGGTATTAGGTCTTCACTAAATGTCTGATAAAATTCAGCAGTGAATCCACCTTGACCAGGCGTTTTGCTCTTTGGTAGGGTTGTATTACCAGTTCAATTTCATTGCTGGTAATTGGTCTGTTCAGATTTTCTGTTTC
Source organism: Phataginus tricuspis (assembly GCA_029783875.1). NCBI lineage: Eukaryota > Metazoa > Chordata > Mammalia > Pholidota > Manidae > Phataginus > Phataginus tricuspis. The sequence goes on from JAQQAC010016209.1 coordinate 73,697,359, forward strand.
TTTGTGGGTCAACCTTGGAACGTTGTGTTTTTCTAGAAGGTTGTTCATTTCTTCTAGGTTATCCAGTTTGTTAGCATATAATTTCTCATAGTATTCTCTAATAATTCTTTGTATTTCTATGGTGTCCATAGTGACTTTTCCTTTTTCATTTCTGATTTTGTTTATGTGTGTAAACTCTCTTTTTTTCTTAATAAGGCATGCTAGGGGGTTATGTATTTTGTTTATTTTTTCAAAGTACCACCTTCTGCTTTCATTGATACTTTATATTATTTTAGTCTTCTTGATTTTATTTATTTATGCTCTAATTTTTATTTTGTCCCTCCTTCTACTGACTTTGCGCCTCACTTGTACTTCTTTTTCTAGTTTCATTAATTGTGAATTCAGACTGCTCATGTGGGATTTTTCTTCTTTCCTGAGGTAGGCCTGTATTGAAACATTCTTTCCTTTTAGCACGGCCTTTGCTGCGTCCCACAGATTTTGCGTTCTTGAATTATTGTTGCTGTTTGTCTCCATATATTGGTTGAACTCTGTTTTTATTTGGTCACTGATCCATTGGTTATTTAGGAGCATGTTGTGAAGCCTCCATGTGTTTGTGGGATTTTTTCATATTCTTTGCGTAATTTATTTCTAGTTTCATACCTTTGTGGTCTGGGAAACTGGTTGGTACAATTTCAATCTTTCTGAATTTACCGAGGCTCTTTTTGTGGCCTAGTATATGATCTATTTTTGAAAATGTTCCATGTGCACTTGAGAAGAATGTGCACTCTGCTGCTGTTGAGTTTAGAGTTTGGTAGATGTCTGTTACATCCATCTGTTGTATTATGTTGTTCAGTGCCTCTGTGTTCTTACTTATTTTCTGTGTGTTTCATTTGTCCTTCAGAGTGAGTGGAGTGTTGTAGTCTCCTAGAATGAATGCATTGCATTCTATTTCTCCTTTTAATTCTGTCAGTATTTTTTTCACATTTGTAGGTGCTCCTGTGTTGGATGCATAGATATTTGTAATGGTTATATCTTCTTCGTGGATTGAGCCTTTTATCATTATATAATATCCTTCTTTGTCTCTTTGACTTTCTTTGTTTTGAAGTCTATTTTGTCTGATACAAGTAGTGCAACTCCTGCTTTTCCCTCCCTACTATTTGCATGAAATATCTTTTTCCATCCCTTCACTTTTAGTCTGTGTATGTCTTTGGGTTTAAAGTGAGTCTCTTGTAGGAAGCATATAGATGGGTCTTGTTTTTTTAACCATCAGTGACTCTATGTCTTTAGATTAGTGCATTCAGTCCATTTACATTTAGGGTGATTATTGATAGATATGTACTTATTGGCATTGCAGGCTTTAGTTTCATGGTTACCAAAGGTTCACGGTTAACTTCCTTACTATCTAAGAGTCTAACTTAACTCACTTAATATGCTATTACAAACACAATCTAAAAGTTCTTTTTTCTTCCTCCTCTATTCTTTATATATTAGGTATCATATTCTGTGCTCTTTTTCTACGCATTGATTAACTTTAGGTATGTTTACTTTAATTTTTAATTTGCTTAGTAATTAGCTGTTCTACTTTCTTTACTGTGGTTTATTACCTCTGGTGATAGCTATTAAATCTTAGGAACACTTCCATCTACAGCTGTCCCTCCAAAATACAATGTAGAGATCATTTGTGGGAGGTAAATTCTCTCAGCTTTTGCTTCTCTGGAAATTGTCTAATCCCTCCTTCAAATTTAAATGATAATCTTGCTGGATAAGGTATTTTTCATTCAAGGTCCTTCTGCTTCATTGCATTAAATATATCATGCCACTCCCTTCTGGCTTGTAAGGTTTCTGTTGAGAAGTCTGATGTTAGCCTGATGGGCTTTCATTGTATGTGATCTTATTTCTCTCTCTGGCTGCTTTTAAAAGTCTGTCTTTATCCTTGATCTTTGCCATTTTAATTACTATATGTCTTGCTGTTGTCTTCCTTGGGTCCCTTGTGTTGGGAGATCTGTGCATCTCCATGTCCTGAGAGACTATCTCTTCCCTAGATTGGGGAAGTTCTCAGCAATTACTTCCTCAAAGACACTTTCTATCCCTTTTTCTCTCTCTTCTTCTTCTGGTACCCCTATAATGCGAATATTGTTCCATTTGGATTGGTCACACAGTTCTCTCAATTTTCTTTCATTCTTACAGATCCTTTTTTCTCTCTGTTCCTCAGCTTCTTTGTATTCCTCTTCTCTAGTTTCTATTTCATTTATTGTCTCCTCCAACATATCCAATCTGCTTTTAAGACTCTCCATTGTACTCTTCAACAATTGGATTTCTGACTGGAATTCATTCCTGAGTTCTTGAATATCTTTCGGCACCTCCATGATCATGTTAATGATTTTTATTTTAAATTCCCTTTCAGGAAGAGTCATGAGGCTGATGTCATTTACATCTTTCTCGGGAGTTATATTAATAATTTTACTCTGAATCAGGTTCCTTTAGCATTTCATATTTCTGTATGGTGACCTCTAGTGCCCAGAAGCTCTACTCCCTGTAGCTGCTCAGCCCCTGTAGCAATTTCTGGGATCACAGGGGAGTGGTATTGGTGCCTTGGGGGAGGAAAGATCTGCTTCCTGCTTCCCAGCTGCTATGCCTGTCTCCAATGCCTGAACCAGTGGGCTGAGTACACAGATATAAGCCTCTATGGTTTGCATTTGTAGTTGCTCTAGACAGATCTTACCTCTGGCTATGCTAACACCAGTGTAAGATTTGCGAGCCAGGTGGGCCTGGCTGGGAGAAAGGCGCAGTAGGCTGCGTATCATGGAGGGGGTCCTTGGAGCTGTATAGCCAGCCAGGGAGCTGGAGCACCTGAAGATCGTCTAAGGAGGAAGATTTATTTTTCCTTCTTAATATGAGGATCTATATGGCAAAGCTCCCAACCTGCTTGTCAGATTGCACGTGGACAATTTTGTCTACTTATCCTCTCTTCTGAGCAGCAAGCTCTGTGCAATCCTTGCCCTTTTAGCAGCTTTCTTGCTAAGGGCTTTCTTGTTAGGAAGTCTCAGACTGGCAGCCTTACTTTTGTCCCAGAGCAGCCAGATATGGATCCCTGCTTTCCACAAGTGGCTGGAATCTCAGTCTCTCCAGGAATTCTGCCTGTCTTAGCTTTCCAACCCCATAATCACTAGAGTATCATGCAAGCACCATGAAATGTAGGTTTGTACTCCCAGAGAAGATCTCCAGAGTTAGGTATTCTGCAGTCCCAGGCCTCCACTCCTACCCTGCTCTGTTTCTCTTCCTCCCACCAGTGATCTGGGGTGGGTGAAGGGCTTGGATCCTGCCAGGCCACAGCTTTGGTATGTTATCCTGTTCTGTGAGGTCTGCTCTTTTCTCCAGGTGTATGCAGTCTGGTGCAGTCCTCTTTCCTGTTGCTCTTTCAGGATTAGTTGTATTAATTATATTTTCATATTATATGCAGTTTTATGGGGAAGCCTGTGTCTCACCTCTCATGCTGCCATCTTTAATGTAGCATCTATTTCTTTCTTCTATCTCTACCATTGAAGTCAGTTTATAAAATACAAAGTATTAGTTTTATACTGTTAAAACACTCAAGCATGTAAACATAAATTAGAAATTCTCAAATTTATCATAAATATAATCAATTCTATAATGTTTTACACTATGAATACAGGCCACTAGCTAATTGTCTTTTGTGTTAAATTTGAGTAAAGATTATTGTTAGCACATTCCTGCTTTTTAAAATTATTTCTGTATTTTCCTGTTATTGGAGTTTCCATTAGGATGCTTCAAAATAACAGACAAAAAGTTGGATAGTTCCTGATAGACCAGCTTACCAAGGTTGACAAAATATCTCACTATACTTTCATATGCCAGTTAAGTGGTCCAGTTAATCCAAATTCCATTCTGCTTAATTAATTTGGTCATAGTTACAGACACTATAACATCTACAGACACTATAATATCTCTCATGGCAGTAAATAAGTTCCTCATACATTAGCTCATAAGAAAATTTCCAGGGCCAATGTAAAATACAAATATGGCCCGATTTAAGAAACCTTCTTTCCTTGTCTCAAACAGTCCTTTCAGTTTTTAGAGCATATTAGTATAATCATTAAGATTTGTGTAAATATACCTTGGTATATGTTAGCTTGTCCTCAGATAAAGTTTTGTTAAATATTATTCATGACATTTGTGTATCCAAACTTGTGTATATATTGTGAACTACTTGTAAATGACTTTTACAGCATAACTATTTACTATGGATTGTTTGTGAATACAATAACTTTAAAAATTCAAACAAAATGCTCAGTTCATGGTTTGTTCTGCATTGCCCAAAGATTGCACACCTGTTATTCATCAGGCCATGCATTAAATAAATATTGTTGAGCACCAGTATATATCAGCACTGTTGTTAGGTGCTAAGACACAGAGAATTATTCCAGTCTTGGTAGTAACAGAAATAACCCATAGAAACTGCCCAAAGTTTACCTCTATAGAATTAGTGACTTTATTTCCCAGGAAAATCCCACCTACAACAGCCCAGATTTGCTGAGTTAATATGTGGCTCATATTCTGATGACCTAAAATGCATGATAGAGCTTGGTAGGTTTTGTAATAATTAGGTGATTCAGTATTTATATTGACTGCATCAGTTTTAATAAAAGTGAAAAAGGAGGGAATAAGATAACATAAATTTTTATTGAGACCATTCGCTGTACCAGTTACTGTTTTAGGCCCCTTGCAAAGAATAGCATTCTTAATTTTCTTTAAATTTCTTTGTAATACAAATAATTTTGTTTATTTTAAAGATGAAAAATTGTCAGGAGAGAATTTTCCATGGGTCTGTCATGGCTCTGCACATCATGTGAGAGAGGCACCAACTGTTCTTTGTTTCAGATTATCAAGGATATATGTATAGAAAAGAGCCTTGAAATACAGAGATTGTATTATGTAATGAAATGAAGGTATGTTTTTTTGTCCAGTTAAATAAAAAGTCAAGCATATTTACTGCTCACTATAAAAGATACAAGAACCCTAAGTTCAGTGTATTTCAGCTATCAGCTATGATGCAAAATCATTGCATGCATAACATCCATCTGGACAATGCCACATCGGATCTATGGGACTTAGAGGCAACAAAACTGACACTCGTATGCTTGTATTCATGCTGCTGCTCTGCTGTAAGTAATAAAGTCCTTTGTATCTGATTCTAGAGTCTCATGTCTTCTGTCAGCCATGATGGAACTCTAGTGGCTAACTTGTTAGCTTGTAGAGAGGGTAAAATATCAGCCTTTTCACAGTTCTTGACAAAAAATTAGAGTGTTAGTAACTTGTCCCATAATTTTAACACTACAAAATGACAATGAGCAATCTCAACCAAGTATGTTGAAAACAAGGTATAAATTTTTTTCCATTACAAAACACTGCCATGTATCATAAAGTATATAAACAATATTCTAGATACAGTACTATATTATAGTTATTTCTGTAACTGAATATGAGGATTACTTTTGACTAAATTATACATCTCCTTGAGTTCTTAGCAAAATAATTTGTTGGAAGTAGGTTTTTAATACATGCCTTTCAAATATAATTTAATATGATTAGTGTGTTAAAAACCTGCTGCATTTCCAGTGCAGTAGACAGAACTAGCCCATGGCCAGATATGGCTTTGGACACGTGTGAGAAATCAAAGTTGAGTTTTACCATTGATTGAGTCAAAGTCTGTAAAGTTCCAAGACTACTTGAGAATGGAATTTCCTTAGTTCTTTGTATCATCCTCACAGACTGAAAGGGGGGCAAGAGTAAGAATGCAAATCAAAACTTTCCTAACAAATATGATTCCAGTGTCCCACTGAGTCCTGAAAACCTTTGGTTTATCCCCTTCAACAGTCAGATGGACAACTGTATACAACATAGGTGTATATATACAGAGCCACTTACTCATGCAGGATAACTGACATTAGTATCAATCTCAAGGTATTTTATCAATAATGCAATGAATTTGTTGGGCTGGGAAAAGAAAGAATAAAATATTTCCAATTATGTTCTAATTAGAATTCGAGTTCAACTTTATTATTTTTAAATTTTAACTTCCTACTGATTCTGAAAAACAAAAATCCGGTGTTTGATTTTATATTGGTTAATATTCTATTTAGAAAGTTATTGAGATTTCCTTAAAAGCAAATAAAAAATTAAAAAATGACCATGTTAGGCAGCATTTGAATAACACACTGGTTAGAAAATTAAGTTTTTTTTTCTGTTCTAATTTAAGTTAGCAATTGTGATTAGTTGGGTGGTGAACCTTGGAGGAGGTTGAATATCTCTGACACTTCAATTAACTTAAAAGATTTGACATTGCTGAAGAATAATTTAACTCAAACCATGTATTTACTGGAGAATGACATATTTACAGGTTCCAATGACTTAAGATTGGGTTTATGAGTATGAGCCATCCTGAAATTGCTCAAAATACTTTTTAAAGTGATCTAAAAATTCTGTGAAACTACAAGGCAGCTCACCCCAACAGGTAAAAATAAAAAAAAAAGCAGCAATAGCAAACACATTCTTAGTTAATGCATTAAATAAATGAGAGTTCATGAATATTAATCTGAGGTAGCAAAAGCTCTATATTTTGATGTTGTTAAGGAAGTTAAAAGCTGTGTAGCAGTATTATATGATGACAACTCAACCTTTTCTCTGTTGAAATATAGTCAAGTGTTCTGGGAATAGCATCTACAAAAACAGAAAGGTTAACATATTGATATCGATGAAAAAAATGTTAAGGAGAAAATTAAGATTCTTAAGAGATAGCATACATAATACTTAAGAGGTGAACTGTCTGAATACAAATATTGGCCCAAACACTTATCAGCTATGATATCTTGAGCAGTTATTTAGCTTATCTGCCTCAAAGTTTTATTTGTGACATTTGAATAATTAGAGTGAGTATCTGAGATTACTGGGAAATAACCTACATAAAGGCTTTGAACAGCCTCTGGCACTTAGCAAATGTTAGCTAGTATTTTTATATATTAAAGGTCATAAAAAGAAAAAAGGGTTAGGCAAAATGTTGTAAACTTTAACAAATGACAAAGGGAAAAGAAACCCAAAATTCCCTACTTCTATTTTAATCATTCATGAAACTTATTTTTTGGCAGATCTTTGCCATTAAACTTGGAGGAATCCTAAAGAATAGTTACAAGGAGACTATGTTGTGAGTTGTCTTGATTTTCAAAAGAGATAAAATTGAATTTCAGAAGTTATAATCCAGTGAATTTACCATTGATTCCTGGAAAATATCTAAAATACATCACTAAACAGATGATTTTCAAAACCTAAAGAAAAAACAAAAATGGAAACAGCTATTTCTGGTCAGCTATTGTAAGCTAAAAACATTGTAGGCTCACTGAGAATTAAGACTAACTCATCTCATTGTTTTCAACAAACACCAATATAACAGATATGTTTGGAATTGCATACCCAGCACTACAACACCTTTTTATAGGTAATGATCTTTGTTTGCATGTTTATCCAAGAAGGTTCCATGGTTAGTACAAGTATTAGATTGTTTCTGTCCAAACTTGTTTCATTAAGGATAAACACAAGGCAATTTAACAAAGTAGTGCAAATCAATCTAACAAAATGAGTCCTTTACCTGGGGATTTTTGACTCACTAACAAAGAGTCAAATTCTTTTCCCCAGGTAGCTAAATGTATATAATGTGAAGCTATATGAATGAAGGTGGCAATATTTTCAACTATGTGAAAACAAAATAGACTTCAGAGAGAGTTGGATGAACCCACACACAGAAGTATAGGGCAAATAGAAGAGAGCCTCATTTCATCTAAGTCTCTGGGTTTGCTGAGACCAAGCCACATATCCATCTACAAATAAATATTCGTTGCTATTGTGTTTGTCAAGTTAGTCTAGCTTTATTTTCTTACATATTATTAAGTAATTAGATAAAGGAAAGTCTGTAGCCAGGCATAAAAACTTTATGTAACATGTGAGAAAATATGGATTGGATGTCAGGACCAGTCAAGTGATTAACTAGATAAATGGATAATACAGTACTGCCAAACTACAGAGAAGACTTTTCATAGGTAATTTACATGGCTTATTATTTTGTTCTTTACTGCCTAGCATTTTTATTGATAACTTGGATGAATATACAAAATATACATTTAACAAAAATGTAAAAGAATGGACTAACTTTTTAAAATTCAAATTAATTTATACAATGACATTATAGAGAGTGGACAATACACATATGTATCTTAAAATATATGAAAGGTTTATAGAAGAGATATCAGACATTACTTCTAGATTTAGAGGGCAAAACCAGAACAATTGATATTGTATGTTGTGAGCAGGTTTTCTTTCAGTATAAGAAAAAGTTCCTAACAATAAGAACTACTCAAAAGTGGCACTGAACAACCTATTTACATTTCCGCCATTGAAAGTGTTCAAACCAAGCCTTTATCTTTATTTAAAAGTGCAATACAGGTGAGCTCTGCATTAGATACAAAATTGGAGTCGATATATCCATGATATTTTTGATTCTGAAATCCTGCGGGTACAGAAAATGATCAACCCTGGGCTGGCTTCCTTTATTTAAATTTGATTCTGTCTTGCTTGTAGACTAGGAGTTAGGATATCTGGGGCTAGGAGGAGAGAAGAAGTTAAAGAGTGAACAGTATTCCTTGGAGTTGGGTCTTGAAATGGGACGTCATTACCCAAAATAGCAAAATGGGAAATCCTAATAGCAAATGAGTAACCAAATCTTAAAAATGTCCAAGGATACTGTAAAATGAGAATCCATTAATAAAATTTAAAGTAAAATTATAAAATCAATGGTAATAATAAATGGGCACCACAACTGAGCTTTCACGAAAAGTGTGTATCCAGTGAACAGTGTGATAATAGCTCATGGTGGTGGTGGAGGGGTTAAGAGTTTTCAGAATCAAGAGAACCCAAATGAACCTACTTATTTGTGTTTTTTTCCCTCAAAATCTGAGCTAACAGTACCACAGATTTGGGCTAATTTGGCTTACGGGGCAAGGGATGGAACAGATGCCTTACAGTAAAGTATTTCTCAACTGGAAAGCTATTGGCACTTTGGCTAGAAAAAGTTTTTGCTGAACAGGACTCACCTATACGTCATGCCACATTTAGTATCACCTGACCACTAAATGCTGGTGGCATTCCTCAGTTTTTTGTGAAACCAAAAATACCCGATTGAGATGACTTGGTGTGAATTTAATCTTAAAAATATACATTTGAAGCACTTTAGAGGGATTTTCCTATTAACTGCCACAAACTTTTGTCGGAGATAGAATAAATATTATCTTCCTTGTTTCACAAAAGCAACATATTTAAGCTCATATCGCTAGTTCTTGGCAGAATCTAGACTTAATTAAAGTTCTCCTGCCCCTTTAAATTATTCTTTTGTGATTGCCCTTCTCCCCTAAACATAGGCATAAGGAAAGCAAGTAATTTTATGACACTAGAATATAACCTGTTACAAAACCTATGAAGTAATTTGAAAATTCTTGTGTAGAGGTACAAAGGAAGTTACAATATATATTAAATTCCATTTTTCCCTATATTTCTGAGCTTGGGGAATATTTTCAAAGTACATATGCTATTCTCATGCCGTAATTAAAGAAGCACACTGCATCACTAGTAAACTGCATAAATCTGATAGCCACACAACACTGCATGGTAATCTGAATAAAACTGTTAACTGCACTGATCACATCCTCTTACATACTCCAGAGCCATAATCCTCACATGTGTTGCATTTTTCCAGTCATTTTGTGGGAGACTTGATGTTACACTACATCTCTTACCTTTCATTTGCAGGAAGTCTACCTGGCTTTGTACCACAGTGAGACCCTTCAACTCAATATTCTGACATTCAAATAATAGGATGCATTCTCAGTTACATGCATTGACTAAAATTAGGCAGTGTATCTGAAAATTATTTTTGCATGCAGTGCTCACACACCATTTGCCATGGAGTTATTGACTTCAAAATATTGGATTTTGGGGGTAGCAGTGGACAAAACACCTGACCTAAACTATTTGATTATATACTACTCTTAGATTCTTTCTGGTGTTTAAAAGTTGCCACTAAATATTTGAATTGGAGACAGTTATAATGCTAACAAGTCACAGATCAAATTCTTACAAACATACCTGTCACAAATACAGACATTTATTAGCTGTTACTTTTAGGTGTTTAAAAGAAACAATTCCAACAGTCTATTTTTATGCTTGAGGTGTTTCTAGCTATCTGGATTTTTAAGTGCTCCTATTACCACCTTTTGTAAGAAGTTACTTTGAGGCAAACACTAAGATTTCTGAGACCAGATTCTATCATCCATACAGCTGGCAGGAAACAAATGGAATCTAGAGTTCATAGCTAGCCAAAGAAAACACTTAGCAACTTAGAACATCATAGTTAAGCATATGATTCTTACAGATTCTTATGTTCTGTTTCATGCAAAGGTAAGAAGAATCTTCAAATACTTTAGCTGAATCTCTTTTAATCAATAACTTTAATTTCACCAATGAGAAGATATAACTAATATTCATCATGCCACTATTACAGGCTAACTTTTCACCAAAAAAATGCATCTGATGCTACACCAATAAGCACAAGATTGTTACTGACTAAGATACATTGAGACATCAATATCAGAAATTATGCCAGTAGCCATTTCTGGGATATGTCTCTTTTTCAGGTAATACTTACTGACCACCCCTTAACTATGCATATGTCATTAGTGTATTACCTAAATAGTCTTGAAATGTGTTTCCTGAGTGTTGGCTTGATTGGAAATACTTACATATAATATCACGCTCCAGGAGCTAACATATTCTATAGTGCAGTGTACAGTTTGTAATGAGTGTCAAAGCTACCTTTAAACTGGAAGCCACATTCCACTTTGCCCCAAATCAAAGAAATATTTGGAAAACATAACTTCCTGAAGAAGTATAGAAAAATTTGAAGCCTTACATAAGAGCACAGATTATTCACAGAAGAGTGAAGGAGCAGAATCTAGGACAGTACAGATCTATAAACTAACAAGTGTGAAAACAAATAGTTATAAAAAATATGATTGATAAAATATATCACTGCAGACATTGAAAATGAAAACTCTTTCCATTTTAATATCAGATCGATCTGATGCAAGAACATGTAATTGTGTGGACCAGTGTGAAAAATAGATATGCAGAAGCAAATTAGTACAGGACAAAATGATTGCTGAATAAAATTACTAACCTGAACAACCTACAGTGTTCATAAATAGCTACCGAGGAGTTGATATCCAGTACCAGAACCATACATTAGTGGTACGTATATTATTTGGATCTACTGTGTTGCATATATGTTCATAAACATATGTATAGGTATCTATAATGTAAAAACTTTAGAAATTTATTCCTTAGATGGATTAATTATTCTTGATTAATTCTTCTTTAATATTTAAAATACCAGTTTTATAAATGTCACTTCCTGTTCTAGTCCTATTTTAATGATTATACAGTTAAATTGCATATTGCACATTCATTTTCTAAAACCAATGAGAAAAGAAATCCTGTGACTCAATAGCCCATCTCCTAAATATCATTAATAATTATAAATTACATTTTTACAGGTCTGTATGGAAAGAGATGATAGGCACTTCTCTGATGATACTGAATACACCTCTAGATATTCCAGTGAAAACTGGTTGACCACCTTCTACAATTTTTCTTGATAAGCAGGATCTCCTTGCTATATTGTCCACCATCAATTTGAATGTAGGAGCCAGTACTCTGACCAGATGATTGGTACCAGCATCCCATCACCTTCCAGTCATCTGCCATTTTCCTCTCTCCATGATTCTTTTCAGGGGCTCTTGAGTATCCAGGGTTGTAACTATCATTCCCATTCCTCACAGACTTGAATCTGAGTATATTAATTTGATGTCTTTTTATGCTATTTTAGTTCTACTCCTTCTGAATGCCCTCATTCTTCTCTGCTAAAACTTCTCAGTAACCCTGGCCATGCCAAGCTGCTTCTCTAATCTTTGTTTACATGCTATATAATGATGATGCCATATCCTAAAAGCTTCCAGGAGGAAGAACTAATAGGCCTTTCAGATACTAAGTTGTAAATTCTGAACTCAGTAGACCACAATAACATTAGTGACCACCAATTTGGTTCCCAGAATGCATAGACAAGAAAAGCAGCTTTCATTAAATGAAATTGGAGTAGGAACACTTTAAAAATGCCTGAGATCTATTGTATCTATGTATGTACTAATATAGTAATATCTGTGTATGTAGTAATATTACAGCAGCTTGTAAAGGAAATCAGAAATGTATTAGCAAGTCAATAAGCACTGTTATAATTTCAGATATTTTTTTAAAGTCCAGAGTCTTTAAGTTTTTAATATTTCAGCTATATATTGTGTGTCATATATTCAGTTCCTTTTTTATTTTGCTCTATTTTACTTAATATTCTATTAAAAAGGTATGGATAATTTAAAAATAATAGCAAACACTCACAACTCATCATAAAGATAATTAATAGAAAAAAATTAACATCAATTATGAATTTAAGGAAATAAAAATTTAATGATACAGCTGAAATTGCCTAATCATTCTTCAAGCCATTCCCACCCCTTTTCTACTACCAAAATAAATCATGACCACAAACTTGATGTGTTTCAAATCCATAACTTTATGTTTTATGTCTCATATATGTTTCTGCAATATTGAACAGGACTGCATCCAAGACAGTACTTTGTCTTTTACCTCCAGAAAGTGATTAAATCCAGAAATTGATATGGAATCTGGTTTATGAATTGTATATTTTATATAAGTTGCCAAGCAACTCTTTTCCTAATATTTTTAGACTATCCACAGTGATATATATGTTAATTTCATTTTTACTTCTTTATTTTACTAAATTTTATGAAAATACTTACATTTTAAAATCCATATTTGTGTTCATTTAAGTTACTTCCCTGTTTTTGCTATTATAATGATGCTACAGTGATGATCCCTGTCATCTTTCTTTACACACACATGAAAGATTACCTGTACCATGTACATTTAGAAATAGCACCAAATTACACTGCATAGTAGTGTAACACATTTATATAGTTCCATTAAACAGTATAAAAGTTCCTGCTTCCCTGATATCCTTGCAACAACTAATATTACGAAATGTTTTACTTTGATTTATATTTCTCTAATTACATTCTCTAGTCTTTAATTAGATTATATAACTCTAATTAAAGAGTTAGGGACTCAAATATGTTCAGCACCCATTGAGAAATGCAAAATTAGTCAGGTTCTCTTAAGACTCCATGTTTGTAGATATAATTTTTAAGGGTATGATATGTTTTGAATGGGTAGGAGAAAAATGCAGTGGTAGTTATCCCAGATGCTAGAAGGCAAGTCTTCAAAACAGGTTGGTATTTTGTTCCATCAGAGGCCCAGATGCAATATATTGTCTTTTAATACACAAGTCTGTTTATGTATCCCTTTTTTCCTTTTCTAATCTTTTTATTATGCACACAGAAAACACACACACACACTCACACACACCCACGCATACTCATTATGCACTTCCCTATTTCTCCACAGTCATTCTTTTGAGAAATTCATCATAACACTAGTACAGTTTTGTTTCTAATAACAGTGTCTGGGAAAGTTAAGTTAACATCACCTCTTCTGAAGTAACTAATGATTTTCTCTTATTTTAGGCAATCAATAGGCACTTATTGAGTCTGACTGTGTCAGAAACTGTGCTGTGTGCTGAGGATATACACATCAATAAGACATGTTTCTTGCCTTCAGAGAACTTAAGACTGGAATTTTTTTTCCAGAAACATGACAATCAAATGATTTATTTTAGTCTATAATGTATAGATGAAATATTTATAACTAAGTATATAAAAAAGCTCAATGAGTCTTCCACAATTAAATTATTTAATGGTAGTGTAAACAAAAAATACATCATACATGTCACAAATTATATCAGCAGAAATGTATGTTGTAGCATACTTTTTATAAAAATAAGTTGCCTGATGTTTTGTGTGATATTCATTTAATATTAACATTTTTGAAACTGCCCTACAATGTGATCAAAATTCATGGATTTAGTCGTTTTAAATTGCATGTGGAATTCTTTATAAGAATTTTTTCAATCATATTTTTTAAGTTGCTTATTTCCCACTGTGTGCCAGATTCTATGCCAGGGAGTCTCACATATTTTACCACCTTTAATACTGTCATCCATTCTCTAAGTTAGGCAGAGTATTTTATATCTGATCCAACTGAAGATGAGAGAAAGGTAAATTCACTTGTATAATTTCACTTTGCTTACCAATGGTGATATGAGTTCTCAAACTTAAGTCATCACTCCAAATCCAATACCATTTCCACTATAATATATGTTGGGTATTACACCTTTATATATACACTAGTAACTAATTTACCTATATCAAATGTGATATTTCTAAGGTCATTTTTAGCTGGCAAAATAGTTTGACCTCTGTTAATACCTGCAGCATATAATACTCAAATCATTTTCTGGATAGAGGTATAACTCACATTATGCTACAGAAATAGTCTAGAAATATTTTATGTCGAAACTTTAAAGATGGAATCATATTCAATCTGCTGGGGTGGGACAGAGAAGGGTAGTTTTAACTGAAAGAAATGATCTCTTATTTTGAAAAGAAAGCTTCATAAAATTTGACCTACATAAAAAACTGTGTAAATGTGCATGTTTGTAAGAGTTTTCTTAATGTGAAATCTGATTATGATAAATGGAACAGAATATGACCTTTTAGAAGGTAGTCGTGATTATATGCCAAAGTTCAATAGATTTACTATTGACACTATAAGTGATTTAATGATAAGAGACCAGTTATAATGGCATAGAAGATTCACTGGCAAACAGTGACTTCTTTTGCTAGTTGTTTATAAATTTCTACCTATAACTGTTTTAAGTGACACATTTATGCATTGTCAACTACTCCTGATGCTTAGAATATAAATGGAATTACTCTGTTCTATTGATAAAACCTGACCTGCGATTATTCTTTTCAAAAAGTTTTGCTTAAATCACTTCTTACTTTAATAGTTTCATTTTTAAAAAATATAAGCACAGTTTGTACTGTATTATGTTTCCATTCCTTCGAATGTGATAGATGTTAATAAGATTGTTGTAACTTTTCTCTTGAGATCAAAATGAGTAATTTGAGCTGTTAAAGTGAGACAGGGACTGTGGGTGTAGTCAGAGTAGGGGGAAGGGCCTCCGGAAAAAGCAAGGCAGAATATTTGCAGTCAGAGCAATGTAACTACATGCAAGGAAACCCCCTTGCAAAACTCTGTGTTAAACATTAAGCTCCAGGGTCATTCTTCAGTAAGATCAGTGGGTGTTCCCCAGATAAAGAAGAGTACCCCATGTTGTTATTATGCTAATCACTTGTAAGATTCACTTTAGCATGCTAAAAGGCCCAGGTCTATGTGCTGTCTTTCCTCTTTCAAATATGATAAAGTGATTTTACAAACGAGGCAACTAATTTAGCATGCAGACCCAGCTGTAAACAACATAGTAAAAGGCAGCAAAGATTCCACCTTAAAGATAAGATTGCATTTTAACACCCAGGAAGTTTGGGAAGCAGGATTCTTAACTTACTCTTTAGCAAACAGACAATACCTCAGCCCACCTTGGGGGCTGGGCAGGCCGCCTTTTGATATGCCCCTAGACCAAGACACCAGTAATCCCGGAGAGAGCTGGGGCGAGAAATTCCTTGTGTTAAGTTAATTCTGGATGTTCAGACACCGCTTAGCAGGTCTGCACCCCTAAACCTTTTTTTCATGTTCTCCAAAAATCCTCATCTGCCTATAAAACCCCTAGACGACTCAGCACACCGGACTCTCTTGTCCCCCCCTGGTGTGAGCCGGGAGCTCTGTCCTATCACTTTATTTCTAAATAAAAGCCTGTACCTTGCTCTCCTACCTTGCCTGTTTGCTAAGCTCATTCTTCTGCTTCGTGAACAAGAACCCCGGCATCAAAAGGATCAGTCTTTTCATGCAGTTTGTGTGTTAAGAAGAGTGCAATATAAAAGTTCTTTTGTACTATTACATCAGTGATGCTTTAATAGCATTATAGCATCAATTCAAACTTGGAGCTAAAAATATACTGTATTTTTTAAAAGGAGAAGTCCAGATGCCTCTAAACTTCTGATGAAATATTTCATGAGGTAAACATCATTAAAATGCTGAGTAATTAAAATACACTGAAGACACTGTGAAATGCAAAATATCCTGTGAGTGGCTCAATTTTATTTTCCTCACTTATAAAACACCTCTGTTTCAAATTTTCAGATCTTCAAGACAGTGTTGTCAATGGCAAGCTCACACCGTCGAGGCTCAAAGTATTTCCCTTCTCTTGATCACAGTCCACCATCATATATAAAGAAAAGATCATTTCTAGGCACCTGACATTCAGACACCTGACTGAAAGCCACACAGCAAACCCGAAGTCCCATGTAGATGCTGGCAGGACGCTGTGTCACCCTTACCGTGGAACAACTAAATTTTAAACTGTTAAAAAATAAGGAAAAGATTTAAAACTCTCTTTGCAAGGTCTTTAAATTACAAGGGAATATTAGAGCTGAGATTTGTCCTCACAGCAAGACAACAAATGATTTTATCAACTAACTGGGTGCAGCAACTTCACTACTTATTAAATTTAAACTTCTATTACTTGGGAAATGTTTCTTAGGAAATACCTGCAGTGTGCTGTCTCTGTGATTTTAATCTATAGAAAACTTGATTTTTATAAGGAAGGTAGATAATATGTCTTTCAATCTAAGTTAATTTTCCATTAACTTGAAATTCAAAACTGCTTTATTTAACATTTTTTAGCATGTATTACCCAGTCATCTGATTATAGTTCATAATTATGAGTCAATTCTAGCTTTCTATTATTTTTAAATTAAATTTATTTTAGAAATGCTTATGATTTTCTGGGCAGATTTTAATGTTACTATTTCTCTTTGAAATTTGGAGGAAAGTATTGTATTTTTTTTCTCTGGCTTTATTCTACTTAAAATGTCAGCTGAAAAAGAAAAAATTTGATCAAGGGTGCTGTTATAAGATCAAATATGTAGTAAGCTAATGCAACATCTTTATGAATGTCCCTGTTTGCAAAGAACAATAAACACAAATCTACCTCTCAAAAACAGAATGAGAACATTTGTTATTTTGTAAACTAATCTAAATTTATCATTGGGTATGGAATCAGTGTAGGTTCTATAACTTTCAGCAGTGTATTTTGAAGAATCATGTTCATGGAGGAAAACAAAATTAGAGACCAGTTAGTGAGAGAAACAAAGAGCCTTTTGTATTCTTAATTAAGATTTTACATAGGTGTAACAAAACCTATCTCCCCATAATTGAAATGAGTCAATCTCATTAGCTAGATGTAATTAGACTATGACTATTAAAACTTAAAATATAAATTTAACTTTTATCCAAGGGGTACATACATCTTTTATCTTCTTTCCCTCTGTGTTTGAATCCACATTTCAAAACATGCTATTTTAATAAAGAATGATTGTAATAGAAAATTATATAGAACTACTTATTGTGCCAACCTTAGCCATCTCTGGCATCTTACCTGGAAAAAGCCATAAATACTGAAGATTACAAATTCAGCTAGTACCTTGTGACAATCATGTAAAATTCACCAGAAGGATTTGAGAGGAAATACTTAGTTATTTAATACTCACTTTGCAAAATAAAACTATAAAGTAATTTAAACAACTTCATGGGGTGCGGGGATGTTTCTCTCAGTTTAAAAGTATCCCAAATTCTCCCTATTGTTTGCATGAAGTATCTTTTTCTCTCCCTTCAGTTTTAGTCTGTGTATGTCTTTGGGTCTGAAATAGGAAGAAAAGGACTTAGCTCACTGTCGCAGGGAAGTCAGATATAGTGAGAAAAGAGACAAAAGTCAAGAAAGGAAAGTAAGTTTTAATACACTCTGCAGAGAGTAACAGAGCGGGCCTGCCTAAGGTGAGACAGGCCCAGATGCTCCTTCTGAGGCTTCTGTTATGTGGTTTTGGCAGGGCAGGGAGGTCCTTGATTGACAGCTGTCAGCTCTCTAGGCTGGTTCTGATTGGTGAAATGAGGATGGGGGTTGTGCTGTGCCTGTGCTTCTGACGTTTCTTATCTGGGGGCACCCTGGACATTTCCTGAGTCAATCTTGGACCCTGTGGCTTCATCTGATTAACTCTCTCAGTCATTTCTGGCTTTCTGGCTCTATTTGATCATCTTTGGAGCCCATTCTCCTTTTCATCCCAATCATTTCTGTCTTTCTGCCTAACAAAATAACTCTCTTGTAGGCAGCATATAAATGGTTTTTTTTTAATCCATTCTGCCACTCTATGTCTTTTGATTGGTGCATTCAGTCCACTTACATTTAAGGTGATTATTGATAGATATGTACTTATTGCCATTTTATTGTTTTCTGGTTGTTTTTATAGCTCTTGTCTGTTCCTTTTTTCCTCTCTTATATCTTTCTCTTGTTATTTGACTGTTTTTTTAGTGTTGTGATTGGATTTCTCTTTTTATTTTATTTCTTATGTGTGTATTTATTGTTGGCTTTAGTTTTGTGGTTACCAAAGGTTCAAGGATAGCTCCCTTACTATATAACTGCCTATATTAAGTTGCTGATTGCTCTATATAAAACACAATCTAAAGGTATTTTTTCTTCTTCTTCCTTCACACTTTATATGTAGAGGTTATAATCTGCACTTTTTGTGTATCCCTTGACTGATTTTTTATATAGTTTATTTTGCTTCTTTTGTTTTGTTTTAATTTTGTACTTGCTTGGTACTTAATTGCTCTACTACCTTTACTGTGGGTTTTTTTTCACTGGTAAAATCTATTTAGCTTTAGGAACATTTCCATTTACAGCAGTCTCTTAACATATCCTGTAAGGCTGGCTTAGTGGTGGTGAATTCCTTCAACATTTGTTTATTGGGAAATTATTTAATCTCTGCTTCACATTTAAATGATAATCTTTCTGGGTAGAGGACTCTAGGTTGAAGATCCTTCTGTTTTAGTACATTAAATATTCATGTCACTCCCTTCTGGCCTGTAAAGTTTCTGCTGAGAAGTCTGCTGATAGCCTGATGGGGTTTCCTTTTTTATTCTGTTTAAATTTTTACCTATAATTATAGTTTACCACAGATCATAGAGTTTTATAAAGGGAAAGGATCTTAATTTTATGGTTGGAAAAACTGAGGTCGCAAAGTTGTCAGTAGCATGACTAAATGTGAATAGCTAAATGGTGAAGAAGTAGAACTAAGGGACTAATATTTGTGAACTTCTAAATACAATTAATGTATTTACAAATCTATATTAAATATATAAATATGCATTGCATGTTACCAGACTGATAGGTAACAGCAAAGTCCCATATATCTCTTTTCCATTAGTTATTAAGGTTGTAATAAATGTGTTGTCTTCTTAGTGAAGTATAATGAAATCTTCAGTTCCAAACACCTATTTTTTTTTCTCATGTTGAACAAGAGACAAGCTATTAAGATATGAAGAGTAATGGTACAAAATCCTCTGAATTGCACACTATTAGACAATTACAGGTTTCTAGTGAAGTGTATTTGTCGAAGATAGTTGTAAAACTGTAGCCGAGGTTTATTATCATGAAAGATTCTCTTGTAAATGAAAAAGTGGTCCTTATGTTTCATAGCTCTGAAAATAAAGGGATCTGTACCAGTTAGAAAACACCACTAATGAATCAAGAAATTCATTTATAGGTAAAACTGTCAATGCTATTTTAAATTTTCTATAACATATTTGAAGATTTTTGATGTTACTGATCACACAAGATGACCCCTTCCTCACTGCTAAAAATGCAGATGGTATCCTTTAAAATTGAAAATATTTATATAACTGCATACCTAAAAATATTGTTATTGGAAAAACATTTATAAATAAAACTCTTTGAAAAAGCACACTGACAAAGACCTTCAGTCCTTACTTGCAATTCTCTTAATATTCTTTATGCCTTTTTTCTAAAATGCTTCATTTAAGGTTGTCAAAGTGAGATTCTGAGACAAAACAGCCTATCTCCACAAAAGAGCAGCAGGCAAATGGCCTCATTTCAACAATTCAAGAAATTTTTTTTTCAATATGGACTCCCATTCAGTTTTTGATTGCATAAAGATCAGTTTGTAAAAATTCATTAAAATGTTATAAAATACATTTATAAAAAAGCTCAAAGTTATCTGAATACAGAGAACAAGTCTACATTTTTCAAAGACTCTATGACAATATAAAGAAAAGCCCTAACTGCCTTTCATTTATTTTGCATAATATATTTTAATTAACTACTCTGTAATTTTGTGTAATATATATTTGTTAGATATGAATTGAGCCATATTTAACAGAAAATTACTTATGAAATGTGGATTGAAGTAAAAATAAAGCTAAAATGTCTATTTACTTTGTCTTATTATTACATGTCTTAGGACTCTACTTACTACAAATATTATATAAACTCTATATAACTCTTCAAAGATACCTGTAGTAAGGATATAAAACACCCTATATTATTTTATAAAGGGCATAATGAATTTTGAATAAGAATTTGCTATTCCTTATAAATGCTTTTGTTGTACTATTGGATCTCACCTATTTAAATAAGGCCATATTTTGTATAAGATTTGTTTGTTCTCATAATATCTGACTTACCTGCAAAACTTCAACAATTCACAAATAATACTGTACTAGTGAAATATTTTTAGAGAAGCACTGAATTTAGAATTAAGGGAAAACATCTAATGCCATTTTATGCCTTGAAATATGCCTTAAACATTGTTCTAAATATTAGGCAGTATTGTTCCAAGTATTTTCTTTTATATAATTATTTGAAAATGTGTACCTGTTATAGTGTGTTGACCTCTGCAATTCTGGTCTCTTCACTAAGGGAACATATTTTGAAAACAAGTACTCATTATGACAAATATTACATAATATAATAGAAATGAATTTTATATGATGGAAAATAATCAGTCCTTGGTTTACCAAACTACTGTTCAGACAATTTTGTCACTACGTTATAAAATTCAAAGCATGCCTAAATTCCTAAAATAATTGACTTAATTATAGGTCTTTCATAACACTGTAATGGTTTTCCATTATCTGTAGGGATATGTTTACTATCTACCATTACCAAGCCTTAACTTACCCATTTGTACATATCTCCTATTGTCTACAGTTATATCACTCCTTAAGTTTTCTGTAGTGAAAGAAATTACAAATATCCTCTCCAAATATTCAACAGTGGATTTCATATTCTGCTCAGTGAACCCCAGGCTTCCTTGTTGGTACAGTAAAGATTCATTTAGAAACACAGTATTTCCCACCAGACTATTTAAAGAATACTGCTATTAAGTGTCATCTATTAAGATTCCAAGTTACATTTGTTTAGAGGAAAAGGAGAATCAAACACTCAATAAAAGTTTAAAAAGCATAAAAATACACCATCAATCCTTCTGAATGTGAATAGTTGAACTTTTAGCAACTAAACAGTGAGATTTATTAATAAAAATATCCACATTACTAAAAAAAAATTATTCTAAACAAACTAACCCTCTTGGTATCTAATGCATCTTAAGCTTTTTCACTTCCATTTTCTGTCTGTTCCTTCAGCTATTTTACATTTTGTCCTTATGAGTAAGTTCTTCCATTGAAGAGTTCAGATCCTTCATTTTCATACAGCTTCCATAATATCATTCCATCCAGTTTATAGCAATTACTCAGTCTCCTAAATTCAGAGCATGCATCGTTTATACCATTACTGCATCCATTGATTAAATACCACCTTGTGTCTCTTTTTATATTGTTTAGTTATCTTGATGGTTTCTCAAAATAATATTCATGTGATTATGCTTTATTCACCCAATTTTTTTCATTTATTTGAAAGCATGAACCATAACTGAACAATTTTTGCATCCTACTCCCTGACAGCGTCTTCCACACAGTTAGTGCCCAAAAGACATTGGTATAATTTGACATTAAAAAAAAATGGTGTAGTAATATGACAAAAAAAGAAAAAGTGGGTCAAATGCTTTGACTCCTCTTTTAAATGTACCATGTCAAATTATACTTTAAGACATCAGTACAGTTTATCAACATTAAAAACGATTCATTGTAGCTTAAATATCTTTTTTATATTCTGTGATGGTAAAATTACATGAATAAATGATGGAAGGATATAAAAGCTATCAATATGGAATGAACTAAATAAAATGAGTGGCTGTAACAAAAGGGAGATAAATGAATGGTGATATGCTTCAAAGATATAAAAATCCGGGAACAGTTTCAGCTGGAAGAGACAAAGAGCTGGAAAGATGTTGCTGCCATTTATACAAGATGGATGCTAAAGAGGCAGTAAATTAATGGCTTTCCTAAGCCTATCAGGGAACTGCAGTTGCAGGCAGACATGTATCCCTGTATTCTGAAGAAAGAAAGTCATATTCAGTAAGAAACAGGATGTGAGCATTTGCTTGCCTGGAGTGGATGTCATTGGGTGCCACAGAAACTAGGAGGAAGATAAAAGAACCATTTTACAGAATTACAGTGGGTAAGTGCGGGCTAGTGTGAAAGCGTGATGTTTCTAGGGCTACAATCATGGTTGGGGGAGGAGTCTCACCCTATAATAGACTTCTCCAAGAACAAAACCAGACTCTAAAGGGAAGATTAAGAACCCAGCAAAATTCAAAAGAAAAAAGCATTCTTTTCAACAAATACTGCTGGGAAAATTAGATATGCACATGCAAAAGAATGAATTTGGATCTTACCTCACACCATATACAAAAATTAAATTAAAATGAGTCAGAGAGATAAATATAATAGATAAAAGTATAAAACTCTTGAAAACAAACTCTTGGATATGACATCAGAGTATAGCAACAAAATAAAGACCAGAAACATTGGACTACACTAAAATTAAAAATTTGTGCAGCAAATGATACCATCATAGAAACAAAAGACGACCCATGGAATAGGAGAAAATCCTTACAAATCATATATTTCATAAGTGACTTGTACCCAGTATATGTAAAAAAGCCTATTATAACTCAATAATAAAAAGTTTAATAACCCAATTTAAACATGGCCAATGTATTTAAACAGGCATTACTACAAAAGAAGATGTACCAGGTGCAAATAAGCACATAAAAAGATGATTGATATCATTAGTCCTTAGCACAATGCAAATCAAAACCACCACATAACACATTACAACCAACAGTGTGGGTATAATCAAAAGAACAGACAACAACTGTTGGCAAGGACATGGAGAAATAACAACACTCGTGCATTGTTAGGTGAGAATGTAAAATGGTGTAGCCACACATGAAAAGATACTCAGTGTCATTTGTCATTAGGGCAATGTAAATTAAAACAATGAGATATTATGACAAATCTATCAAAAAGGACAAGATCCAAAAACCTGAACAACACTAAATGCTGACAAGGATGGAAAACAAGAACTCTCATTTCTTGCTGGTGGGAATGAAAAAATAGTAGTCACTTTGGAAATTTCTTTTTTTTTAATTTTGGTATCATTAATATACAATCACATGAGCAAAATTGTGGTTACAAGATTCCCCCATTATCAAGTCCCCACCACATACCCCATTACAGTCACTGTCCAACAGCATAGTAAGATGCTATAGAGTCATTACTTCTCTTCTCTGTATCCCTTATCTACTTCCCCTTATCCCTCCCTTTCCACCCATCCTCCCCAGTCCCTTTCCCTTTGGTAACTGTTAGTCCATTCTTGGGTTCTGTGAGTCTGCTGCTGTTTTGTTCCTTCAGTTTTTTCTTCATTCTTTTACTCCACAGATGAGTGAAATCATTTGATACTTGTCTTTCCCTGCCTGACTTATTTCACTGAGCATAATATCCTCTAGCTCCATCCATGTTGTTGCAAATGGTAGGATTTGTTTTCTTCTTATGGCTGAATAATATTCCATTGTTAATAGGTATTACAACTTCTTTATCCATTCATCTACTGATGGACACTTAGGTTGCTTGCATTTCTTGGCTCTTGTAAATAATGCTGTGATAAACATAGGGGTGTATATGTCTTTTTGAAACTGGGCTCCTGCATTCTTAGGGTAAATTCCCAGGAGCGGAATTCCTGGTTCAAATGGCATTTCTATTTTTAGTTTTTTTGAGGAACCTCCATACTGCTTTCCACAATGGTTGAACTAATTTACATTCCCACCAGCAGTGTAGGAGGGTTCCCATTTCTCCACATCCTAACCAATATTTGTTGTTGTTTGTCTTTTGGATGTTGGCCGTCCTAACTGGTGTGAGGTGATATCTCATTGTGGCTTTAATTTGTATTTCTTTGATGATTATCGATGTGGAGCATCTTTTCATATGCCTGTTGGCCATCTGAATTTCTTCTTTGGAGAAGTGTCTGTTCAGAACCTCTGCCCATTTTTTAATTGGATTATTTGCTTTTTGTTTGTTGAGGTGCATGAGCTTTTTGTATATTTTGGATGTCAACCCCTTATTGGATATGTCATTTATGAATATATTCTCCATACTGTAGGGTGCTTTTTTGTTCTACTGATGGTGTCCTTTGCTTTACAGAAGTTTTTCAGTTTGATATAGTCCCACTTTCATTTCTGCATTTGTTTCCCTTGCCCGGGGAGATATGTTCATGAAGAAGTTGATCATGTTAATATTCAAGAGAGTTTTGCCTATGTTTTCTTCTAAGAGTTTTATGGTTTAATGACTTACATTCAGGTCTTTGATCCATTTTGAATTTACTTTTATGTATAGAGTTAGACAATGATCCAGTTTCATTCTCTTACATATAGTTGTCCAGTTTTGCTGACACAAGCTGTTGAAGAGGCTGTCATTTCCCCATTGTATGTCCATGGCTCCTTTATTGTATATTAAATGACCATGTATGCTTGGGTTAATATCTGGACTTTCTATTCTGTTTCACTGGTCTATGCGTCTGTTCTTGTGGCAGTACCAAATTGTCTTGAGTACTGTGGCTTTGTAGTAGAGCTTGAAGTTCAGAAGTGAGATGGCCCCTGCTTTATTCTTCCTTATCATAATACCTTTGGCTATTCGGGTCTTTTGTGGTTCCATATGAATTTCAGAACTATTCGTTCCAGTTCATTGAAAAATGCTGTAAGTCTTTTGATAGGGATTGCATTGAATCTGTAGATTGCTTTAGGCAGGATGGCCATTTTAACAATATTAATTTTTCCTACCCAAGAGCATGGGATGAATTTCCATTTATTAGTGTCCTCTTTAATTTCTCTTAAGTGTGTCTTATAGTTTTCAGAGTATAGGTCTTTCACTTCCTTGGTTAGGTTTATTCCTATGTATTTTATTCTTTTTGATGCAACTGTGAATGGAATTGTTTTCCTGATTTCTCTTTCTGCTAGTTCATTTTTAGTATATGGGAATGCAACAGATTTCTGTGTATTAATTTTGCATCTGGCAACTTTGCTGAATTCAGATGTTATATCTAGTAGTTTTGGAGTGGATTTTTTAGGTTTTTTTTATGTACAATATCATGTCATCTGGAAACAGTGACAGTTTGGTTTGTTCTTTACCAATCTCAATGCCTTTTATTTCTTTGTGCTGTCTGATTGCCGAGGCTAGGACCTCCAGTACTATGTTGAATAAAAGCAGGGACAGTGGACATCCTTGTCTTGTTCCCGATCTTAGGGGAAAAGCTTTCAGCTTCTCACTGTTAAGTGTAATGTTCGCTGTGGGTTTGTCATATATGGCCTTTATTATGTTGAGGCACTTGCCCTCTATATCAATTTTTTTGAGAGTTTTTATCATGAATGGATGTTGAATTTTGTCAAATGCTATTTCAGCATCTATGCAGATGATCATGTGTTTTTTGTCCTTCTTTTTGTTGATGTGGTGGATGATGTTGATGGATTTTCGAGTGTTGTTCCATCCTTGCATCCCTGGGATGAATCCCACTTGATCAAGGTGTATAATCCTCTTGATGTATTTTTGAATTCAGTTTGCTAATACTTTGTTGAGTATTTTTGCATCTATGTTCATCAGGGATATTGGTCTGTAATTTTCTTTTTTGGTGAGGTCTTTGACATGTTTTGGTATTAGAGTGATGCTGGCTTCATAGAATGGGTTTGGAAGTATTCCCTCCTCTTCTGTTTTTCAGAAAACTTTAAGGAGAATGGCTATTATGTCTTCTCTAAATGTCTGATAAAATTTAGTGGTGAATCCTTCTGGTGTGGGGGTTTTGTTCTTGGGTAGTTTTTTGATTACTGATTCAATTTCATTGCTTCTAATTGTCTAGATTTTCTCTTTCTTCCTGTGTCAGTGTTGGAATGTTGTATTTTTCTAGAAAGTTTTCTATTTCTTCTATGTTATCCAGTTTGCTGGCATACAGATTTTCATAGTATTCTCTAATAATTCTTTGTATTTCTGTGTGTCTGTCATTATTTTCCTCTCTCTTTTCTGATTCTGTTTATGTGTGTAGACACTTTATTTCTTAATAAGTCTGGCTAGGGGATTATCTGTTTTGTTTAATCAAAGAACCAGCTCTTGGTTTCATTAATTTTTTCTACTCTTTTATTCTTCTCAGTTTTATGTATTTCTTCTCTGATCTTTATTATGTCCCTCCTTCTACTGACTTTGGGCCTGATTTGTTCTTCTTTTTCTAATTTCAATAATTGTGAATTTAGACTATTCATTTGGGATTGTTCTTTCCTTTTTAAATAGGCCTGGATTGCTATATGCTTTTTCTTAGAACTGCCTTCACTGCGTTCCACAGAAGTTGTGGTATTGTGTTGTTGTTGTCATTCATTTCCATATATTGCTTGATCTTTGTTTTAATTTGGTCTTTGATCCATTGATTATTTAGGAGCATGTTGTTAAGTCTCCATGTATTTGTGAGCCCTTTTGTTTTCTTTGTACAATTTATTTCTAGTTTTATACCTTTGTGATCTGAGAAGTTGGTTGGTAGAATTTCTCAGTATTTTTGAATTTACTGAGGTGCTTTTTGTGGCCTAGTATGTGGTCTATTCTGGAAAATGTTCCATGTGCATTTGAGAAGAATGTGTATCCTGCTGCTTTTGGGTGTAGAGTTCTGTAGATCTCTGTTAGGTCCATCTGTTCTAGTGTGTTGTTCAGTGCCTCTGTGTCTTTACTTATTTTCTGTCTGGTTGATCTCCTTTGGAGTGAGTGGTGTGCTTCAGTCTCCTAAAATGAATGCATTGCATTCTATTTCCTCCTTTAATTCTGTTAGTGTTTGTTTCACATATGTTGGTGCTCCTGTGTTGGGTGCATAGATATTTATAATGGTTATATCCTCTTGTTGGACTGAACCCTTTATCATTATGCAATGTCTTTCTTTGTCTCTTGTTTCTTTGTTTTGAAGTCTATTTTTTCTGATACAAGTACTGCAACACCTGCTTTTTCCTCCCTATTGTTTGCATTAAATATCTTTTTCCATCCCTTCACTTTTAGTCTGTGTATGTTTTTGGGTTTGTTGTGAGTCTCTTGTAGACACCATGTTGATGGGAATTGCTTTTATAACCATTGTGCTACTCTGTGTCTTTTGATTGGTGCATTCAGTCCATTTACCTTTAGAGTGATTATCGATAGATATGTATTTATTGCCATTGCAGGCTTTGGATTCGTGGTTACAAAATGTTCAAGGGCGGCTTCCTTACTATCTAACCGTCTAACATAACTCACTTATTACACTATTATAAACATGGTCTGATGATTCTTTATATCTTTCCCTTCTTTTTATTCTTCCTCCACTCTTTGTGTTAGGTGTTTTATTCTGAATTCTTTGTGTTTCCCTTGACTGATTTTGTTAATAGCTGATTTTATTTGCATTTATTTAACATTTGGTTGGTCTATTTTATTTGCTGTGGTTTTATTTTCTCTTGTGACAGCTATTTAGCCTTAGGCATACTTCCATCTAGAGCAGTACATTTAAAATACACTGTAGATATGATTGTGGGAGGTAAATTTCCTCAACTTTTGCTTCTCTGGGAATTGTTTAATCCCTCATCCAAATTTAAATGATAATCTTGCTGGATAATTCTTGATTCAAGGCCCTTCTGTTTCATTGCTGTGAATATATCATGCCATTCCTTTCTGGCCTGCAAGGTTTCTGCTGAGAAGTCTGATAATAGCCTGATGGGTTTTCCTTTGTAGGTGATCTTTTTTCTCTCTCTGGCTGCTTTTAATATTCTGTCCTTGTCTTTGATCTTTGCCATTTTAATTATTATATGTCTTGTGGTTGTCCTCCTTGGGTCCCTTGTGTTGGGAGATCTGTGGACTTCTGTGGTCTGAGAGACTATTCCCTTCCCCAGCTTGGGGAAGTTTTCAGCAATTATTTCTTCAAAGACACTTTCTAACCCTTTTTCTGTCTTCTTCTTCTGGTACCCCTATAATGAGAATATTGTTCCATTTGAATTGGTAACACAGTTCTCTTAATATTCTTTCATTCCTAGAGATCCTTTTATCTCTCTCTGCCTTAGCTCATCTTTATTCCTCTTCTCTGACTTCTATTCCATTAACAGTCTCTTCCACCTCATCCAGTCTGCACTTAAATTCTTTCATTGTTTGTTTCATTTCTGTTATCTTTTTCCTGAATTCATCCCTTAGCTTTTGAATATTTCTCCATAACTCCATCAGCATGCTTATGACTTTTATTTTGAAATTTTTCACAGAAAGATTGGTGATTTCAGTCTCACCAAGCCCTCTCTCTGGTGTTTGAGGTATTTTGAACTGAACAAGTTTCTTATGCCTTTTCATGGCAATGGAGTGGTCACCAGCAAGTAGCCTGTGTGTCATCTGGGAGAACAGAGTCCGTTCCTGTTTGCTGGTCCCCTTGTCTGTCTACGCTGTCTGTGCCAGTTAACCACACACAGGGTGCTGCCTCTGGGTTAATCGCCTAGAAGCTGTGGGCAGGGTGACCTTCAGAATGGCCTAGGGCAATGGTGGGTGTCGCAGGCCAGCAGCGCATCTTCTGCAGCGAGAACAGAGCCCCTTCATGCTTCCTTGACTCTGCACCCATCTGTGCTCTCTGTGCTGGTCAACCGCACACAGGGAGTAGCCTCTGGGTTAATCACCTGCACTGCCGTGGCTGGGCAGCCCTTGGGATGTCTAGGACATTGGCAGGGATTGCAGGTGAGCGGCCTGTGTTCTGACGTGACAATGGAGCCCCTTCATGCTTTCCGGATTCTGTGCCTGTCTCTGCTGTCTGTGACATTCAACTGCATTCAGGAAGCACCTCTGGGTCTGGGCCAGTTAGCTGCACACAGGGAGAAGCCTCTGTGTTAATCTGTGTGGTTGCTTTAGGCAGGGCTGCTCCCCAGCTTTTCTGCAGCAATGGTGGGTCAGCCAGTGTGCTTGCAGTGTCTTCGGTGGGGAAGGAATGGCAGGGTGCTTATTTCTGTGAGGGGGTTTAGAGCTGTGCTGCCACCCAGGGGGTTAGGGGGCCTGAAGTTCCTTAAAGTTCCCAGCCTGCTGGGCTGAGTGTGCCAGAACGATTTTGTCCACCTGTTAAACACTTGTCACTTGTCCCTTTAAGACTTTTAAAGTGCCTGCTTTTCTTTTGTCCCAAGGTAGCCAGCTGTGGGAACCCATTTGCAGTCTTAATCTCAGATTTTGCTTTTCCACTCATCTAAAATCCAGTGCACCATGTAATGTGTGTCTCTGCTCCCTGTGCAGATTACTAGGGCTGGTTATTTAGCAGTCCTGTGCTTACACTCCCTCCCCTCTCTGATTCTTTTCCTCCCTCTGGTGAGCTGGGGTGGGGGGGAGTGCTCAGATCCTGCTGGGTCATGGCTTTGTGTCTTACCCTTTTCCGTGAGATATTGGGTTCTTGCATATGTAGCCTGGCTTCTGTACTGTATCTTCTGGTCACTCTTTTAGGAATAGTTGAATTTGCTGTATTTTCAAAATACATGTGGTTTTGGGAGGAGATTTCTGCCACCCTCCTGAAGCCGCCATCTTGAGAATCTTGTGGAAGTTTCTTATAAAGTTAAACATAGACTTGTCATAAAAACTAGCAATCCCACTTCTAAGTATTTACCCAAGTGAACTGAAAAGTTATGTTCACACAAAATTTTATTCATAATCTCCAAAAAGTGGAAACAACCAAAATGCCCTTCAACAGGTAAATAGATAGGCAGTGGTACATCATATAACAAAATGCTATTCAGTACTATAAAGGAATGAGCTACTGATTCAAGCAATAATATTGCTTTTCCCTAACTGAAAGAAACCGGATGCAAAAGGTTACACATTGTATCATTCCATCAACATAGCACTATAGAAAAGCTGAAACAATTTGAGAAACAAAACAAAGTAGTATTGGATTCTAATCCAAAGTTTAAATAAAATATCCAAGAGTCTATACTGATATAAATAAATCAAAAAATTACACTGTGGAAATGAGAGAAAAAGAATAACTTCACAGTGTAGAAGCTTTACAAACAATACCTTTCCTCTACGATTTCAGGTTCTCTGGGTGGGGCCCTATATGTTACACTGACAAAACACAGATCAGCAAGAGAAAAGGTATGCAAATTTACTTTATGTTCAAAGTTTTACATGGCACCAGGGAGGAAGAAGCTTTATAGAGAAGTGAAAATCCCTCCAAAAGGAGGCTTTTATACATTTGGAAAAAGGAAGATAAATTTAAAGAGAAGTAACAAGACAAAAGGAAAGGGATTTGAGTGGAAAACTGCAGAAGGCAAATATATGGGAAGCTAATGATAGATAAAAGCTATTAGAAATGTTTGGGTAGGCTTTTTCAGTTCTGTCAAAAAACAAAATTCAACGGAGTAAATTGTAAAGGTCTTATTGGTTTATTGAATGATTCCTGAATTGGGCATCATGCCATCTGGCAGACAGAAAGGAGCTCTGAAGAATAGTATAAAATGAAAGACTTTTGTGGGCAGAAAGGGGTGGGAAATGAAGGTTACTAGCAAAGAGTGAATTGCTTGCGGCAAGGTCACCTTCCTTTAGGGGACAGCAGAGGACTATCAGGCAGATTACCTCACTAGTGCTGACCAGGGAATTCCACACTGACTGGTGTAAGGTAACACCTCTGGGAAAGGATGAAACTGCAATTAAGTTAGTCATTAAGTTTCAGTTTGGTGACATGAGCTTAGCATGTGCCACTCCATTTTGGGTCTGTTGTCTCTTTTTTAACAGTGCCATCTCATTTCTGGTGAGAAGGTTGTTATCCCCTTCCCGGTATGGAGTTGGGAAAAGGGATATCTTCACAAAGAGAATTTATGATCTTATTATTAGGTAGGTGATGGGAGGGCAGAAAGCTCATGCTATGCCTGCTTTTCCTCAGTTGCCTTCAGCTCAAAATAATCCTTATGCCAGTGTGGCATATTTGGGTATGGCTTATATCTGCTCTCCTTCATATGTCATCTTGATGGCATGTAACCCTGAAATGACATGATGAGAACAGCACTTTACCTTAGTGGTCTTCTTCCCTCATACCCATAAACCAAGTCTAATCATTAGGAAGAACATCAGCTAATTTTCAATTGAGGGCCATTCTATAAAATGCCTGGCCAATATTCTTAAAAGTTGTCAAAGTCATGGACAAGAGAAGTCAGAGAAACTGCCACAGTATAGAGAAGCTTAGGAGACATGCCATCTAATTAGTACATGGTATCGTAGATAGGATTCTGGAACAGACAAACTAAATTAGTGAAAAAACTGATAAAATTTGAATGAAGTCTGGAGTTTAGTTTTGACAAATAAACAATGGCAATGTCAAATGCTAACAATAGGAGTAATTGGATTAGGGGTAATGGCAACTCTGTATTTTAGTACCTTTTCTGCAGTATGTGTGTGTGTATATATATATATATATATAGCTTTGTGTTCAGTTTGTAGATATATAATACAAATATTCATCAATGTGTTTGATCTTCATAAAAATGAGGTGCGCTACATAACTGACCATTGATGTTTAAGGAAAATAAATTATTATAGTGTACAATAATTAGAGAGAGTCAGGCTGCTTGGGAGATAAATGGTCAAGGATAAGTCTCTTGTGAAAAGAAACGTTAGCTCACGTGGTAACAATTTCATTCAAACATAAGAGAAGCAGAGGTAACATGGGATGCAGCACTACTCTTAAACAGGGATAAAAGTAGTGTTTTTTGGCAACCGGTTTAATGAGATTCTTTATTTACATTATTTAGTGCTATCAATCTGATACATTTTTATTTCTCAAAATGAAAATTTGAAGGCTTAGGTCTTTGTGACATATTTTGTTGTAATTTGGAAGTTGTGCTGGAATCACAATATTTAAAAATTCACTTACTGAAATAAGGTTTACAGATTACATGAAACTTGCGATAGAGAGGACAGAAATCATAAGTTAAAGTGTTCTGGAATTACCAACAGGTAATCATAATGAAAAGCAGCAGAGTAGGAGCAACAGCAGTCTTTGGCCATTTCATACTGTATATTTAGAGCTTGATCAATTCGGGAAACATAATAAAGTAAAAAGTGTTGTGATTTTCTAATTATAAAGAAGGCAAACTGTAATATGGTATCCTAAAACATCAATATACTAGAGCACTTGAAGCCCATGAAATTAAATGATGTGCTTTAGTTAGTCACACAAATTTTGTGTCCTACAATAAAGAATTTATTTAAAAGAAAAAGTGCAAATTGGTGCATGTAAAGGGAATAAATTTTGATTTGAGAAGAAAGTCACATGTGAGGAGCAATAAAACCACCTTATTAGACTATGTGAGTGTGTATGTGTGTGTGTATGTGTGTGCAATACATTATGAGCAGGTTTACTTTTCCTTAAATGGTTTCACAGTATGATGTAAAACATTTTTATACACCTAAGATGTG
The DNA here is from genome assembly GCA_029783875.1 of Phataginus tricuspis. Taxonomy (NCBI): domain Eukaryota; kingdom Metazoa; phylum Chordata; class Mammalia; order Pholidota; family Manidae; genus Phataginus; species Phataginus tricuspis. Next base: position 73,730,329 of record JAQQAC010016209.1, read on the forward strand.
AATATTCAAACCTAGATTTGGACTTATGATATTGCATATGTGCTCCTTGTTTTATAGTTAAATATGGGTCTAAAAAGAAAGCAAATCATATTAAATAGAAACTGTATTACCTCCAAATTTCCAGTTCCCTTTCGAAATAACCAGCAAAATTAAATCTTCTTCAGTAATGACTTATTGTGGCAATTATAAATGTAATTGAGGCAACTATTTTCATAATCTCCACAGACACCTCTCAGCAAATCACATAATAAAGGCAACTACACATGCTGATAATGTGCAGGTCATTTAGGAAAAGCTGTTTTATTCTGTTTGTTTCAGTCTTAAAGTAATTACTTTGTTTCTGCATTTTACTTTATCTATATAGGGAGCTGAACATTTTACCTCAAGAAAAGACATTGCTACAAAAATAAGAGTTAAAAACAAAATATCCATTAGATATATTCTAGATTGGGTAATTTTCTTAAGTCTAACACAGTGCCATTATCCTAATACATAAATATTATCCTGTGTTTGTTAGCAATCATGGTCAACTGACATTATTTCTACTCATTATTTATATAATCAGAACAGGAGTATTTAAATGAGTATAGCTCCCACAGTTGATCAATATAATACAATTCAAATACACCAGCTTGTATACAAAAAGACTCTAGATATACATTATTATATGTGCATATTACTTTTCACTTGGATAAGCTTGGCTGACAGTTCTAATCATGTAGCAGTATATTGAATTAAGCATACTTTATCAAGAGGCAATGCTGATTTTCTGAAATCATTTACTGGAATGATTTCTCCCTAAGTTATGTGACAGATTCTTTTCCTTTCAGTTTTGCTAGTGCTAACACGCTTTACTTTGTTGCTCTGCCTTGTTAGAATTCATGCCCATGTTTTTCTGACAATTAACAGCAGTGAAGGAATCTCTATCCACAGGTGTTCTAAATGTGTTTACTGATTTTTTTCGCCTCTACACTTCTTAAACCTTAAACTTTTACTTTAAAAAGGATATCTCACACTTCTTACATATGTCTTATACTTCTTAAACAGGAAAAAATTTTGAAAATATACAGAAACATCCATCACCTTGGGAAATGTGGTAGTGATCTAGGTACTTGCTGCCAAATTTTAGCAGAGTTGGTAATGATTGGGTGAACTAGCTGGTAAATTAGGGTCATTCTGATGCTTAATTAGCATTCGGAGCTATAGCAATTTGGAAGTTTTTCTTTCACATACTCCACAGCATTGTCTTTAGGCCAGTGTTTATAATTACATTAGCAGTTCTTGTAAAAATAAACTGACTGACTTTAATTTTTCTTTTTTGCGGTTCTGTGATTTTGAATAATAGTAATGTTGCAAAGTAGTAATTGCCTAACATATGAACGTGGCTTAATTAAAAGATGGAAATAGTCTTGTGACTGCTTATTTCTATTAAATATTATGTGTTCTTCCTCTGAAAACTATATTTTTATCCAAAGCAGATTTCAGGGATTAAATTCTCATATTAAGCATAGCCATTTGATATTGTCAAAAAAAACAAACAAACCTAGAATCAATTTTCCCCTTATCTTCATGAAGTCACAAAAAGCTTAAAAGAGTTATTTTTTCTTATGCTTTCTGTTGATCATATGTCCATTCTTTTCTACTTTTCCAAATATCTGATTATCTGTGTGTATTTTGTTGTTTTGTTGTTTATTTGGTTTCTCTCGATTGCAACTGAATCAAGCGTTTTACAATATTAGAAATTTGAGCCCTTTGTTTTTATGGGCACATGAAAAATAATCCATTTTGTCCATCATTAGGCTGGTCCACTCAGGAGGTTAAAGGTTAACTGTCAAGAGGTTGTGGATTTTATGAACTGACCACCGGAATTCTAAAACCAGAAAACTTGCCTCTAGTTCAATTCAGTATGCATCCACACGGCCACTTTTTTTTTTTTTTTTTAAGTCTTTAGTTGCAAGGAAGAGACATACTAAAGCTGAATCAGGTAAAGAGGAGCTTATTGTGAAGGCCTGGCAGAGTAAAAATATTTACAAAATCTCACGTATATCCAAGAATTCAAGAAAGATCATCTGGTTTTAGAGCTTTATCAGAGACCTCTAAAGCAGGAATGTTGTTACAAGTACAGGTTCAAGATCAAAATTGCTCAGCGCTAATTCTAGGCTCAATCACTGATTTAGGAGTTTTATTTTAGGCAAATTAGTTAAAGTCTCAATTTTTCTTTTCATTTTCAAAATGAGGATGATAATAACTACCCTGTAGAGATGTGGTGAGGATTAAATGAGATTATTTATGGTGCTAAATTCTTTTCACTATAGATTTAGTACTTGATAAATGCTAACTATCATTATTACTGAAATTATGTGTTTGCTTCTTTCAGCCCCACTACAGAATGCCAGAATTTTCTGTACTTCTAATTGTGAGAGACAACTTATTCATTTATATGCATCATAGCTATATGGGAGTAGTTTCTTGCACCAGGATATGCCATTGCTTGCCAGACGACCTGTAGATGACCCATCCTTGACTAGTTAGTTGCTGCTGAAAGAACAGTCACATGATATGAAAATTGCTGTCTAGGCAACACAGAAACTTGAGATAGTGAGAGTTCCCTATAATGGAGATGTGGGGATAGCTGGCAATAATTGATGGCATCACAAAAGTAATATAATTACTTTTTTTCAAATGACAGAAATGTATAATATGTAATCTCCCAACATTAAGAACAATCAAAAAGGAGGTATCTTGAGAACAAAGAGGTGAAAAGAAAGCACATGATCTTTTAGGGAGCAGTGAATTAAGAAGCTCTATGAAACAGTGAGATGTTGCTATTGTTTTCACAAGGGGATAGTGGGGCTGAGAACATATTGTAAAGCATCTTGAATGCCAAATCAAAATATCTGAATAAAAATTTCCCATTAATGATTTAGTTTAATTCTAATCTTCATGAATAATTTTCTCCCAGTTTTTAGAGTTGTTATCTACCACCAAGAGAAGATATATTTAATTGTGTAGTAACCAACATTATCAAAGATCTTTTTTTGACAGAGTGGTCAGTTCACTGCTTGAATTCTTACTTCATTAACTGGGAAGGTAGCATTAGGAGAGATTCTTAATTTCTCTTTGTATTTCATACAGACCGTCTGTATTTCACTATTCATGAATATACAAAAGGCTGTCCACAGGGAGTCTGACCTGTATTGGAAATTGAGTAAAATTGGTTAAAATGGTGGGTATTTAAAGAAAATATGCAACAAAATTAAAAAACAACCAGTGTTGAAAAATAATAATGTACATTTTATGTTTGTAGTTTTCACTTGGTAAGCATAAGCAGTATGTTATGTTGTTTGAGGACAAATGGAAATTATTTTTTTTAAAACAAAACATCTAAATCAGGAGGGAAAGGGAAACAATGCTATTTTTTCAAAATATCTACCAGTTAGATAGGAATAGAGAAACCTCCCTTTCTGATCTACTCAGAATGTAAAACTTACAGAATGCAAAATACATTGCCGGAGATGGTACTTCTAGTATGTGTTAGAGAGCGTCTACTATGTAGTTCCAAGAAGTTTCTTCTCTTTGTTTTTTCCCCCCTGGGTAAATGCTGATAGAAGAAAGGATAATATTTCCCAAATGCAGTATGTTTAAATAGGGATCAGTCTCAATATATATATTGTTTGCTTACAAAGTCCATTGACAGCCTTTAGAATACAAATAACAGATCAGAGCACCAAATATGTTTGAAAATCTTTGTGACAAGCATGATATATAAACCTTAGAATCACCAGCTTATTGAATCAAAGTCTCTGTACCCTATTCTCTATTTGAGCGTTCTGGTGCTATATTCTGTTTTATTAAATAGTAATTTGCTATCTTTTCTTACATTTTTATAATACATTTTGAATTAGTTTACATTTGCACTGCAATTTCACGTCAGGTCAGGAGCAATAATCTTTCACTTAAATTGTAAAACTGAATCCCAGAAAGTTAAAATAATGAGTCATTTTCCACGTTGAGCTAAAGTGACTTTATTACTACCACAGTGATAATTAAAACATCAGTTTTCCATTAATTAGGATTTTAGTAACCCCAATTCTTGACTAATTGCTCTTATTTTTCTCTCATTAAAAGCTCTTTTATGGAAAGATATTTTTCCTGTTGTAATCAATAAGGTGAGATAGTATCACTAAGCACTTCTGTTATTTCATTAAATTGGGTTAACAAGGTGACTATTTCACAGCATGGCAAAGGTGCATAATAAAGTACTTGTCAATGTCATTCTTAATAATTTACTCCCCCATCTCAGTTTTATGAATTATGTTTCCCTATGAACTGTTTCTGAGGTTTTTCTTCTGATTTTACTTTCATGTTTAATTGATATTGCTTCATTCAGCCATTACCATAAGTCCCCTCAATGCTGTTCGCCTCTTATAATTGTTTTATTATTCAAACAAGCTGCGGTTCAAAATGCTGCTCTTTGGTCTCTCTTTTAATTAGTTCAGTCTCCTCACCCTAGTCCCTTAGCCTGCTGGTGTTGGCTTTCACTCTGACTTTGTACTCTGTCCATTCATGTCAAAAACAGCCTGTATCAATTCACCCATTCTTTTTTTTTACTTTGCAATTTCTACAGTTTAGAAAGTGTCATTTTCCTTCTGATAATAAAAATAAAAGCATGAATCATGGAACAATAGGAATTATGGATATGTTCTTCCAATAAAGGATTTCTGTGAATAAAGAAGAGAAAATAAGGAGGGAGTATTCTATTATACATTTTGTAAACAATATATTTCTCTATAAATGAGAAATAAGAGCAGATCACCATGCTGTAAAAAGTACTAATGATAATACAGCAAAATTTCCATGCAAAATGTGTCTCAGGTTAAAAAATGAAGTCACAAACTAGTTCCCAATTGTACAAAAAAATGCTGTCATTTGGCTTAAAACAAAAAAATAAGTTGTTTCAGGCAGCAAATTAGATTACCAGGTAACTGCTTAATAAATACATCCAGATTTGTTAAAATTGAGTCAAACTACAGAACCTTGTTCTGAATATGTATGTGTGCTTGGTCAAGGACTTGGAGCCTTTCATGTATATTTTTAAAGGACATCATAAATTCCAAAGGCATTACTACTATATAGAGATTTCTAATCATCTTTACTTTGTTCAAGATCTATACAAGGGTGCACATGTGTACACAGTGCTTTGGACACAGAGCTCCAGGGCCAGAATTCCACTAGGCCTGGATGAGGAAATTTTTACCCTGAAGAACAAGGGATTGGGTCTGAGTAAAAAAAGTTAGGTTTTTAAGAATGCTGAGCCTTTAGCCTCTGTAACCTCAAGTTTCTGGAGCTGGAAAATATCTAGCTTGCTAGTCTGTCACTTATGTCCTATGATAATCCTCTTCTACTTGCATTACCCTAGTTAAGTCTATGTAGAACCTTCAGAATTTTCTCACGTAAACATCCATATCAAAAATAACCTACGCAGCCCATTATATATGGAATATCCAGCATACCATTTAGAATAATAGAAATCAGACCACAAAGTGTGAGTACATGTGTGTGTGTGTGCATACTAGATTAAAATCTAGTATCAAAATACCATCATATGTGTGTGTTGATGTTTCTTAACTCCAAAGACATTTTTAGAAATTGAGTAGAATTTTTTTACAAACACATTTGTTGGGATTTCTTATGTAAGGATTGGTATTTTCCTTTTTACTAGTTCATTGAGTTCCTAAATAAGTAAAGTTATTGTTGATTTACTATAGCACTATAATTGAGGTTATGTTCTTTATTGAAGAATAACATATTCATGTTGCTCATTATTGTGTCTGTGTGATGTTAGTATTAAAAATGTGAAGGGAAAATTCATATGGTTATCAATCCAGAGATCTTTTGAACTAGAAATGATGATCTGACCAGTAGTTGTTGAGGTAAATGAAACAAAATTGCCTCCTCCTAAAAGTTCTTTTATCCCTACAGTGACAATCTAAAAGTCAAAACATATTTACATGCACAAAAGAATTTTAAGACAACTCTCAGTTTCTGCAAAGAATGGAATATTAATTGGTTACCACAATCACCTTTACTCCTTTTTCTCTATGTCATATATATGTACATGTGTGTTTTTTCCTTTCTGGGAAGTTTCATGAATATACCCTATACTCTGAAAACACTTTAATTATACTACCATTTTTCGTAACAATACTCCTCAGAATAACTATTCTCTCTTTTTTCTCCTTTAAGTCAAGTCTTGTTCTTCCTTTAACCAGGTATTCACTCACACTGCTTCAATAAAAATGATTATTTCAAGTTTACCAGTGACATACATTTGCTAAAGTCAGCGGTTAATCCATCATCTTTATCTTACTTATGCTTTCAATATTTGATACAATGAACAACCTCTCATTCTAAAAACATTTTTGTTGTCTAGTCTTTGGTAATATTGTATTTTCCTAATACATAACTTGGCATTTAAATGTTGGAAATGAACTGTTTCATTTTCTGCTGTTTTTAGTATGTAGCTTTCCTTAAATAATTTCATCTAATACCACAGTTTTAACATCATCAATATTAAACTACTAACTGGACATTCCAATCTGGATCTCAAATAGTAATTTCTGATCTAATAAGATCATATTAAAACAATTGCCTACTCAATCTGCTCCCTTCAAGGCTTCTTATTTCAATAAGCGGTACCATCTTTCACCTACTTCTTCAGGGCACTAACCAAGGAATTATTTTTTATTTCTCCCTTTCCTCATGTTACAAGCTGAATCTAGCAATGCATTCTATAGACTTCACCTCTAAGAAACTATGAAATCCAAACATTTCTTAATAATTCTACTTCTACTGCCTAGTTCAAACCACCACCATGTGTTATCTAGATTATTGAAAAACAATTGTTTCTTGTCTCTCTGACTTTATTCTAGTTAGAACCTAATCCCCACAAAACCACAATAAACATTCTTAAGGCTAAATGAAATTATATCAGATCCTTGCTTAAACTCCAGTGGCTTCCCACAATAGCCAAGATATTAACCAGTTTATCATAACCTGTAAGACCCCTGAATATTTCCCCTGCTTCACTTCCCCCCATTGTTGCTACCAGTCATTATGTTCAGTTACACTGGCCTTTTTCTGCTCCTTAGATACTCCAAGCTCAATCTAATGTCAAGACATTTATTACAAAGCCTTCTTGGAACACCCTTACCCCTATCTTTGCTTGGCTCTGTCCCATCATTAAAGTCTTAATTAAATATCTCCTCCTCAAATGACTTTTCCATATCCACTACAGATAAATCAGTGCCACGCTACTACTCTCAATCAAATAGAATTTTATTCATTGTACATGAGGACAGTTACAAATCGGCCACTTGAGGTTTCACAACATGTTACTTTTGTGAAAAGAAAGTAATTTTGGTACTTTTTTTCTTTTTTGAGAATCTAGGAATTTCCTTACTATTAAAATATGTTAATATTTCCCCTTGGCTAAAGATTCTTTCCAAAATGTCATTATCAGATTAGTTAACTGCTCTAGCAGAGAGAATAATACACAAAAGAAAAGGAAAAGGAAAGTTCTTTCATTGATGAGAAAGTTAAGATGTTAAAAAATATTCTAATTCTGGTCCTAGGTCAAATAATAAAATAAAATATTATAGTAAATCATAAGGTTAATCACTTTATAGTGTTGAACAGACTTCAATATGAACTTCTAAAACTTCAAGCATAAGACCATTCAGTTTCATTCATTGCCTGGGCACCATGACACCCATAAGGTATTAATTTTACTAAATGCAATAGTTAGGATGAGTTGTAGTTCTTTTCATCCAGCTACAAAAACAGAAACTAGGATTATGAATGATTAATCCTATGTCGAAATACACCACTCCTTCATTATGTACTTCCTTTCCTTCTATCATGAGTATCAAATATTTACTTTTACTACATGAAAATACTAAATTTCAGCTCATTACATTTAATTTAAATTGTGAATTTTTCCTAAGACTGTTTCGATTCATAATTATTATTGATCCTTACAATGCACATTCTCTGGGGAAAAAAAAGAAAGTTAGGGCTTACAAAGCAACTTGAAGATCAGAAAAGAAAATTACAGCAGTTGAGAAGTAATATTTCAATGACTATAACTGGGAAAAATAAAACACTGCTAATTGGTTTAGAGCTACATTTGCAATGGCATAATTCTTATGAGTATGATAAACAGTTAGGCCTATGTTGTACAACTACCCTCAGAGCTGAATGCAAAACTCGTTGAAGATACTTAGCATTTGCTTTATAATCATGAAAGGATTGAATGAGGTAAGAATGGTCTGGAATAGGAAGGTAATTAAATCTTGACATTACCTCTTTGACTATTCTCACTAGTCTCTAGCAGCTGTTTTCTAGATGAGTCTGAAAGGAATGTTTTTTATGTATATTTTGAAGCTAAGGATCTGCCTTTAAATTTCTTTCCCAAAGGAGAAAGAAAAACTTACTTTGGGTTTATATGAAGAGAAAAATTAAAAGTTTAAAATTTATGGTTTAAGATAGTATTTATCTAAGTAGAGCACATCTGTGTCCATCTATAACACACAGCAGTACCAATGTGAAATTAAATATTTGATACTCATTGTGAATTAAAACAGTTCAAATTGTTTTATTCAGATTAGCAAAAACTGGATCCTCAGCAGCAGACAGGACATATCTAGCAGAAAGAACTGTCAATTTGCCCGTGCTGGGTTTGCTTCATAGGTTGCTGGAATCCTCCAATTCTACTTGATGTTGACTAAGTGAAAGTGAGCAGTGTATGAAAGTTAGGCATGAGTTTCTTATTATTAAGTTATAAAAGGAAACATTTTGTTTCTTACAGAGTAACAGTTTTTACAAGTTTTCTCTGTTGGAGGTCATAATAAAATCTTGCATGATCATTTACCTTTCTCTGTTGTGCTATTCTATTTAATTGCAAAGCCATATACAAAATATTTTTGTAAATTTCATATTGCTTTTGCCTATAATATCTTCAGTTTTATCTGCTTTGTTCCCTTCTTAAAGTCTAAATTATTTTTCCTATGAATTACCCTTTCATTATTCTCTTTCTTTTGAGTAGAAGCAGATAAAAATAAGGGATCTATTTTGTCCTTCTCTTGCTCTACAGGATATTAACCAGAAACTCCAGTTCAATACAGTGTCTGTCTCTTGTCAGTCAAAGTATTGGTAATTATATCCACCCATCAATCTCAAATTATTTTAATATCACTCAAATTTCTCCTTATTTCTGAGTAATAGTAGAAAAATTATAGCAGATCGTAAGAACAAACATGCGTCTAAATGAAATTTCATATAACATCTTTTTCCAATATGAGTGTCATCCTATGGAACAAACAGAAGAAAACTTTTTACATTCAATGATTATGCACTGCATCCTTGGTGTAATAGTTCAATAAACATATCTTTAAATTTTGTTTCCATTTTTACTCACTTATTAGATGTAAAATATCTCATCAATGAGATAGAGTCCGTAGAGGACATCACAAAATTCTGAGCACTTTTGTGTGTTTGCTGATTGATAATAACAGTGATTATAAATATTGTTTAGCTTTTTAAGAATTGACCTCTAATTTTCCACTCACAATTTTTCACATTAAAACAGTCTATTGTAGATAATTGGATAATTGGTAATTAGGCACATAGTTACAGTGATCATGTGATGGTTTGGGAGCTAAGTAGAAAGGCAATGGATGTATTTTGGCACAAATACTGAGTTTATATCAGCAAACAAAGAGTGTACAGATTGTTAATTGCAAATCTTAAAATCAAATTGTGTTTAATCTTCTAATGAGATGATAGGCTTAGGCATTGGCTTATGTATGCTAATATCACAGAAAGAAAGACAATCAACCAGACATCACTGTCTCCAGATAAGAATATAATCCATGGTGTATTCTTGCCCACTTCCATCTCAAAAAAATAATCTAAATCTGATCAAGCCTCTGGATCCAACTATCAATTCATAAGAGCTGCAGAGGACAGAGGGACATATTAAAAACCTGCAGTCATCAAAATTCAGACCATGGGAAACTCTATTACATACATGATAGGTATTCTTCAACAAATAAATTATAATGGGAAAAATATGGATGGACAACCTATGGATTAAAAGAGATATAAGAGACATACAAAACCAATTTCATTGCATCTACATAATTTTGACCATAACTCAAAATATATATTGAATTTTGTGTATGGGTGGTGAGGAGAGAGTGAGACACTTTGGGGACAGATAGAAATTTGAACAGGAAATCTGAACACTGAGAGGATATTTGATGAGAATAAGAAAGTATTGTTAGTTTTTAGATGTGATAATCGTATTGTGGTTCTGATTTTTTTAAAGACTCATTTATTTATTGCCTTTTTTTTCTTAATAGTAGAGTCACAGGATGTTGCAAAAATAGTACAAAGAGCTTCCATGTACCCTTCAGTTTTACTCAGTGATAACACCTTGATTAACTATAATAAATCATTAAAACTGGGAAATTGACACTGGCACAATCCACCAACCTTATTCAGATGTCATTAGTTTTACATGCACTCTTTTATGTGTTTGTGTGTGTAATTAGTTCTATTTTGTTTTGTTACATGTGTAGATTTGTGTTACCAAAGCCATAGTCAAAATACAGAACAGTCTAACACCTCAAGGTTATGCTAATCCTTTAACTCTGGTAGAATTTCTGGTGAGACTTTCTAGGATTCTGATGATTCAACTACTGTCCCTAAGATCTCTGAGCCTCTCTTCTTTTTTTTCCCCAGTCTATTTCCTCTACTTGTTCAGATTAGGTCAATTATATTGCGTTGAATTCAAGTTTATTGATTCTATCCTCTATTATCTCCACTCTACTATATAGCCCATTCACTGAGTTTTTTAAATTTTTATGATTACACTTTTCTATTCTACGATTTCTTTTTGGTTCTTCTTATAACTTTCATTTCTTTGCTGAGATTTTCTATATTTTCATTTGTTTCAAGAAAATTGGCAATTAATTCTTGAAGCATTTTTGATGGTTGCATTAAAATCCTTTTCAAATAATTCTACTATCTGTATACATTCTCAGTGTTGGTATGTGTTGATTATAATTTTTCATTCAATTTGTGAATATCCTGGATCTTGCTAAAATAAATTATTTTTAATTGTATCATAGACACTTTGTGTGTTATGTTAAGAGACACTGGATCCTATTTTGCTATTCTACTTTGGTAAGCAATCATCCTGTTTAGGTTTAGACTAAAGGTCTTCTATGTGCTGTCCCAATGGTACTTTAGTTTACAGAGGTATTTGGGTCTGCTTCATATATGTACTACTTGGAGTCCACAGAAAATATGAAATTCCACAGTGTAATTGGTTTTCAACTTTTTGGTATATTAAATCTGGTCAGTTTCACACTGGCATCTTTCATATGTTTACCCAGAACTTCATATGCTAGTTTTAAAGAATCTCTTTCTTCAGCTCCCTTTCCTTCCATTCTCCTCCCATCCTTTAGTTGGGAGGGTGCAGTACACTGACTGTCATTGATGGGCTGGGGTGGGAGTGTGTTTACACAGACAAGTTAGGAAGGGGAACTCTGCTGTGGGTTACCTGCTGCCTCTGCATAGGGGGACCAGAGATGGGGGGACCTGTTCTCTGCAGGCTCTTTCAGTTGGGAAGGACAGCACTTACTTGGGCTTTCTTGTTGTTGCTAGGTAGGGTATGGGATACCCATTTCTTTGCTTGGTTTCTTGTGGTATTGCAAGCAGAGGAGAGTGGTGTTTTCCTGGGCCCATTTGCTTGTCAAAAAGGAAAGCAGGCCCAACACGGCATTAGTTCTGCTAAACCAAGTCAGCAATCTGGGGCTTTAATACCTAACCTAATTTCAGTTTCAATCTCTCACAGGAATGTAGTAAGTCAGGAATTTTCTGACCAGCATTGATAAGCTAATGTTACATATGCCCTCTCCATCCCCAAAAGAATATGAGGTCATCTACCTAAGGAGACCTTTGTCTTTGTGTCCTCTCACATGAATAGATAGCATCAGAATGTTTATAACATGATCTTTCAGGACACTAAGTAGATGTATCCACCCCCCCACTGCTTGATATATTGGTAAATGTAACCTCTTTTCTGCACCATCCCTTCCTGTAGAAAAACTATTTCAGATGTCTCCAGATAAAGAAGTTTTAGAGCAGTTTTTATCAGAGCACACTGATGGGCTGCTCTTGAGCCATGGTACTCAGTAAGATTTTGAAGAAACTCAATCTTTCTTAAAAATAACAGTCATATTGATTTCAGGTGACATACTGAAGAATATTTGTCTTTTAAAGATACATAGTGAAATACTTAAAGATGTGGTAGTAATGACTGGGATTTACCTTAAAATTAAAGGATTGTTCAGTATACAAGAAATAAGGTCCAAAACTGGACAGCTACACATAAGAGTATGAAACTGGATTATTGTCTAACCCCATACACAAAAGTAAACTCTAAATGGATCAAAGACCTGAATGTAAGTCATGAAACCATAAAACTATTAGAAAAAAACATAGGCAAAAATCTCTTGGACATAAATACAAGCAACTTCTTCATGAACATATCTTCCTGGGAAAGGGAAACAAAAGCAAAAATGAACAAGTGGAACTATATCAAACTAAAAATCTTCTGTACAGCAAAGGACACCATCAATAGAAAAAAAAGAAATCCTACAGTATAGAAGAATATATTCATAAAGGACATATACAATAAGGGCTTGACATCCAAATTATATAAAGAGCTCACACACCTCAACAAACAAAAATCAAATAACCCAATTAAGAAATGGGCAGAGGATCTGAACAGACACTTCTCCAAAGAAGAAATTCAGATGGCCAACAGGCACAAGAAAAGATGCTCCACATCGCTAACCATCAGAGAAATGCAAATAAAACCACAATGAGATATCACCTCACACCAGTTAGGATCGCCGCAATCCAAAAGACAAACAACAAATGTTGGCGAGGATGAGGAGAAATGGGAACCCTCCTACACTGCTGGTGGGAATGTAAATTAGTTCAACCATTGTCGAAAGCAGTATGGAGGTTCCTCAAAAAACTCAAAATAGAAATACTGCTTGACCCAGGAATTCCACTCATAGGAATTTACCCTAAGAATGCAGGAGCCCAGTTTGAAAAAGACATATGCACCCCTATGTTTATCACAGCACTATTTACAATAGTCAAGAAATGGAAGCAACTAAGTGTCCATCAGTAGATGAATGGATAAAGAAGGGGTGGTACATATACACAATGGAATATTATTCAGCCATAAGAAGAAAACAAATCCTACCATTTGCAACAACATGGATGGAGCTAGAGGGTATTATGCTCAGTGAAATAAGCCAGGCAGAGAGACAAATATCAAATGATTTCACTCATCTGTGCAGTGTAAGAACGAAGAAAAAACTGAAGGAACAAAACAGCAGCAGACTCACAGAGGGAAAGAGACTGGGGAAGATGGGCAGGAAGGGAGGGATGAGGGGGAAAAAGAGGTATTACGATTAGCACACATAATGTAATGGGGGGGCTTTGGGGAAGGCAGTATAACACAGAGAAGACAAATAGTGGTTCTATAGCATCTTACTATGCTGATGGACAGTGACTGTAATGGGGTATGTGCTGGAGACTTGATAATTGGGGGAGTCTAGTAACCATAATATTGCTCATGTAATTGTACATTAATAATAGGAAAAAATATATATGAAAAAAAGAAATAAGGTTGACTAAGAATTGATAATTGTCATGAAAAATGAATATGTTAATGTCTGTCATAGTATTCTATGTTTCTGTTAGAAATTTTTCATAATAAAAAGTTAAAAATGTCAGACTGAAATTCTGACTTAACATTTAGATATTCTGTTTGATTTGTAGAATGAAATAGGTTAACCGATTAATTTTTGATTCTCCTAAAGTTTATTTTTCAAGCATAGTAAACATTTCCTTTTTGATGACAAAAATAACATAATTAACACTGATCACCTTACAAAGTACAATTTTTTTAAATCTTCATGAATACCTGATGACATTTATTTAGAAACAGCTACAAAGAATATAAGAATTTGAAGAAATTACTTATAATGAAGACCCAAGATTCTTTCCCTGTTTTCTCTCTCTTGAAATCTTGCTACCTTGAAAACAAGCCCAGGCTTACCTGCTAGAGGGTGGCTGACCATGTGAAAAATAGTCAATGCAGTATAGTGACATCCAGGAGTGTCGGGGTTTCTAGCCTCTCTCCCACCGGTCCTGCTCACGGTCAGGACTACAGCCCTTTGGGTTACAAGCTCTTTCTGTTGCAAGCTCTTTCCGTAACCCTCTGAGCCAATGGAGGGAAAGGAAGGGAGAGAGAGGCACGCCCCAACAGATGAAGCAAGGGAGGTAAGCACCAACTGTCCGCCCATTCCCGCAGCCTTCGGTGCTCGCCGCCGCACCACTCACCGCCGCCTTGCCGCCGCCGCCCGAGACAATCAGACGCGACAAGAAGTTCAGTTGAAACAAGAACTCCTTTATTGGGGCTCAGGGCACAGAATATATAGGGTGAAGTCTCTCCTGATTGGTTACACCTATGCTAATAAGGCGACTTTCAATTTTCCAATCACGCACAGAGTTGTGCGCATGCGCAGCTGTCTCTGACGTAAGAAGTGGACCGGAGTGGGCGCAGCTAAACCCCAGGGGGCTTTCAGCGGTCACACCTGCGGCGCTGCTGAGTTCTCAGCGGCCATCTTTGGCGTGGCTGAAATTTAATTCAAAGGTAGTTCCCCACACAGGAGCAGAGATGCCTAACTGACCCACAGCAGCCCACAGATATATGGGAGAGCCAGATGGATCTTCTAGCTGAGTCCATCTTAAATCATGACCTGCAGAAGAGTGTTTTAAGTATGTTGTTAATTTTGGTCATTAAGCATAGGGGTAGTTCTTGTTATGCAACAATGTTTAACTGATGAAGTATCAAAAAAATTCAAAGCCTTATAAATTTATCTGAAATTTACTTCTTAAGTTTGATTACTCAGTCATGAATACTAATGAACATTTAATATTCTTACAAGTAATTAAGTTAGTACTTTTAAGACATGACTGGAATTAAGTGGGCTTCTACAAAGTAAATGCTGATATAATATTACTACCAAAATAGAAGAGGAAAGAAGGAAAGGAGGAAAACTGTATAAATTTCTTTTGGCTGCCAAGCAAATTACCACAATTTTAACAGATTAAAAAACATAATTGTATTATTTCACAGTTTTGGAAGTCAGACGTCTGACATGCTCTCAAGGGACTAAAATCAAGGTGTCAGCATGGCTGCATCCCTTACTGACAGTTCCAGGGAAAAATTTGCTTTCAGGTTCATGCAGATTGTTTGCAGAACTTAGTTCCATGCAGAACTAAGGTGCCTGTTACCATGCCAACCACCAGCCAGAGACTGTTCTCAGCTTCTACAGGTAGCCCACCTTCCTTACTTCATGGTCTTCTTCATCTTCAAAGTCAGTAATGGTGCAAAGAATTCTCATGCCTCATCTCTCTCAATTTTCTTTTTGCAGCAACTCTCTTTAATCAGAAAGGTTCTTCAGTTTGGACCCAAGTGATTTACAGTGGCCCACTGAAATATTCTAGACTGATGTTCCCATCTCAAAGTCATTAACTTAATCATACTTGTAAAGTCCTTTTTGTGTAGACATCTTAAGGCGGAGGGGTTATTTTGCCTACCACAGAAATAAAATTAATATTTACTAGGCATCAATATTGTGTAAGGCACTGCACCAAATATTTTCTAGTCATTATCTCTTTTATCCTTTGCCACAAACTTGTGAAGCCTATATTATAGTGTTAAACTGGCCCCCAAAAAGAAACAATTAAGAAAGTATAGCATGAGATATTGCATTTCCTTTGAAATAATTGAAATTATATTAAATTTTCCTATGACAGATTTTGTCTGAATATGGTGTCTTAATTAGATATCTATCACCACTGAAGGAGAACAGTAACTTTAGGAACTGATTTTTTGTTTAGAGACAAGAGTTGAAACCTGTGGGTCAGTCCCTTGAGTTTATACGTAGAAAAGACAGATCTCATACGTAAGAATATCAGCTGAAGTGATGACAACACCAATTCTTTATGCAATAAAGAAGTGACATCCTCATAACTGTTTCACTTAATATAAGTACTATGGTTTTTAGATACCTTTTAGGAAAAGGCAGTTGAATCTTAACATTTTAAGAAAATACAAATGAATATGAAGCAGTGAATAAGAAACAACTTACAACTCAGTAGCCATTTTAAGTTATGTATTTAAGAATACATCCTTTTGTAATCCTGTACAACTTTGTCCTGTCCTTCACTTGTACTCACATTAAAAAAAAAAAAAGGCTAGTAATGATTTCTTTATCAGGCAGGACTACATCTCTGATTCACCTGTAATTTAGTTAAGCTACATAAACACCTCACATCAAACAGCTCAATGAAAACTGTTTTCTTGTTTAAATAAGGTTAGAATGCAATCATTTTAACTTTAATTTTATTTTATTGTATTTGAATATATGCCAACTCGTGAACTTGTGAGCAAACACAAGTGGTTATTGTTGTGTTTTCTTGGTTTGTTATGCAGCCATGTAACAGTAGTAGGTAACAGACACTTCTAACAATTAGCAGTATGTATCCACAAAAAGTAATGTAAGAAGTTCTCATTCCCATTTTAATCAATGCCATTTATTTCTGAAAATACAGTTTATATGTAATCATTATCATAATTTATAATATATTTATATTGCTTTCAATTCTGAAGAATTTTTGAACTAGCTCTAATTTTTAAAATTAATTTCTATTTCTTACAAAGGATGACAATGACAAGAAAAAAATATTTTAGGCAAAAAAATCTATACAGCATTAAAATAAAATTCTTTAGGAAGAAATAGATGTGAAATACTTATTCTAGTTAAAATGAAACATATAAAAAAATTATCTTTGCCAGGACCTGAACACTATAGATGAGTTGGACCTAACATGTGTATAGAATACTCTACCAAACAACAATGTGTATAGAACATTCTCCAGGATTGGTCATAAAATAGGCAACAAAATAAATCATAGTAAGTTTAAAAAGACTGAAGTCAAAGTTCTGGAAACCTGCTTCATAACAATGTGAATATACTTAATACTACTGAACTGTAGAGTTAAAAACTAAGATGGTGAATTTTATGTTATGTGTTTTTTTATCATCAATTAAAAAAATAAAGCGAGGGGCTTCAAGGACAAGTCAGGCCCTCATATAGAAATTGCTTTGAATGGGCAAGGTAAAAAGTGAGAAATTTAATTTGGCTGAATTAAATATATTCCTAGGCTATTGCTCTGTGGAGTATTTGTCTGGCTGAGTTCCAGAAAGATAAGATCTAATCTGTTATTCATGTTTTGGGGGACATATATATATATATATATATATGTATATATATATATATATAAATATTAATTCTAGCCTGAGGGCCTTGGCTTAGTCATTAAAAATAAAGAGAAATTTTCAAGGTAAAGAAATATTGGAATTATATAAAGGTAGGGTGGGGAGGTTGATAGTAAACTTGTTAAAACATTAGCAAACAGAATAGTGTATTACTACTAGTACATTTATAATTTTTGAGGGTGTTTGGGATAGTTATGACAATGTAGGAAACACATCTCAATAGTGTATATATATATACACATGTATATATACTGCTTGTTGTATGTTATGTTTACAAATTAAGCAAAATTGTTTATTCTTTTTAAGCTTTTTACTTTGAAATATACATTCATAGGAAATTGCAAGGAAGTCCGATGTATACCCTTCACCCTATTTCCCCCAAAGCTAACATCTTGTATAATTGTAGCTCACTCTCAAAACCCAGAAATTGACATTCATACAATCTATTGAGTTTATTCCGGTTTCACCAGTTTTACATTCACTCATTTATGTGTCTCAGTGTGCACAGTTATATGAGATTTTAGCACATGCTGTAGATCTGTTTAACAACCAGAGTGATCAAAAGTCAGAATAAGTCCAACACCACAAAGATGCTTAGTGCTCTCATTTATAACCATACCCACTTTCTACTACCCCTACCTCTAAACCCTGACACCGACTATGTGGTTTCTCTATTTCTAAAGTTTTGTTATTTCAAAAATGTTATATAAATAGAATCATATGCTATATAACATCTTGAAATTGGCTTTGCTCACTCAGTATAGTTTCCTTGAGATTTATCCAGTATGTTGTGTGTATCAAAAGTTCATACTTCTTTATTGTTGTGTAATGCTTCCATATTATTGAAGTAAAGTCAATTCTCATTATTCATCGATTTCTTATTTGAAAATTAGCCTAATCACTAAAATTTTTTGTAACCCCAAAATCAATATTCACAGCACTTTCATTGTCACTAACTGACTGTGCAGAGTAACAAACATTTGAGCTGCCTGATGCGCACGTTCCCAGATGAGGTCAAGCAAAGCAATGCTTTGCCTTCTCGTTTCAGTTCTCATACTGCAAACAATTGTTGTTTTCATGGTCTATTTAGTGCTACTTTTTTTTCACAATTTTGTGTTCTTTGTTGCTGAATTCACTGGTTTAAATAATCTCAGGCATAATGCTGAAGTACTGTCTAGTTTGCCTAAGCCTATGAATGCTGTGACATGCCTTATGGAGAAGACCTGTGTGTTAGATTAGGTTTGTTCAGATATGACTTGTAGTGCTGTTGCCATGAGTTTGATGTTAATGAATCAACATATGAAATATATATATTTATGTATTAATTGGTTAATGAATATTTTATGACCAGAGGCTCACAGGAACCTAACCTTGTATTTCCCTTAAAGTCAACGGTTCCGTATTCATTGTTTGTGGCAATTTTATAGAACATAACTACTAAAATAACACAAATATATTGTACCATGTTTATTTAACAATTCACCTGTTGAAGGACATATGAGTTATTTACAGTTTTGGGTTATTACAAATAATGGTGCTATGAACATTCACATACAGGTTTTTGTTCTAACATTAATTTTTACTTATCTAGGATTAAGGTCTAAGAGTAAATTATAGGTTATATGATAGCTCTATATTTAGTTTTAAAAGAAACTGTCAATCTGTTATTCAGAGTGGCTTTTACATTTAATATTCCCTAGTAACATACAAGAGGGCAAATTTCTCTATGATTTTGCCATAATTTAATGTTATCACAATTTTTAACTTTAGCCATATTGATAGCTAAATACAAATATCTGATTGTCATTTAATTTGCACTTCCCCAATGGATAATGATGTTGAACATATTTCATATACATAGTGGCCATATGTATGTCCTATTTAGTGAAATGTCTGTTGAAGTATTTTACACATTTTCTAACTTCATTCTTTGTGGGTTTGTTTTTATTTGTTTTTAATTGTTGAATTTGGAGACTTCTTTATATATTCCAGATACAAGTCCTTTCTTGGATATGCAGTTTGAAAATATTTTCTCCCAGTTATCTTGTCTTTTCGTTCTCTTTAACAGGGTCAATTCTAGAATAAATAGTTTTAATTGTGATGAAGTCCAATTTATAAATATTTTCCTGCTATGGATCACTTTTTTGGTGGCATCTAAAAACTCTTCCTAACCCTATGTCTTGAAGATTTTTTCCTATGTTACTTCCTAAAATCTTTATATTTTTACATTTTATACTTAAGTCTGTGATCCATTTTGAGTTTATGTAAGATAGGAGTTTTAGATAAAGTTTCTTTCTTTTCTTTTTTCTTTTTGATGTACAATTGAAACATATTTATTAAAAAAGCTATCCATCTTTCATTGAGTTGTTCTCATGTCCTTGTCATAAAATCAGCTAAATGTGTTAATGTGGGTCTATTTCTGTGCTCTCTACTCTGATACTTCCACCAATACCACCTTGTCTTGATTGCGATATATATAAAGTAAGTCTTAAGATCTGATAGACTGTTTCTTTCATTGTATATGTCTTCTCAAAATTGTATTAGGTATTTTTGGTCTTTTGTGTTTCCATATAAAATTTGAATAATATCTATTTCTCCAAAAACCTTGCTGGACCTCAATGCTCACAGATTGGTTTCTAATACCATTCTCTAATAATTCTAATAAAAGATCTTTACAAAAGCAGTTGATTCTAGGGCTATAGCAGGACATTTACAAGATAAGCCTGAAGCATCTTGCAATATCAGAAAGCAAGGAAGTGCTCAAATAAAAAACTATCTGAGTATGTCTAAGGGACACAGGACTCAACTGAAGGAGATTCCAATGGCCAAAGATGGAACAATTTGAGAAACAATATAAAATCTTAGTTTTGTACATTAACCCAAAATATAAAATAAATATCCATGAGTTCATACTGATATAAACACATATTTGAATAAATGATTAGAATAAACAGACAAACCTTATTTAGAGAACTGTAAATCATTTATGTAGTTATTTTACATTCAAGAAGGTAAATCATAACTCTCCCCTTAAATGTGGTCACTGCATAGTGAATCCCTGAAAAAGAAGAGTAACTTAAAAGTTATTAAGAGACAGAAAAAGGAGTAGAAAGTCTCTTTGGGGAAATAATAGCTGAAAACTTCCCCAGTCTGGGGAAGGAAATAGACACCCAGGTCCTGGAAGTGCAGAGAGTCCCCAACAGAAGGAACCTCAGGAAGACAACACCAAGACATATAGTAATAAAAATGGCAAAGACTAAAGATAAAGAGAGAATCTTAAAAGCAGCAAAAGAGAGGCAGACAGTTACCCATAAGGAAAACTCCATAAGGCTATCAGCAGATTTTCAGCAGAAACTTTATAGGCAAGAAGGAAGTGGCATGAAATATTTCATGTATTGAAATGGAAGAACCTACAACCAAGAATTCTCTTCCTGTCAATGTTATCATTCAGAATTGAAGGAAAGATGAAATCTTTCCCAGGAGATAAAAAGAGTTCACCACCACTAAACTCACCTTACAAGATATGTTAAAGGGACTTCTGGAGATATGGAATGGTTCTTAAGTCTAAATACTTTCATTGGAGAAAATAAACCCACAGTAATTGTAACATACCAAATATTTATTAAGCAAGTATGAAGTTTAAAAAAAGTGGTAAAATCAACTTTACACAAAATCAGTCAAGTGAGAAGCAAAAGATGAAGATTACAATATCTTATATGTAAAGTGTGGAAGATGAAGAAGAATAAAAACGTATTCTTAGATTGTGTTTGAAATAGAGAAACCATCAACTTAATATAGACTGATATATTTAGGAAACTATCTATGAACCATATGGTAACCACAAACCTAAAGCCTATAATTGATATACAAAAATAATATCTTTAATGAAATTCAAGCCAAACACTAAAGAAAAACATCAAATAACATGAGAAGAGTATAAGAGAGGAAGAAAGGAACAGAGAGTAACTAAAAAACAACCAGAAAACAATTAATAAAATGGCAGTAACTACATACCTATCAATAATTACCTTGAATGTAAATATAATAAATGCACCAATCAAAAAACATAAAGTGGCAGAATGAATAAAGAAACAAAATCTATCTATATGCTGCCTACTCATTTCAGAATTAAAGACATACATAGACTGAAAGTGAAGGGATGAAAAAGACATTCCATACTTATGAAAGGGAGAAAAAGCAGGAGTATCAGTATTTCTATATACAAAATAGACTTCAAAACAAAGAAAGTAACAAGAGACAAACAAGAACATTATATAATGATATCAGGCCTATAAAAGGACATAATGATTATAAATGTGTACCCACTCAACATAGGAGGACCTCAACTTATAAAACAAATACTAACAGGATAAAGGGAGAACTGGACAGCAACACAATCATATTGGGTGATTTTAACACCCAACTTAGATCAATGGACAGATCATCCAGATAGATAAATAAGGAAACAGAGATGCTGAACAATACATTAGACTAGATAGACTTAACAGATACATGCAGAATGTTCCACCCAAAAGCAACAGGACACACATTTTTCACAAGGGCAATTGGAACATTCTCCAGAATAGATCACATATTATGATACAAAAAGAGCCTCAATAAATTAAAAAAGATTGAAATTGTATCAAGCAGCTTCTCAGACCACAGTGGTATGAAACCATGCATACATAGTTTCATATATAGTAAGAGTAATGAATATACAATATGAAAAGACAGTCTCTTCAATAACTGGTGTTGGGAGAACTGGGCAGCTACATGAAGCTGGATTACTGCCTAACTCCATACACAAAAATAGACTCAAAATGGATCAAAGACCTAAATGTAAGACACAAAACCATAAAATCCTTAGAAGACAACATAAGCAAAAATCTCTTAGACATAAGCATAAGCAATGTTTTTGTGGACACATCTCCCCGAGCAATGGAAACCAAAGCAAATAGAAACAAGGGGTACATCAAACTAAAAACTTCTGTACAGCAAAGGACACCATCAATGAAACAAAAAAGCAACCTACAGTATGGGAGAATATATTTTTAAATGATTTATCCTATAAGGAGTTAACATCCAAAATATATAAAGAACTCATGCAACTCAACACCAAAAAAACCCAAATAACCTGATTAAAAATGGGCAGAAGACCTGAATAGACATTTTTCCAAAGAAGACATACAGATGGCCAATGGGCACATGAAGATGCTCCACATCACTAATCACCAGGGAAATGCAAATCAAAACCACAATGAGATATCACCTCATACCAGGCAGAATGGCCACTATACAAAAAACAAGAAATAACAAGTGTTGACAAGGTTATGGAGAAAAGGGAACCCTACTACACTGTTCATGGGAATGTAAATTGGAGCAGCCACTGTGGGAAGCAGCATGGAGGTTCCTCAAAAACCTAAAAATAGAAATACATATGACCCATTAACTCTACTTCTAGGACTTTACCCCCAAAAAACAAAATCCCTGATTCAAAAAGACATATGCACCCCTTTGTTTATCACTGCATTATTGGCAATAGCCAGGATATGGAAGCAACCAAAGTGTGCATCAATAGGTGAATGGATAAAGAAGAAGTGGTACATATACACAAGGGAATATTATTCAGCCATAAGAAAGAAAGAAACCCTGCGATTCGTAACAATGGGAATGGACCTAGAGAATGTCATGCTAATTCAAATAATCTAGGCAGAGAAAAACAATTATCATATGATTTCACTTATATATGGAATCTAAAAACAAAACAAAACCAAATGAATAAAACAGCAGCAGACTCAGACACTGAGAAATGACTGGTGGTTACCATGGGGGAGGGGCTGGGGTGGAGGGGTGAAATAGGTGAAAGGGATAAAAGGGCACAAAATCTCAATCATAGAGGATGAAAGTACAGCATTGAGAATATAGTCAATAGTTGGTAACATTGCTCTACATTGACAGATAGTTCTTTGTTCTATACAATTTGGGGTGAGAATTTAATAATGTAGGTATATTGAATGTATATAATGTTGAATCACTTTGTTGTATACTTGAAACCAATATAATATTTTATACCAACTGTACTTCAGTAAAAATATATCAAAAAGTAAATTTTAAATTTCCATGAAGTCCAATTTATCAATTTTCCTTTTATGGAAAGTAACTTCAGCATTAAGCTCACAGACTTATTGCTTAGCCCCAGGTCACAAATAACTTCTCCTTTGTTTCTACCAATTTTGTCATCTCTAACAAAGTCTCAAAATTTGTTGAATTTATGGACAAAAATATCACAAGTGTTTTTCTTTCTTTCTCATTGATCATTTACTTATAAACTCAGATGTACATAGCACAAAATAACTTAGTGGGAGTTTAAGCATGCTTTTATTGTTTGCTTGTGTGCACATGTGTGTATAGTATCTGTAGTATGTTGAACGATGGCTCTCCAAAAAATATGTCTACTGGAACCTGTAAATGTGATCTTATTTGGCTGGGAAAATGGTCTTTGTGGGTGTAACTTAAGGATCTCAAGATAAGATCATCCTGAGTTGTCTTAGTGCCTTTTAATCTAATGACAAGTGTCCTTATAACAGGACAGAGGAAAAGGCAATGTGAAGATGCAGGCAGAGATTGGAGTGATACATTTATAAGGATTACCAGTATCCACTAGAAGCTGGAAGAGGCAAGGAATGATTCTTCCCTAGAGCCTTTGGAAGGAGTGCTTCCCTGCTGAGACCTTGGTTGAGAACATCTAGTCTCTTTTAAATAATAAATTTTTATTATTTTAAACTACCACATTTTGGTGATTTGCTATGGCCACCCTAGAAACTAATGCATATTTTGGTGCTGGGAAGTGGGGTGGTTCTGTAACAAATTCCTAAAAATGTGGAAGTAGTTGTGGAATTGTGTGGCAGGCAGGGTCTGGAAGAATTTTTAGATGTCTGATAGAGGAAGGATAGATTGCCTTCAAGAGATTGTTAGTAGAAATATTGATGTTTAAAATAGTTCTGTTGAAGGAAAAAGGAAGTAGAGGCAGACACCAGAAGCCAGAAGAGGCAAGAAAGGATTCTCCCCTAGAGCCTTTGGAGGTACACTTCTCTGCTGATATTTTGATTTTGGACTTCTGGCATCCAGAACAGTGAGGGAATAAATTTCTATTCTATTAGCCACCAAGTCTGCTCTAATTTGTTATTGCAGTCCTAGGAAACCACTACAGTATCTTTCCTCCAAAGAGCATTTCTTATTGTTGTTGAAGTGCATGAATAGACATTTTATTACCAAAGCATTGACAGTAATGAAGCAAAAGTATTCCTATGCCTACCTTTTGTTGAGTAAGATGCACTTTTGTAATGTCAACTAAAACATGTTTACCTAATTTCAGACCTATGTGAATTACAATAGTCAATCATCCAACCATAAAAGAATTAAAATACAGCAATAATCTAAATTTTGCATTGAAAAGTCACATATTGGATTTTTTACTGTGTCTGACCAAATGCATCCATTTCTTTGGTCTTCTTTTTTCTTCCTTTTATTCACTACTTTTGTGCTCATCTTCATTAACTATATAAGCCCTGACAAATTATCAGAGTACTCTGAATAATAGGACCTTAACATTTGTTAAATATTGACCTTTATTTTTTAAATGTTAGCAAAAAATCTAGCATATCTAATGGCTTAGCTCATGTAATGTATGTAATTTTAAATCATTTAAAATATGATAAAACTTAAATACTTAAAAGTATTTTTAAGTTATATAGCTTCCAGTTCAAGGCAAAACGGCCTCAGCATAAGCAGGCCCCACTCTGCTTCTCTCAATGAATGCAGCTATGAAAGCTAGAGAGGGTGCTTGGAGCAACTATTTGAGTTTTCTACAAGGTATCAATTAGCAGGTGGATTGATGAAGGTGAATGAAATTCAAAGTATCACCAAATTGGTAGTATGTTTACAATTTTTCCCTCCTATATCCCCAGGCATAGACTACAGGCAGATCAAAACCTGGAAAGGACTTTAAGTGTATCTGAGAGAACTTTAGGAAAAATCTCTCCAGTTTAGTCTTGGAGTGTCTCCAAAAGCTCAGAAAAAGTACAGAACTCCCCCGCATTTTCTTTTCTCTTGATCTCTAATATCCTAATACCCAAGCAGTCTTCTGGCAGCTAGAATGGCAGGACACACAGCAGTGGCAAATGAGGCATATAGGAATATGAAACTCCAGGAACAGGCCTTTCTAATGGAAGGGGTTGTAGTCTGAAGAGGATGGGACAACTCCCACTGCATTCTTCCTCTTTCTGCTCTACCACTGTGTCAGATGCAGACACAATGTGGGAAATGTATGGCAATGTGGGTAAATAAATTCCAGATTTTTGGCTGTACAATCAAAATAAGGGATTTCAGGTCATCAGAGGGTACTATGGAAATCACTAAGTGGGAGGAGCTTGGGAAGCGATCACTTAAAGTTATTTATAAACTCACTGGCTTACGCTCAAGTTCAGCATGTGTGAATCTGAACCTAAAGAGCATACCAAATATTATGAATTACATAAAATATTTCAACTGGCACACACATGGAACACTGCAAATAACACTGTACAGTCTTTGAATACAGAACTAACTTTGAAACTAAGATTGACAGAAAGTTGTTTATGGTTTTGCCAGATAAAATAGAGGATGCTCAGTTAAATTTGAATTACAGGCAAACAACATATTATTTTTAGTAAAACGATGTCCTAAATATTACATGGACTTATTTGTATTTGAAAAATTGATTATCTAGCATTCAAACTGAACTGTGTGCCCTCTAACTTCATTCATTAACTATGACAAGTCTAGCTAGTTAGAACTTGAAGCTTGAAATCAATTAAGTAGATTGACTATTAAGCAATTCAACATTTGCAAAAGGATTAAAATAGAACACAGAGTATCATAACATAATATTAAAAATGTACAATCCACATCCAAAATTATTCAACATAGGAAGGACTAATTAAACTACAATTTAAAGACCAATATTGTCAGAATGCTTAAAGTAACACCCAACTACATGCTGTCAGCAATAAGATCATGTCAATATAATGATATAGATAGGATAAAAATAAAGGGATTGAAAATTATACACCACAGAAGTGGGTATATTAATATCAGAAATATTAGACCAGAGCAAAGAAAATTTCCAGCAGTAAATGATATTACATAATGTTAAAAGGGCTGATTGACCAAAAATATGTAAATAAATATCCTAAATATATATGTATCTAACAAAAATGAATCAAAACCCATGAGGCAGTATTTGGTAGAACTGAAAGGATAACTAGAGAAATCCACAATTATAACTCAAGATTTCAAGAGTCTTTTCTTACTATCAGCATAAGTGATAAGAGAGAAAATCTGTAAGAATATAGAACTCAACACCACTATCCAAAAACTGGATCTAATAAATTCTTGTAGGACATTCCATCCAAAAATATTAGAATGCATATTTTCCGTTGACTGCAAATAGATACACAATTTCTTTTAGTGGGGTAAAAGTATCCTAAAATTAGATTTTGATGATCTTTGCAAAATCTTCTAAATATATTTAAAATATTGAGTTGTGCAATGTAAATGAATGAATTGTATGAGATATGAATCACATCTCAATAAACTGTTTTTTAATGAAACATCAAGATATAAAAGATTCTAAGAAAAGATATGCAAAATATGAATGCTGAAAATTACAAAATTATAAAAAAAAATCAAAGACCTAGCTAGAGACATACCATGTTATTTCATTAGAATACTCAACATAGCAAAATTATCAATTTTCCTCAAACTGACCTGCAGATTTAAGATGATTCCAGTGAAAATGTCAATATGATCTTATGTAGATATAGAAAAATTTATTTTAAATTGATATAGAAAGATAAAGATGCTAGTAATTATTTGTACTAAGAATAAAGTTGAAGAAGTTACAGTAATGATTTTAATATTTACTATAAAATAGTAAACAAAGTATATAGTAAAGCTGAAAGAATAGACATATAGATCAATAGAGAAGAATATATAGTCAAAAAATATTCCCACAAAAACTACAGTCGATTGAATCTTGAAAAAAGTAGAAAAGCAATTCCTTGGAAAATTGATAGTCTTTTCAACAAATATTGTAAAAATTGGATATCCATATGAAAAAGAAGAAAAGAGTATTCAGAATATATTCAGAATTCTCAAAATTCAGTAGTGAGAAAACATAGAACTCCTTTAAAAATGTACAAAAGACTTGAACACTTTGCCTGGTGAGAATTCAGGGAAACTGCAAATTGTATTACTGGGGGATGAGAAAAAATGATACAGGAACACTGAGAAACATATTGGTAGTTTCTTATGAAAATGAATGTTAATATATAACCCAGCAATCTCACCCCTAGGAATTTAGTCTAGAGAAATGAAAACTTAATGTGAACTGTGTGTCCTCTATTTGTTAAATAAAAACATAAAAACCTGTACAGATATATTTAAAAGCAGCTCTATTTATAATCACCTAAATCTGGAAACAACCCAAATGCCTTCAATGGATACATGGATGAGCTAACTACAATATATCCACACAATGAATGCTACTTAGCAATAAAAAGTAATGAATGAATGATTGGTATATATATAACAATTTGAATGAATCTCAAAGTCAATATGCTATGTGAAATAATCCAATCTAAGTATATAATGTTAAAAAGCAGACAAGAGGCCCCAAATGGACTCAAACCAAGACTTAATACCTAACCTAACTGCAGTTTTGGCCTTGCCCAGGAATGTAACCTTTAAACAGTCATTCTGGAATTACCATGTCAGCATTAGTGAGGTATTCCACCTGATAAATCCCTTCTATATCCTAAAGGAAGGTGATCTTGTCTGAAACAATATACTCTTTCCTTGTCTTGCCCTCTTTCTGCCTATAACAGCCTTCCATTTTGTACAGCTCTTCAGAGCTCCTTTCTATTTGTTAGATGGATGTTGCCCAATATATGCATCATTAAATAAAGCCAATTTGATCTTTAAATTTACTCAGTTTAATTTTGTTATTTAACAGTAACATACTGCATGATTCCATTAATATGTCATTTTGAAAAAGACAAAACTATAGTGACCGGACAGTTCTATGATCCTTCAGTTAAGGGGTTAAGCAAAAGTGTAACCACAAAGAAATAGCATGGAGAAGTTTTTGGAATGATATAATGGTTCTGTTTCCTCATTGTAGTAAAGGTTACTAAAATTCATAGAAATATACACAAAAAAGTCAATTTTAACATATATTAATTATAAAAAATAAAGGTTTAAATTAGGTAGGTAGAAGGAGAGAGAGAGAGATAGTAAAAAGATACCATCAGAAGTCTAAGAACATGAGTCCATAACACATGACCAAAAACATTTGAAAAAGAATTATATTAATTTCCTTTACATAAAAACTGTAATTAAAAGCTCAGTACTTTGGCTGATGCAATGAGCTAAAGCTTTAATAAGAGGAAAATGTGAAATGAAAACACAAGTCAACTTTCATCTCAGTGTTACATCTATAAAACTGTTACATTTTTTTCCATCAAATCAGTACATTATAAAGAATATATTTTGCAGATACGTTTTGGCAAAAGGCTAATCACAAATATCTAATGTAATTGTCAGGTCAAACTCTTACCTCAAAACTATCAAACATATTCTACTAAGTTAACTTAGAAATAAACAATTTTAACACTGCCATCTAAAATCAAGTGTTTTACACCTAATATTATAATAAGGTTTCTATATTTTACATGTTCTTATTTATAATGATGTGTGATAATTTTTCTTTCTAAAATGCAGTAAAACATAATGTTGACTATCTCTATAACAGAATCATGATACAGTTTTGGGAAAATAAATATGGAATATGCTCTGATATTTATCTGTCACATAAGCTTGCCATCTAAGAACATATATGTGAAAAATCCTTTTGTATATCTATCCTTACACTTTGAATACAGAAAGAGAGAAATTAATTTACATCCAGAACTAACATTTGACAAAACCTGTATCAGGCATTAATTTCACACCAATGAAATTTCCATCCATTGTGGTGGTACTCAGAGTTCAGGTTTTCCTTTTCAAGATATTTTCTATTGACATTTTAAATGAGTGTTATTTCACTCAATATATTATTGTGATTTGTGCTTGACTTAAAGTCTCTGAGTTTAAGAGAAATTTCTAAGCAGAAGAAGTCAATAATGGATAGCTATATGCAAAAGAATGAACAGGATCACTGTCTTATGCCATACACAAAAATAAACTTGAAATGGGTTAAAAACATAAATACAAGACCTGAAACCATAAAACTCCTAGAAGAAAACATAGGCAGTAAACTCTTAAACATCAGCATTAGTACTTTTTTTCTGGATATGTCTCCTTAGGCAAGAGAAACAAAAGTAAAATAAGTGGGACTACATCAAACTGAAAACCGCTGCACAACAAAGGAAGCCACCAACAAAATGAAAAGGCAACCTTCTAAATGGTATAGGATATTTGCAAATAATATATCCAATAAGGAGCTAATATCCAAAATACATAAAGAATATATACAACACAAATTAAAAAAAATACTCCAATTAAAAAATGGGCAGAGAACCTGAATAGACATTTTCCCAAAGGAAAAAAGAAAGATGTGCAGCAGACACATGAAGAGAAGCTCAGTGCTACTAATCATCAGGGAAATGCTAGTCAAAACCACAATGAGATTTCACCTTACATCGTTCAGAATGACTATTATCAAGACAAATAACGAGTATGGAAAGGATGTGAAGAAAAGGGAATTCTCCCAAACTGTTGGTGCAAATGTAAATTGGTGCAGCCAGTATGGAAAGCAGTATGGCACTTTTCTCAAAAAATTAAAAGTAAAAATACCATATGACCCAGTAATTCCACTTCTGGGAATTTTCCCAAATGAAACAAAATCACTAAATCAAAAAGATATATGCACCTCTATGTTTATTGCAGCATTATTTACAATAGCTAAGATGTGGAAACAACCTGTGTCCATTTATAAATGAATGGATGAAGATATTATAAATATATACAATGGAATATTACTCAGCTGTAAAAAAGAATGAAATTTTGCCATTTGCAACAAAGATGGTCCTAGAGGGCATGATGCTAAGTGGAATAAGTCAGGCAGAAAGAGAGAAATACTGTGTGATTTCACATATATGTGGAACCAAAAAACAAAACAAACAAATAGAAATAGGCTCAAAAACAGAGAACTGACTGGTTGTTGTAATAGGGGAGGATGTGGGGGGATGAATGAAATAGGTGAAGGGGATAAAGACATAGAAACTTCCAATAAGAAAATAAATTAGTAATGGGGATGAATGTACAGCACAGGGAATATAGTCAATAATATCATATCTTTGTGTGATTACAGATGTTAACTACATTTATCATGGTAGGCATTTAGTAATATCTTGTTGAATCACTGCTGTACACCTGAAAATAATATAATGTTGTATACCAACTATACTTCAATAAAAAATAAATAAATATGCATCATGCATTGTTGTGCATTATGTAACATTTTTAATAAAGCTGAAACAGGCCTTATGCCATTGAAAACTGAGCCAGCCAAAAGGACAGATGTTGCTGCATTTTCATAGCCAAGTTCCTTTCTAAATGTAACCCTAATTTAGTTAACCTATGAGTGAAAAAATATATACACCTTGCTAATTTGGACTTTCATATAATCCTTAATGTAAGGAAAAAAAATAGTAGTTCCTATTATAGGGACCTAGAAGAAATAATTGATCAATTCTCCCACAAGTGATAGTTTTGTAACATTACGCAGAAATGGAAGAGAATACATATAAAAATTTTAAATTATAACTTTTTTTCTGCCATAGCTAACACGTATACTATAAACCTAATTTGTGAAGTAATAACTTAGAAATTGACTGAGAATATAAACATTTTTTTGGTGACTGTTGGTATCTAGTTTACGAAGTCCTACTACAAGCAACTGGACAGTACAACTTGGCTCAAAACATTAATGATTAAAAAAAGACTGCCTTCGGTTGTAATTTACAGATAAATTTAGATAATATTATAAACTTAATTATATAACTTTTCATATAAATAAATATCTATATTAAAAGTACAAAGTATGAAGCTGATACTGTAATCTTTACAGATTAAAAAATACTGAAGGAACAAAACAGCAGCAGACTCACAGAACCCAAGAACGGACTAACAGTTACCAAAGGGAAAGGGACTGGGGAAGAAGGGTGGGAAGGGAGGGATAAGGGGGTAAAAGGGGCATTACGATTAGCAGACATAGGGTGGGGGGCACGGGGGGGACTGTACAGCTCAGAGAAGACAAGTAGTGATTCTCATCTCACTACACTGATGGACAGTGACTGTAATAGGGTTGGTGGGGGGACCTGATGAAGGGGGTAGTTTAATCATCACAATATTGCTCATGTAATTGTAGGTTAATGATACTAAAATAAAATAAATTGTGAAAAAAAAGGCAATGCACAATTTAGAGCAGTAATTAAAGAAATTAAAAAACCTATTTACCATATTACATCCTTGCTATTAATTCTTAACTGTGTGATATAATCATTATTCAGTCCTCCAGTTTAAGTACCAAATCTCACTCTGGTTTTTCTTGTGTGTGTGTACAAAGTCTGTCTGTGGTAATAAGAGGCCTAGAAAGTTTTCTCAGTTAAAAATTCTACATAGATATAAGCAAAATGGTTGAATAAGATGTTCCCTGGTAGTATCTCCCCTGAACAATAATTTGACATCCATCCATGAACAAAAGTACATGTGTGAGAGCTATGAGATACAGGTGGGAGTCTGTGAAACCCCAGTGTAGTCTACAATTGAGCAGAGCCATTTGAGAAGGCAGGCCTGCACCCAGGTGGTTCAGCTACAGCCCCTGCAGGCCTTGGTCCTAGCACCAGCACCATATGCCAAGGGACCCAGAAGAAGTCCCTCTTACCTGTGCCTTAGGTAACAGGAATACAGAACTTGGTTCAGTCTGTGGGTCCTTATATGGCCCGTGAACTGGCTCTAGCCCCCTCTTGGCTGCAGACTAGGATCCTCTGGAGGTTAGCCAGAAAACTTCTATCAGGCTATCGATTCTGAAATAGGCTTATAACTAGGCTTTATACTAAGCCAGCAGTAGTCCATGAACAGTCCTGCTGGCAAAGACACCCAGCAGGAAGCACTACCATTTGTGCCACTGGAGATCCAGAAAGGGTTCTGTTTTCTGCTTCAGTCTCCTCACAGCAACAGTCTGCCCACAGTCCCAAGGGCCCAGGGTTCCAGCAGCAGACACTACTGTCTGTGTCCCCAGATATCCTGAAAGGGCTCCATAGAAGGCCCAACACCTTCATAACCACAGTCCATGAGCAGTCCAACTGACACAGAGACTCAGTGGGAGATACTCATTTCTGAAATGTCATTAAGATATTTAGAAGAAACTATAGTAGCTTTATACATAGCTCCATCTCCTTCACTCATGGTCAGAAAATATTCTAGCCTGCTCATGGACCTGATAGGAGATACACCCATTAGTGCCCACACAGCCAGGTCTACAGACCTCAGGCTTGGCTGTGTGTAGATCCACTGGGAAGGGTGTTCCTGGCCAGGGACAAATTCCCTATGAATCTGATGAAACAGAAGGAGGAAAAGGGGAGAGGCAGATTGGGAGAAAGGGTTTTTATTGCTCACAACTTGCTCGAGTTTGCTGGCCAGGCCCAGCTCCATCCATCCCCTCTGGCCATGGCTCATGTTCTCTTCCCCCACCCACCCCTTCTGGGAGGAACACCATGGGCAAATCCTTAGTAACAGGCAAACACTAGACCAATGATGTACCAGGAATGGAGA
Organism: Phataginus tricuspis; assembly: GCA_029783875.1. NCBI lineage: Eukaryota > Metazoa > Chordata > Mammalia > Pholidota > Manidae > Phataginus > Phataginus tricuspis. Next base: position 73,763,705 of record JAQQAC010016209.1, read on the forward strand.
GGAGGAGAGAATGGCTGTTTCCTCTCCACCCCTTGCTCTGGATGGACTGGAGGCTCTGCATTGGTAAACACCTATTGGTATGTAAATGGACTAAGGCCAGGTGGGAGATTCTGGAAGCTCTGAGTCAAAGCTTCCATTTACTCAACACTGTGGAAACTGAAACAGCCCTGGGGTTTGGCTCCTGTCAGCCATGGTCCAGAGCCAGTCCTGACAACCAAGGGACCCATCCAATGACCACACAGTACTCTCTGGACCTAGTGGAAACTATGACATCTGCACACCTGGTAATAGGCCTATTGACTAAGGACCCAACTGTGGACCCTGAAGTGGATTGACACTTGTCCCAGCACCACACTATTGAAAAAGGTAATGGAGGCAGTTCCATTCACCCAGGGACTAGACAAGGTCCATGCCTACCTGAACCCCTGGTAATAAGCACACCAACTATGGACCCCACTGTATACCAGAAACAATCATATAGTTAGCTCCAAACATGCACAACTGCAAGTCTGGGGATAATTGATCAGCCCAGAGAACTATCAGTACGGGGCTGCTACCAGCCAAAACCAGTTCAAAAAGACTAGATGTTTTCTCCTTTTGCAGTTGCTGCCCAATAGATAGGCTCCCAGATCATGTGGCTCTAATAATCAACAGAGCTTGCATTCCTGAGTCTTACATGTCTCTACCAAGCAAAGAAACAGTTCTTATCAGGAACAGAAGCATGGCTATATGCCTGCACCCAACACAGATGGAGCAGGAAAAATGACCATCTCCTAGTTTCTGCTTGGTGGGGTATAACTACATATTTTCCCAGTTACTGCCTAAAAGTCCAGCTTCTAATGGCCTGTACCTAGGTACTGACTGCAATCTTCCCCTTTGGGGCACTGACAGGCCTTGCTTGGCACACCCTCAGCTATGGGCAGCCATTAAAAGCAAAGAAACCAGTTTGGATAATCACAGAAATCAAAGCAAACCACTATAGAAAATCATCAAATCACAAAGGAAGATAGCTAGGACCTCAGGTCATGCTGATCAACAAGATTCATATTCTACATGAGAGAAGTACGTCAAGACAAGGAAAGATGGCTGTTTAATCTAATGCATAGAAACCAACACAGAGAGTCGAGGAAAGCGAAAAAGTAGGAATATTTTTCAAACAAAGAACAAGATAAATCTCCAGAGACCAACTTTAATGAAACAGAGATAAGTGATTTACCTGGAACTGTTAGGAACAGTTAAAAATAATGGTAATAAAAACAATCATCAAGAACAGAAGAACAATGCATGAACATAGTAAGAATTTCAACAAAGAGATAGAAAATATATAAAAAGTAGCAACATAAGTAATAGAACTAAAGAATGCAATGACTGAACTGAAAAATATCAATGAAAGGCTCAAATAGCAGACTACATCAAGTGGAGGAAAGGATCAATGAAATCAAAGACAGGTGAATGGAATTTATCCTATTAGAGGAGCAAAAGGAAAAAAGAATGGAAGAGTGATGATATACTATAGAACTGATTGGACTCCATCAATGGACCAATATACACATTACAGGACCAATATGTACAATACGACTTCTTCCCTAGAAGGAGAAGAGTTAGTCAGAATTCAAAGAAAAATGGATGAAAACTTTCCTAACCGGGGAAAGAAACAGATATCCAAATATAGGAGACCCCCAAAATGTCAAATAAGATACACACCAAGACACATTAAAATTAAATGGCCAAAAGTTAAAGACAAAGAATCTTGAAAGCAGCAAAAGAAATACAAACTGTTGAGACAGGGACTGTGGGCTTAGACAGAGTAGGGTGAGGGCCTCTGGAAAAAACAACAAGATACCCATTGTGAGGTTTGCACAGGAGCCCAACTTATTTTTCTAACTTTACCCAAGTGCTGCCTTCCTTCCCCCAGCCCTAAACAAATGATCTGTTGCAACTTGGGCAATGTAGCAAACAAGCCCAAAACAACATAAGGCAGGAAGGATTTCATGAAATCCAATTAGTTAAAAGAAGTAAAACAATGACTCAGCCCCCCTTTGGAGCAAAGCAGGCAGCCTTGAGTGATATGCTCCCAGACCAGGAAGCTGCTATCCTGAGAGGAAATCAGATCAGTTAAGTTCTTGTAAATAACCAGGAAGACTAAGAAGAAACTTAGTATTTCTTCAAAAGTATTTGGAACCACTTAACAGTTGTACATCCCTAGCCCTTTGTCTCAACTGCCTATAAAAACCCCTAGACTCTCTTGTCCCCCTCCTGGCGTAAGCCGGGAGCTCTGTCCTTTCACTCTATCTCTGAATAAAAGCCTGTACCTTGCTCTCCTACCTTGACTGTTCGTAAAGTTCATTCTTCGACTTTGTGAACAAGAACCCCGGCATCCCTATTACATACAAATCTCTGTAGGAGTATAAGCAGAGTTTTCAGTGGAAACAGCAGGCCAGAAGAAATTAGGATAATGAATTCAAGTGCCAATTGAGAATACACTACCTGAAAAAGTTGTCCTTTAGAAATGAAGGAAAGATAAAGAGTTTTCTGGACAAACAAAAGCAGAAATCCATCACCACTAGATCAACCTTACAAGAAATGTTAAAGGGAGTTCTTCAAGCTGAAACAAAAGGACTTGAATTAGTAAAGGAAAACATGACTGTATAAAACTCACCAGCAAAGTAAATACATAGTTAAAATCAGAATTCTAAAGTTGTAATGGCAGGTGGGTAAATCTATTATAACTCTTAAAAAAGGCAAAAGTACTAAAAATAACTATACAATAATTTGTTAATGTATACACAATGAAAAAGGTGTAAATTGTGACATAAACACAAAAAGTTGGATGGGAGCTTTTTTATGCATTTTTGAAGTTGAATTGTTATTAGTTCAAAATAGACATAAAGCTTCAAGGTAAACATAAAGAAAAAAAGTGTATAGTAGAACACAAAAGAGAAAGAAACCAAAGCACACCACTACAGAAAATCATCAAATCACAAATGAAGAAAGCAAGAGAGAAACAATGGAACTACCAAAAAAACAGAGAACAATTAACAAAATTGCTGGAGTTCAGCTCCAGCTGGGGTGAGGTATCGAAGGGGAGTGAGATGGCGTCGGCAAATGAGAAGACACCCACACTGACTAAGGTGCAAGCATCTTCTAGCATAAGGCTAGTAGTCGTTTATTGTATACAAGTTAGCAAACAATAGAATTCTGCATGGGGAACTTAACAGACAACCATTAACTAACTCTAAACTCAATTTCCAGTGGTCTCCAGTCTTCTGGGGTGCGACATCTTACATGGTATTGAAACAATAGCAAGGGCAATTAGGTCCTAAAGGCTGTCTTGGTCTTGTCTGTTCTGTCCTTGATTACTTATCAACTCCCCCTAACCATTTCTACTCCAGTAAGCATTCTACTGATTAACACTTACCTTTCCTTCTGTTTCTCACTTAATAAACACCAGCTGGGCCTATTTCTTTTAATTCTTTTCTATATATATAAAAAAAACTTGAACTGCACTAACCATCGTTCTGTTAATCAAAAACCACCTATTCATGTATAGATCATGAACCCTGGTATATGAAATAGGACTGGGAAACAGAGTGCATCAATTAATTTTCCCCATGCTACATTTACCTTTAGAAAAGTACCATTCTACCCAAAATCTCTACAGCTACATTAGCGGGTCCTTCTATAGTGGGGAAAGGAAGCTTATTATTAATTCTTTTCTGGGCAATTGGTGAGTCAGGAGGGGCTCCTCCCCACAGTCCTGGTTCCCATATCTCTTTATGCTGTGATTTCTTATAAAACTCCTCTGCTGTAATATTAGGGCAGAAAGGGGGCAACCTTGTATAGGTTCCAAAGAGGGAGTTTCTTCTGAGTAAGCAGGAAAGGTAGGGTGAACTTTCCTTGAGCTTTAGATACCTGCCTTAAGTATTTGGAGTAAAACTGAAAAAAAAAGGGGGGGTAAATTCTTGTTATATTTCTGAGAATTACGGTGTACTTTTTGTTAGAGCTCCAAGTAATGAAGCGCGTGGGAAAGTAAATAATATAGTGGGAAATAACAAGGGCCAGCTGGGAGGCTTCCAGATCTTCTGAAGGCATCCTCGAGCCTGGACTTTGTCAAGCAGCACGAGTAGCTTGGCTCCGACATGAAATGGCAATAGTAAGTCCATGTCTGTGAATAATTACTTTAAGTGTAAATAGACTAAATACTTGAATCAAAAGACATAGAGTAACTGAATGAGTAGAAAAACAATATTCAACCATATACTGTCTACAAAAAAATCACTTCAGCTTTAAGGACATAGACTGAATGTGTAAAGATATTTCATGTTAATGGAAACCAAAAAAAGCAATAGTAGCTATACTTCTATCAAACAAAATAGACTATAAGCCAAAGCTGTAACAAGAGACAGAGAAGGTTATTAAGTGATGTTAAAGGAGTCAATTCATCAAGAAGATACAACAGCTGTAAATATTTATGCACCCAACACAGGAGCACACAAATATATAAAGCAAATATTAACAGATCTGAAGACAGAAAGACCAATACAATATTATCAGAGGATTTTGATACTCCTCTTTCAGCAATTGATAGATCATTCAAACAGAAGATCAATAATGAAACATTGGAATTCAACGTTAGACCAGAAGAACCTAACAGACATATATAAAACTGTGGGGAACTGCCTTTGAATTTCAGCTGCACCATGAAGATGGCCAGTGCGAACCTTTGAATTTCTGCTGCGCCACAGCTTCCCGCTGAGTGTTCTCACTTAAGTCCGCTGCTTGTGTCAGAGACAACTACGCATGCGCACAACTCTGTGCGTAATTGGAAATTTGAAGATTGCCTTGTTAGCATAAGGTGTAACCAATCAGAAGAGACCACACCCTATAATGTGTTTATATTCCATGCTCTAAGCTGCAATAAACAAGTTCCTGCTTTGACTGAGCTCCCTGTTTCGTCTGATTGTCTCCGGGGATGGCGGCTGCGGACCTGGCGGACAGCCGGCTCTTATCTCTCCCGCTCTCACTTTGTCGGGGCATGCCTTTCCCCCTTTTTTCTCTCTGCAGGCTCGGAGGGTCACGGGGAGAGCTAGAAACCCCGACATAGAACATTCCATCTAACAGCAGCAGATGTGCTTTCTTTTCACATGCACATGGAACATTATCTAGGATAGATCATGTGTTATGCCACAAAACAACTCTTAATAAATTAAAGAATATTGATTGTTTTGAACATCATTTCTATACATAATGGTATGAAACTAAACACCAATTACAAGAAAAAAACTGTAAAGTCCACAAATATGTGAAGATTCAACAACCTCTTCTTGAATAACTAGTGGAACAAAATGAAATCAAAAAGTATCTTGAGATAAATGAAAATGGAAACATAACATACTCAAAATTTATGGGAGGCAGCAAAGCAGATACAAGATGGAAGCTAATAGTGATAAACACCTGCATTAAGAAAAAATAAAGATCTCAATGTAACTTTACACCTCAAGGAATTAGAAAAAGAATGAACTAAACTAAAGTCAGCAGAAGGAAGAAAATAGTAAAGATTAGAGCAGAAATAAATGAAACAGAGATGAGAAAGAATTTAAAAGATCAATAAAATTGAGTTATTTTTTATAAAGTTAAACAAAATTGACAAAGTTTTAGCTAGACTAAGAAAAAGGAAGGATGACTGAAATAAATAAAATTATAAGGAAAGAGGAGACATTATAACTGACACCACAGAAATCCAAAAGATTATAAGACATAAATATGAAAATTTATCTGCCACAAAATTGGATAACCTAGAAGAAATGGATAAATTCCTAGAAATACAGAATCTACCAAAAATGAATCATCAAGAAATAGAAAATCTGAACAGACCAATTATTAGGAAGGGGAATGAATAATTAAAAATCTCCCAACAAAGAAAATCCCATGATCAGATCCTTCACTGGTGGGTTCTACCAAACATTTAAATAATACCTAATAGTAATCCTTCTCAAACTTTTACAAAAAGAAAAAAAATAGAAGAGAAGGGAACATATCCAAACTCATTTTACAAAATCAGCATTATCTTGATACAAAGCCAGACAAAGACTCACCAAAAAGGAAAATTACAGGCCAATATCCTTTATGAATATAGATAAATAAAATAATAGCAAACCAAACTCAGTAATACATTAAAAGAAACCTACACCATGATCAGGTGAGATTTATCCCTGGGATGCATGGATGTTTCAATGTACAAAAATTAGTACCAGTAACAAGACAATGTTGCCCCTCTCACCCTCCTATCAACATAGTACTATAAGTCCTAGCCAGAGCAATTAGCCAAGAGAAAAAAATAAAAAGAATCCAAATGGAAAAGAAAGAAGGAAAATTGTCTCTATTTGCAGATAACATGATCTTATACCCTAAAGACTCTACCAAGTAACTGTTAGAACTAATAAACAATTTCAGTTTGCAGGATGCAAAATCAACATACAAAATTAAGTTACATTTCTATACACTAACACAAACTATTTGAAAAATAAACAATCCCATTTACAATAACATCAAACCCAATAAAATTCCTAGGAATAAACTAAGCCAAGAAAGTGAAAGATCTGTACACTGAAAATTGTAAGACTGTAAAACTGATGAAAGAAATTGAAGTCACAAATAAATAGAAATATCCCATATCATGAATTAGAAGAATTAATATGGTCACAATGCAATCCTAATCAACATTCCAGTACTATTTTTCACAGAAATAGAAAAAACTGTCCCAAAATTCATATGGAACCTCAAAAGACCCCAAGTAGAGTAATTGTGAGAAAGAAGAACAAAGGTAGAGGCATCTTACTTCCTGATTTCAAAGTTATAGTGATCAAAACAGCATGGTACTGGCATAAAAATGGATGCAGACCAATTGAACATAAGAGTTCAAAATTGAACCCATGGATAAATGGTAAACTAATATTTGACAAGGGATCCAAGAATACTCAGTAGGGAAAGGTGAGTCTTCTCAATAAATTGTGCTTGGAACATTGGATATTCACATGCACCATAAAGAAATTGGAACTGTATCTTACCACCACTCACACAAATTCACTTAAAATAGTTTAAAGGTTTAAATAGAAGAGCTGAAACTGTAAAACTACTATAAGTTTGAGGGAATTGGTCAGTGATATGATATCTTGCTAAAACAGCAAACAGTATCATTTTAGAAATGCTTTTAGAATATGGATCAATTAAAGCATCCTAGAGCTTTTTTCACCCTTATCCATGGAATACAACTATTTCTGCTTATAACAAATAACTGAATTATATGCTCCTTTAGGCTAGGGACTGCTTTATTCACCATTTTACAGATAAAAACCTCATTTAGTTCTTGGTCACAGAATAAAGTAGGCAAAAGATATTTTGGAATCTTCTATTTCTTCTTTTGATTCAGAGGTAAATATGTAGGGACTGTTACAAATGCCAAGGTTAATAGTAAAGAAAGCCTTCACCACTGAAAACCTTGCCTATCCATCCTTTCAGGCTTAATTGAATGACCAGGACATTTATAGGAGGGTCCCTTAAATAAGCAGGAAAATTCCCCACTAGTTAATGCTACATCCAAAGTCAAATATGCTCTTGTAGCAAAGAGGAATCGTGTCAAAAATAAAACAATTAAATAGAATAATTAAAAATAAATATTTGTAAATGTTAAATGGAAAGGTAAATTTCCACAACAATGAGAGCACACAGGCATTAATGGATGGGGGTTTTGAGGCTGAGAGATAGGTGAAGCTCACCCAACTTTCTTCTTGGCCCACCCTCAAGGATCACAGGTTTGAAGTTTTAGAATTTTTCTCCCCCTCAAGTTTCAACAATTGTACAGAAAACTTAAAAGAAATAGAAAAAGACCTTTTTTTCCTTTCAGATAAGATTGGAGGCAGCTGGCAACTGTTAATAATCTTGTTTGGTAACTTATGCTAAATAGACTCTATCTCGGGTGAAGTATCAGAGAAACTAGGTGATGTTGCACATAAATTTGTCCTTTTCTCCTGACAGTACTCTATTTGGGGCTTCTAGATACTAGAAAGATCTAAATTCTGCCTCTGACGCTCTATGGAATGTTGTGTGTTGAAGCCACAAAGTTTACTAAAGCAACTTTTTCACTCTGAACATTACCAATACTTGAGTCTATCTTCTTTGATGAGTCTTACTGTTAATGTAAAGTTGAAATGAACATGTTTTCTTTATTCAAATCACGGCAAATATAATTTGGGAAGTAAGTTTGGAAAGAAGTAAATTGAGAGGTAGAAATTATTTGTTAGTTTTAAGCATCTAATTTATAAAGATAATCTTAATACCTACAATTCTTATAGGCAGTTCTTGAATTCATCTCTCTAACTGTAACAGGTATAGTAAATTCAGGGGAAAAAAAGGCTTCTGGCCCTTTTAAATTACACAAGGGAATAGCAACTATGCATATAACTCTTGGGAAACACAGAGTCGATAATGTTCTTAAGACACAACTGCTAAACTACTCTATAGTGGATTAATATTTCCTTCCTTAAAGACCAAAAAATGGTCATATATGCATAACTTGGTTGTTATGGTAGCTAGACTAGTGTGGTCACACTCTTTATGGAGAGCCACTTTGATCATACTATTTAATTATAGCTGTAGAAGATATTTCAAATCAAAGATCAGAAATTTTCTTAAAATTCAATTTAGCACAATTCGACAAACATTGAGTATTTGCTAGGCAATGTCCTAGTTTTAGTTATAAAGTAATGAATAACATGATTTCAGCCCTCAAGTTCTCTCAATATAGTAGCAAAAAGTTATGTTAATCAATAAGTACATGATAGTGTTATACATTAATAATTAAAATTATCAGTATGCATCCTGTGTTTAAAAGCAGCATAGAAGAAGTACCTCATTTGGATATGGGTTCTGCAGAACTTTGCACAGAGGGTATAATACCTGAGAAATGTTGCAAAGAAGGAACAATATTTTCCAGGAAGATCCATCATTGGGATTAACACTCTTATAATTTTCACAAACATATAAGCCACATTTACATATATTAAGATATTATTATGTTTAAAAATGTTTTCTCTTGATCTGTAGCCCAGCTGAGGGCTTTCATTGAAAGCCGAATAGTTCATTGCGGGGTTCTCACCTATGCATTGTCCCAGCATTCCTGGCCCTCTAGCCACAGGATGTTAGTAGCACCACCATCAGTTGTGACAAAAATGTCTCTAGCCATGCCCTTCTTGAGAGCCACCAGTCTAGCAGCACTTCCTACTACTCAGTTACCAGAGTATTATTTTAATGATATACTTAAGCTTTGATCTTATTTGATTGAATTGCCTCCTTGTCTACTTTGCATTGCTGAGCACTGTGAGAATGCAATTTAATTTCAAATGGATATTGTTTTAGTGTTCAGATTGCTTCCCTGTCTTTCATTGTCAACAGTTACCATGATGATGTAAGGAATTATGGTTAGCAAGATGTGTAGCTTCTAGTCTTGTTCATATAACTAACAAGCCACACTTAGAAGTTTCCTTTTAGACATAAAATAATGAGAGATCAATGTAGGATTTCATTCCCAGAAGAGCATGCAATCTTGAAGTGAAAGGAAAGTTGTACACTGTAAATCTTATTCTTTTGTAACATTGTCCTATGATAGTAGAAGTGGAAATATTGGCCTTCCTTTTCTTTCAGTCTGTTTGATGAACTACCATATAATTAATAGAATGCTGTAGAAGTTGGTGTCCTTCAGTGGCATGCTCTATATACTGTACTTCCATACTACCTCTTACCATACTATATGAATTTAATATGTTTACCTATGACTAAAAAAATATTTAGATATGTAGGATTGTGCTAGTTCATTTTCTAGATTTTACTTTAAAGTTGAATATGAAAAGTGAGTCACAAATCATTTGGAGATATACTTACCTCAAGTATACCAATTCATCAATTTAAGATGATGAATTAGTCCTAGGACAGATGAGTATCAGAGCTATCTATGCTTTCCTGCTTTCTTGTGCAGTCTTTCTCTGAATGGTGGTGTTCTTAGATCCAGGCTAACCAGGAATTATCATGATAAAATGACCTGAAAGTAACAGTTATACACTGGAAAATGTTTTTCCAATTTCATATCTTAAGGCAGTATGTTTGGTAAGGGCCAATTTTGAAAAATACCCCTTTGTAAATCCACTTCAAATAGCAAAAAGTGAGCTAAATAAATAATCCATCTTCTTTTGAGGAAATTCATTATATATGTAGCTTCACATTCCATGTCAAGATTGAATTGAAAAGTGAAATTAGGTGTAAATATGTGTGTTTACTTCTGGCCAAATGAAAGGAAATGACCTGCTCATTGCTTTTAGATACTGTTTTGCATAAACTCCTTGGGGATCTTCCTTCCTTCCTCCCTCCCTTCCTCCCTCCCTTCCTTCCTTTCTTTCTCTTTCTTCCTTCCTTTACCTTCTTTCTGCTGTGGAAAGCTTTGATGAATTACTCTCTTGAAGGAAATAGGAAAAGAAGGAGGAAGCAGGGATGCCTAAGGAACCATGTATCATGACTTGTGTGAGCTGTGTATTAATTTTGTATTATATTTTCTCTTTAGACAAACGAAAACTGTAACTACACTGCTTATTTATACAAACTAGTTTGAAATACTAATTCTTACTTTAGAAACCTTCACCACATGTTTAGCTAGAGACAATCCACAATAAAGGGTGTGAAGTCTGAAATGCAATACAAGATAGGTAAAAATTATGGAGGTTTATAAAAGGATTTTCATGTTTAATGTATTAGATTGTTCCTTTGAATCCCAGTTTAGGAAGATTTTTTTCAGGTTTTGTTTTTAATCCCATCTTTCCTAAGATCTCTGGGCTTCCTTTGTTTCATGATCTCGAAATTTTTAGGAAGCAAGACAACAAAATAAAATGTATCTCTGGCTTTTGTTAATTTTTATTTTTCTTAGTTAAAAAATTTTTTTAATGTATACAAATTACAAAACAAAGAAACTAGCAGCAGCACATTACTTTGGACTCAAATTTGACACCTATAGATATGCAGAGACATACCCTTTATATTAGGTTAAATGTACCTTCTTTGGGAGTCTTCATTGAAGAAAGGAAATTATTATATCAGAAAATACATTTGAATATCTATATTAGTAAAAATTACCTTGCATTCACACATCAGGTTTAAGAAACATGATACATAGATGGATGATTGGAAATAGATGATATGGAAGGAATAGGGAGAGATATTTAGAGTATAATTTTTCTGTCCGTTTGCAAAGAAACACTTCTCTATAAGTTGGCTATAAATTATTACTAGGATGGGAACAGTTCTTTGTTTTCCATGAAAGTCTTAGCTTACTTCTATTACCCCAACAACCCAACCATTTAGTATCCTCTTCTTACTTAACTTTGTACATATTTGGGCAAAAAAAAAAAATTAAAAAGGCCATTGTGTATAAATAGGCCAAATGTAACTTTATTCCTTGTCAGTAACTTTTATATTTCAGTATTCTCTAGCATCAGATGTCAAAGTGGAGGTGTATGCTTAACTTAATTGATAGACAGTAAAGTTTTGTTGAGAACTATTGTAACAAAGTTAAAAATTGTTCTAAGACAGTTTTTAAAATACCCAGCATTCCTACCAGTTTACTCCTTTCCTACTTACCCTATGACTCTGTTTTTAATAGTAATAAGAGAGTTCTTGATTATGATTTTTATCAATTGTAATTAAACATTATTTGAAAATATTTACCTTGCATAAACAAAAATTACAAATATTTATTTTATTGAATTAATTAAAATGACAGACATATTTATAATTATCTACTTTATCTTTGAGATGCTTAATAGATTCTAAATTGCTATTAAAATACTTCATTAGAATACACAATCTAAGAACAATATGATTTCTTTTTACCTTTATCAAATGAGTAATAGTATACAGTCTCAAGAGGAAAGACTTTTGACCATTATAAACACTTTGGATTTATAGTAATCTCTGGATAGATAAATGCCTTTTATCCTATATAGAACTTAGAAAACAAAAAAATGGAACAAAATTTCATATATGACAAAGTTAAAATTCTATATGTGTACAGTCCAACAAAACAACCAACAGACTATAGCAAAAAAAAATAATACATCAAGCTATGCACACATCTGTAAAGCAAATCAAATTGGTTCATAATAGTAAGAATGTTGGGAAATAGAACCATGTAATTTTTGAAACTAGCATTTCTAACAAAAGTAAACAGTAAAAATAGACATAAAAGGGAAAAGGTGTCAAGGAAGATACAATAAGTAAATACACTAGAGCACTTTTAAAATATCAGTTTGTTCAATCTGACACAAATCTGCTTACATATTTGGGAGTGGTAACAATTTCCATGGAAATTCATCTAATCTTTTTGGAAATCATTGATAATTTTTATTTTCTTCAATATCCATATTTTCTTGTAGTATAGCACAGGTTTGTTATTAGCATACACATTTTATGTAAATTAATTATTTGTGTTTTGACACAATGAAAGAAAATCTATCACAATATTTTACAAGATAGCTGTTTTCATAACAGACTAAAACAACAAAATTAAAGGGACATCATTAACTAGTTTTAAAACAACAATATTGAGCTATTTTATTTATTTATATAACTATTTTTATTCAGATTCCCAAAATATTAGAATAGAAGATTAAAGTAAAAATTTTTTTCTTCAACTGCTTTCTGTTTGAGGTTGAGTCCTGTAAATTAGCTCATTAGAAGCATTTATAGAGTTTTATTTTCTTTCTGGTCTTTCAATTGATAAGTTTTAGTGATCTATGATATATAACATAGTATAATATAATATAATATAATATAATATAATATAATATAATATAACATATTAGCGTTTGTTCCTCAAATTTTTCCCTATATTCATTCATCCATTGTATTCTTAGTTGCTGTTTATTTCCAGCAGTTTGTTTCATTGAATTTTTTAGCAGAATAGCAATAATTTCCAAGAAATTAAATATTCAATCAGAAAAATATTATAAAATAATACAGAAAATAGTTGATTATCATAAAATATTTCAACTAATTCAAGCAATTTAAGACATTTATACAAGCAGCCATATTAGAGCCATGAGTAATGGCTTATCTTTTATAGAACATCAAATATAATACAGAAAAAATTAAAAGAAATTTAATGAAACAGATAAACTCTGAGGACCATTTACATAAACCAGCTGCAACTATTCCTAGTATACATGACCATCACAATAAATTCTTTACAAATGATTAAAGGGATTTTGGCAATACTACATCATTATACAGGCAGCCAAAATAACTAGATCAACTGTGCTAGTCTTTAGAATTTTGAGGCAATCTATAGACAGTCATACTTCATATTCTAAATTTTACCTAATAAATGCAACATACAATACAAATGTACGACTGCAGAATATCAGCTAAAATGCTTTGTTCCATATGTTTTTATATTAGAGAGAACACTGCTCATGTTTTCATTTACAATATCTATTCACTCAATGCCTGACAATACTCCCACAAATAAATAAACATTTTTTCAATTGTTGGAAGCTAGACATTAATTTGTTGGGAATACAGATTAATTTGTAAAAGGAATTGATTTCTAAGTTGACATCTTTTAAAAAGATCAAATATAGACCCTCCCCTAAATAACAAACATCCTCTGTCAAATTCTTGTAGCTGCATTATAAATAGAAATTCTATAGTAGTAGAGAGATTGGCCACAGTGCTAGAAAATAAGAACAGTCTAAGAAAACAATTGATATAAATTATGTTAATATCATGTGATGAATCGCTTTGTGTCATTTCTAGTCAAACTTAGGAAAATAGTTTATTGAAAATTACTATAAGTGGAAACAGACAAATAGTTATTTTATCAACAGAAAACTTTATTGAATAAAATGCATTATAGCTAAACCATGTGTGTAAAGGAGACATTTTACATAAATAAATGTAGTGAGGATTAAAGATGGCAGTGTGAGAGGTGAGACACAGGCTTCCTCCTAAAACCGCATATAATATGAAAATATAATTAATACAACTAATCCTGAAAGAGCAACAGGAAATAGGATGGCACCAGACTGCATACATCTGGAGAAAAGAGCAGACATCACAGAACAGGGTAACACACCAAAGCTGTGGCCCAGCGGGACTCAAGACCTTCCCCCACCCCAGATCACTGGCGGGAGGAAGAGAAACCAAGGAGGGAGGGAGTGGAGGCCTGGGACTGCTAAATATCTAATTCCGGAGATCTGCACTGGGAACACAAACCTACAATTGATGGTGCTTGCATGATACTCTCATGATTATAAGGTTGGAAAGCTAACACAGGCAGAATTCCTGGAGAGACTGAGATTCCAGACACTTGTGGAAGGCAGGGATCTGTATCTGGCTGCTCTGGAACAAAAGAAAGGGGGTCAGTCTGACAGATTTCCTAATAAGGAAGCCCTTAGCAAGAGGGCTGCTAAAGGGGCAAGGACTGCACAGAGCTTACTGGTCAGGAGAGAGGACAGGTAGACAAAATTGTGCGGGTGCACTCTTCTCAGCAGGTTGGGAGCTTTGCCATATAGACTCTCATATTTAAGGAGGAAAAAGAAATCTTCATAGATGATCTTCTGTTGCTCCAGCTCCCTGCTGGTTACACAGCTCCAAGGAGCCCCTCTGTGATACACAGCCTACTGGGCCTTTCTCTTGGCCAGCGCCACCTGGCTTGAAAATAGGCAAACCCTACCCTGGCGTTAGTCCAGCCAGAGGGAAGATCTGTCTACAGCAACTACAAATGCAAAGCATAGAGGCCTTTACCTGTGTGCTCAGCCCACTGGTTCAGGCAGTAAATACAGGCACAGTAGCCAAGTAGCAGGAAACAGCTATTTCCTCTCCCCAGGCACCAATAACACTCCCCTGCGACCCCGACATTGCTTCAGGGGCTGAGCAGCTCCAGGGAGTAGAGTTTCTGGGCACTAGGGGGTGCAATATACAAATATGAAACACCGAAGGAATCTGGTTCAGAGTAAAATTATTAATACCACATCTGAGAAAGATTTAAATGACATCGACCTCATGACTCTTCCTGAAATGGAGCTCAAAATAAAAATCATTAACATGCTCACGGGTGTACATAAATATATTCAAGAACTAAGAAATAAATTCCAGTCAGAGATCCAATTGTTTAAAAGCACAATGGAGGGTATTAAAAGAAGATTGGATGTGGTGGAGGAGACAAAAATTAAAGAAACTAAAGAAAAGGAATACAGAGAAGCTGAGGCACAGAGATAAAAGGATCTCTAAGAATGTAAGAATATTGAGAGAACTGTGTGACCAATCCAAATGGAACAATATTCACATTATAGGGGTACCAGAAGAAGAAGAGAGAGAAAAAGGGATAGAAAGTGTCTTTCAGAGGTAATTGCTGAAAACTTCCCCAATCTGGAGATGGAGATAGTCTCTCAGGCCATGGAGATGCACAGATCTCCCAACACAAGGGACCAAAGGAAGACAACACCAAGACATATAGTAATTAAAAAGGCAAAGACCAAGGATAAGGACAGACAATTAAAATCAGCCAGAGAGAGAAATAAGATCACATAAAAAGGAAAGCCCATCAGGCTATCATCAGACTTATCAACAGAAACCTTACAGGCCAGAAGGGAGTGGCATGATGTATTTAATGCAATGAAGCAGAAAGGCCATGAACCAAGATTACTTTATCAAACAAGATTATCATTTAAATTTGAAGGAGGGATTGAATAATTCCCAGATAAGCAGAAGCTGAGACCATTTACCTCCCACAAACCATCTCTACAGTGTATTTTGGAGGGACTGCTATAGATGGAAGTGTTCCTAAGGTTTAATAGCTGTCACAAGAGGTAAAAAAAAAACAGTAAAGAAAGCAGAACAGCTAATTACTAAGCAAATGCAAAAATTAAAATAACTATCGCCAAAGTCAATGAAGGGATAGACAAAGAGTACAGAATATGATACCTAATATATAAAGAATGGAGGAAGAATAAAAATGTGGAAGAAAAAAAAGAACTTTTAGATTGTGTTTGTAATAGCATATTAAGTGAGGTAAGTTGGACTCTTAGATAGTAAGGAAGTTAACCTCGAACCTTTGGTAACCACGAATCTAAAGCTTGCAATGGCAATAAGTACATACGTATCGATAATCACCCTAAATGTAAATGGACTGAATGCACTAATCAAAATACATAGAGTCCTTGAATGGATAAAAAAATAAGACCCATCTATAAGCTGCCTACAAGACACTCACTTTAAACCCAAAGACATGCACAGACTAAAAGTGAAAGGATGGAACTAGATATTCCATGCAACTAATAGGGGGAAAAAAGCAGGAGTTTCAGTACTTGTATCAGACAAAATAGACTTCAAAACAAAGAAAGTCACAAGAGACAAAGAAGGACATTACATAATGATAAAGGGGTCAATCCAGCAAGAAGATATAATCATTATAAATATCTATGCACCCAACACAGAGGCACCTACATATGTGAAACAAATGCTAATAGAATTAAAAGGAGAAAAAGAATGCAATGCATTCATCCTAGGAGACTTCAACACTCCACTCACTCTGAAGGATAGATCAACCAGACAGAAAATAAGTAACGACACAGAGGCACTGAACAACATAATACAACAGATGGACGTAACAGATATCTACCGAACTCTAAACTCAACAGCAGCAGAGTACACATTCTTCTCAAGTGCACATGGAATATTTTCAAGAATAGATCATATACTAGGCCACAAAAAGAGTCTTGGTAAATTCAAAAAGACTGAAATTGTACAAACCAGTTTCTCAGACCACAAAGGTATGAAACTAGAAATAAATTATGCAAAGAAAATGAAAAATCCCACAAACACATAGAGGCTTCATAACATGCTCCTAAATAACCAATGGATGATTGACCAAATAAAAACAGAGATCAGTCAATATATGGATACAAATGTCAACAATAATTCAACACTGCAAAATCTGTGGGACTCAGCGAAGGCCATGTTAAGTGGAAAGTACACTGCAGTACAGGCCTACTTCAGGAAAAAGAACAATTACAATTCCATATGAGCAGTCTAAATTCACAATTAATGAAACTAGAAAAAGAAGAACAAATGAGGCCCAAAGTCAATAAAAGGAGGGACATAAAAAAGATTAGAGCAGAAATAAATAAAATTGAGAAGAATAAAACAATAGAAAGAATCAATGAAAGCAGGAGCTGGTTCTATGAGAATATAAACAAAATAGATAAACCCCTAGCTGGACTTATCAATGAAAAAAGAAAGTCTACTCACACAAACAGAATCAGAAATGAGAAAGGAAAAATCAATACAGACACCACAGAAATACAAACACTTATTAGAAAATACTATGAAAAATTATATGCTAACAAACTGGATAACCTAGAAAAAATGGACAGCTTTCTAGAAAAATACAACCTTCCAAGGCTGACCCAGAAAGAAACAGAAAATCTGAATAGACCAATTACCAGCAACGAAATTGAACAAATAACCTGTACCAGATGGCTTCACTGATGAATTTTATCCAACATTTAGTGAAGACCTAATACCCATCCTCCTTAAAGTTTTCCAAAGAGTAGAGGAAGAGGTACTTCTTTCAAACTCATTCAATGAGGCCAGCATCATTCTAATAACAAAATCAGACAAAGACACCACTAAAAAAGAAAATTACAGACAATATCCCTGATGAACGTAGATGCAAAAATACTAAACAAAATATGAGCAAACCGAATTAAAAAATATATCAAAAATATCATTCTTCATGATCAAGTAGGATTTATTCCAGGGATGCAAGGATGGTACAGCATTCGAAAATCCATCAACATCATCCACCACATCAACAACAAGGAAAAAACCAACATGATCATCTCCATAGATGCTGAAAAAGCATTTGACAAAATTTAACATCCACTCATGATAAAAACTCTCAACAAAATGGGTATAAAGGGCAAGTACCTCAACATAATAAAGACTATATTTGAGAAACCCACAGCCAACACTATACTTAACAGCAAGAAGCTGAAAGCTTTCCTTTAAGATTGGGAGCAAGACAAGGATGCCCACTCTCCCCACTTCTATTCAACATAATACTGGAGGTCCTAGCCACAGCAATCAGACAACACAAAGAAATAAAGGGCATATAGATTGGCAATGATGAAGTTAAACTGTCCCTGTTGCAGATGACATGATTTTGTACATAAAAAACCCTAAAGAATCCACTCCAAAACTACTAGATCTAATATCTGAATTCCGCAAAGTTGCAGGATACAAAATTAATATGCAGAAATCTGTGGCATTCCTATATACTAACTATGACCTAGCAGAGAGAGAAATCAGGAAGACAATTCCATTCACAGTTGCATCAAAAAGACTGTAATTGGGTTGGTGGGGGGGACCTGATGAAGGGGGTAGTTTAATCATCATAATATTGCTCATGTAATTGTAGGTTAATGATACTAAAATAAAATAAATTGTAAAAATAAATAAATAAATAACATTGGAAGGGGAGGAAATAGGTGGGAGTATGGATGGTACAGGATTAGCCCCTGGGTAGTGGTTAATGAGACTGTATATGGGTACATTATACCACTTTATGTGTTTCTTTGTATTTATAAAATCTACTAATAGAAAGTAAACAAATCTTCCTTAAAAAAAAAAAAAGAATAAAATACCTAGGAATAAACCTAACCAAGGAATTGAAAGACCTATACTCTGAAAACTACAAGACACTCATGAGAGAAATTAAATACCAATAAATGGAAACACATCCCGTGCTCATGGATGGGAAGAATTAATATTGTCAAAATGGCCATCCTACCAAAAGCAATCTACAGATTCAATGCAATTCCTATCAAAATACCAACAGCATTCTTCAACAAACTAGATAAAATCATTCTAAAATTCATATGGAACCACAAAAGACCCCAAATAACCAAAGCAATCCTGAGAAGGAAGAATAAAGCTGGGGGGATTATGCTCTCCAACTTCAAGCTCTACTACAAAACCACAGTACTTAAACTTGGTACTGGCACAAAAACAGACCCATAGACCAACAGAATAGACTATGGATCCCTGATGTAAACCCAACCATATATGGTCAATTAATGTATGATAAAGGAGCCATGGACATACAATGAGGAAATGACAGCCTCTTCAACACCTGGTTTTGGCAAAATGGACAGGTACATGCAAGAGAATGAAACTGGTTTATTGTTTAACCCCATACACAAAAGTAAACTTGAAATGGATCAAGGACCTGAATGTAAGTCATGAAACCATAATACTCTTAGAAGACAACCTAGGCAAAAATCTCCTGAATATAAGCATGAGCAACTTCTTTCTGAATGTATCTCCTAGAGCAAGGGAAACAAAAGCAAAAATGAACTCATCTGCATACATCAAATTAAATATTTTCTGTACAGCAAAGGACACCATCAACAGAACAAAAAGGCATCCTACAGTATGGGAGAATATATTTGTAAATCACATATCCAACAAGGGGTTAACATCCAAAATATATAAAGAACTTACACGCCTCAACACCCAAAAAGCAAATAACCTGATTAAAAAATGGGCAAAGTATATGAAGAGACAGTTCTCCAAAGAAGAAATTCAGATGGCCAACAGACACATGAAAACATGCTCCACATCACTAATTATCAGGGAAATGAAAATTAAAACCACAATGAGATATCACTTCTCACTAGTAACGATGGCCAGCATCGAAAAGACTAAGAACAACAAATGCTGGTGAGGATGCAGAGAAAGGGGAACCCTCCTACGCTGCTGGTAGGAATGTAAGCTAGTTCGGCCATTGTGGAAAGCAATATGGAGGTTCCTCAGAAAACTGAAAATAGAAATACCATTTGACCCGGGAATCCCACTCCTTGGAATTTACCCAAAGAATACAACTTCTCAGATTCAAAAAGACATATGCACTGCTATATTTATTGCAGCACTGTTTACAATAGCCAAGATATGGAAGCAACCTAAGTGTCCATCAGTAGATGAATGGATAAAGAAGATGGGGTACATATGCACAATGGAATACTATTCAGCCATAAGAAAAAAACAAATTCTCTCATTTGCAACAACATGGATGGAGCTGGAGGATATTATGCTCAGTGAAATAAGCCAGGCAGAGAAAGACAAGTATCAAATGATTTCCCTCATTTCTGGAGTATAACAATGAAGCAAAACTGAAGGAACAAAATAGCAGCAGACTCAGAGACTCCAAGAAGAAACTAGTGGTTTCCAAAGGGAAGGGGTGTGGGAGGGTGGGTGGGGTGGGTGAGAGAAAGGGACTGAGGTGAATATTGTTTAGTAAACATGGTGTGGGGGATCACGAGGAAAACAGTGTAGCACAGAGAAGGCAAATATTGAATCTGTGGCATCTTACTACACTGATGGACAGTGACTGCATTGGGGGATATAGGTGGGGACTTGATAATATGGGTAAATGTAATGACCGCATTGTTTTTTCTTGTGAAACTTTCATAAGAATATATATCAATAATACCTTAATTTAAAAAATAATATTAAAAAATATAGTAATAATAAAAAATAATAAATGTAGCACTTTATTTAATGATATGATATCATCAGAAACATGGAAAGCTCAAGGAGTTCTAGCACCTAGGTATAAATAATCCATAAATGAATAAACCATATTACAGATATAAAACTCTTCAGAGTCTGAAGATACAACTACGAAGATATATTCGGTGTCAGACCCACATGCATGTGAACCTGGAATTCAAAGCTATGGACCTGAGTCTTTTCTACCGGAGCTCAGACATTGTAAATTTATCTCCTATCTGCATTGTGAGTCTTTTCACTTCTGCAGAATAAGCATCTAGGAAACCAGAAAATGTATCATGGATCCTCAAATGGCAGGAAAGAAAACAAAACTTGAGGAACCCATCAGAAAGCAGCCATGGAAAGAAATATCTTGGAAGATGGCTGAAAGAGCTGAGCAGAGATTTCATCAGCTGCAAGATGCAAGTGAGCTCCAGATACACCAATATAAATGGGCTTGGTAAACACCTAAAGCTTTCTTTTAAAACCCCAGAAGTGTCATGCCTTAAAAGGCAGACTTATATCCCAGTACTAAGGGCTATCTTTTTAGAATTAACAGCTAGTATGAGACAAATGAAGAAGCAAGAAAATATAACACAAAATTCAGAGGCAAATTAAAAGTAAATATAAGCAGATGCACAGGTACAGTAAATTTGTAATTAGCAGATATGTACATTAAAATAATTATGATAAATATATTAAAGAGTTTCAAGAATTAAAAATATGGACAACCTTAGGGAAGACATAGACTATCTACAAAAGTACTAAAATAAAATATTAGTTCTGAAAACTGCAATATCTGACATTTAAAAAATTCATTAAGGGGATTAATAGAAGATTAAATTCCAGAAAGAAAGATTCATTGAGTTAGAAGGCAGTTGAGAATTTCCTAATTGAAACATAAAGATTATGAAGGATTTATTAAAAATAGTGTTCAATGATCAGTGCAATAACAAATGACATTGCATAGATATAATTGGAGTTCCAGAAGGAATGAAGAAAAATAAAATGTGAAAAAATATTTTTAAATAAATTTTTGTTGAAAATTTCTAAATTTCAAGAAAAGTATCAATCCACTGATCCAAGAAGTTCATTGAAACCCAAGTAGTATAAATACAGAGAAAAACAAACTTAAGTACACCATGGTCAAACAGCTAAAAACAAGGAAGGAAAAAGAAATCTGAGAAACAGAGAAGCAAAATACACATGATATACAGAGAAATACCAATAAGAATGATGACTGACTTCTAATCAGAAATTATACAATTCTGAAGACAGCAGAATTACCTTTAAGTGTTTGAAGAGAAGCTGTAAAACTACAATTTTTATCTACCAACATATTCCTAAAAAATGAAGGCAACATAATTCATTGCCAGCAAATTTCCACAACAAGGAATGCTAAAAGATGATACTCATAATGGAAAGAAATTGTATCAGAAATTCAGATTATAGGAAGGAATACAAACATGGAAAATATTGTAAAAAATTTTTGTTGAAAATTTCTAAATTTGAATTTGTGTAAGATTGAACAAATTAATATTTTAAAAGTGCTCTAGTGTATTTAATTGTGTTATATCTTCCTTGGTACCTCTGCCCTTTTATGCCTGTTTTTACTGTTTATTTTGTTAGAAATGCTAGCCTCACAAATTACATGGTGATATTTCCCAACAGTCTTACTATTAAGAACCAATTTGATTTGCTTTACAGATGTGTGCAAATAGGTATGCCAGTTTTTCTCACAACTAAATTCTAATTCCTTTCTAAGTCAAACTTAATTAAAGAAAGAGAGACAGAGAAAAGCAAACCTAGTAGAAAAGTATTGTGTGAATTCTTTCTAAAGTGAAATCAATAATCATTGTATTTTTTAAATTTGTAAGTACTCTTGGGGAGGAAATTTTCCTCAGCTCTGTGAGGTTCTTCTAGCTGGTCTAAGAATCAAATCTATAAGAGATAAATTAACAGGAGAAAATCAAATTTCATGGCACATGCATGGGGAATCCCCACAGGCATAGATTCCAAAGACAGTGTGTGGAAAATGGAAATTTATGAGCAGGATTCCTGCCTGACCTTTATAGTGCCCATTATGTATGTAATAAGAGCATGTTTCCACATTTATGAGGTGTTTACCAGGAACAGAGCCACGGTCAGTCACAGGAGTACCTGCCTAGGGGAGGGGTAGAGAGGAAACACCCATTGTCTCCTCTGCCTGTGTTCCTGGTATATAACTGGTCAGGTATCTGCCAATAACCAGGCACCCACCCACAGAGTTGCTCCTGTAGCATGGGATCAGGGGACTGGCCACCTCTGGGAAGCCCCAGTGCTCCTGGAGAATTAAGTCTGAGTGTGGGAGCAGGGAGCCTGGAGGTCAGTAAGTGAGGAAAGACTGAGGCCTACTGCCTAGAGGACTGAACAGAACAGAACCTGTAGCTGGCTTGGGGAGTGCATTTGAGCCAGGCACATGTACTGAGCTGCCTGTGACCACAGTGAGAATAAACGTGGTAATCCCCTTCCCACCAACTTTTTGCCCTTGCCTTTCTTCAGTCTCACCAAATTCATAATGAACTTGCCCTGGGCAGGGAACCTCTCCTCCCAGAACAACAATAGTCAGACAAAATTAAGTATGTATGCCATCCTCAACTAAGGAGAAGGAAATAGGGGTCTAGGACTTCAAAGGGAAGGAAGGCGATCCATGTGAAAATGAAAAAGAGTACATTTGGTAAACAAATGTTTGCTGGGCCATAGAAAGGAGTTCTAACAAATAGGTTTTGCTCAATACCTACTAGTCTACCACCCCTACTTCCTATTGTAATGTAATTATCTATGGTGAAAGCTCCCTTCCTAGAGAAGATTTCCTAGCTAAATCCTTTTTATACAGTTACGGGGAAGACCAAAGCTTTTTCCTGAATCTTTTGGACCTTCTTTTAAGCTCAAAATAATTTTCATGACAAAGTAGCATATTTTGAGGCAGCCTGCCACTGGCCCCTACAGTACCAATCAGTTCTATTCCTAAAATCAATTTATTCTTTACAAATGTTGGTTAAATATTCTTAGATCACTATTTTCACATATTTCAAAGGTAGGATTTAATTTTTGATGATATGTGTGTACTAAACTTTTCTAGTATGTGTCTTGCTCATCCAATAAACTTTTGTAGAAACAATAATATTTCTATCAACAATCTAAAATTTACCCCAGGGTTACTTGGATAGTAATATAATAACCATTTTCCTGCATTTCACATTGTTTATAGTATTTTAGACAGATATCATTCAGGTTGTAGTGAGGTAGGGTAGGGATATAGGACAAGCATCATGATTAACTTTTCATGCCTGTGATTAAAAATGCTGAGATATAAGTAGTATGGGAAGAAGTGGAGGGACTCCGTCTTAAGGCTAATATTCCACTTTAAAAACCAGGGAGTTAGTAGGTAAGATTCTTAACATATTCTTTGGTAATAAGCCAACAACTGACCCTATCATAAGGCAGAGTAAGCAGTCCTAACTGATATATTCCCAGTGCTTGAGGGTAACCACCATTTTGGAGAACAATGGAATCAATAAATTCCTTCTATTAAGTTTATCTTACAGAATAATCTAGAGAACTGACTGTGGATGGTAACATAATGTCTCTTACTGAAAAGAGACACCATGAGACCATATCTCAAGCCTAAAATCAACCCTCTGCCACCCTTTGTTCCATTCTTGAAAGCCTTTAAAGACAGAATCCTAAGCCTCTAAGTATGCCTCCTCTCTGAGGTTGCCCACACATCCCTTTCTTTGAGTGTATACTTTTGGTCTTAAATAAAGACTTTTCACTGCTCAACTTACTGTGTTTTTCTCCAGTGGTAAGCGTCTTAGTTACTTTGGTTTTTCATTCAATTTTCTAGAGTTAAGCACTAGTCTTCTCTCTCTCTCTCTGTTCTACTTCAGATAATTAGGAAAGGGCTACTAAGATCTCTGATTTGGGCTTGCAAGTTCCCATTGTCTGGGTGACCCAGACATGACTGCAGCTGTACAATCATGCTCTTTAGTAGCTTGCATGAAATTCTCCTTTCTTTTAATTTGGGAAGTTCTCAGAACATAATCTCACTACATCCAGTGCTCTGAAGCTCCCCCAAATCCTGGGGCAGTAGGAGCTTAGTTCCCAGGCTGTGCAGATTCAAGCAGACACTGGATGCCAGGTGACCCTCATTTTAGGAGTTGGCAAGGGATCTTCCCTATGCTGAGCAGGAGTTAATGAACTTCCATTTCCTCCATCTGCTCTTCCTTGCTCTCTGATGACTGTACAGCTGCTGCCATTCACTACTACTCTTGCTTTAATGAATTCCTTCCTTACCTACACTCATCAGACTTGTTTGAGAATTATTTCTCATTCAGAGTCAAGAAACCTCCCCTGCCCAAGATGAGTTTTCACCTAGTGTGCAGAGAAAGCCCACCCCATATGCAGCTGCCCAACAACAGTAGGGGTCACTTTAATCTTAATTTCACAAGTATTTGTAGATGCAATGTAAAGGATATACCTAATTTTTGTTGAAGTCCAGAACTCATGCAGGAGAGCCATTACCAATAAAATATTCAAAGATAAGGCAGATGCTAATGTTGAGTGTTTTCTTGTGCCATCATTGTTAAAATGCTTTTATATTAACTGACATAATCCTTAAGGCTGTTAGCTATGATCTTTGAAAATAAAGAAACTGAAGCACTGCTGGTTCTCAAGCACTTCAGGAACTTCTCTGGTGTAATATGCAACCAGACCTCCTATGTCAAGGGCAGGGAGAAACTGAGGAAAGAGGCAGGCCACTTCAGGTGGTGGGTAGCAGGTTTAATAAGCAAGGGAACTTACCTACCAGACTTGTCTTGTATGACCACAAGATGAGTATATCTCTGCACCTGCCACATTTGGGTAGATACAGTACAGGTATAAACCACTTAAGGCACCCA
Source organism: Phataginus tricuspis (assembly GCA_029783875.1). NCBI lineage: Eukaryota > Metazoa > Chordata > Mammalia > Pholidota > Manidae > Phataginus > Phataginus tricuspis. The sequence goes on from JAQQAC010016209.1 coordinate 73,789,297, forward strand.
AATCTTAAAATTTTAAACTGGTTTCAGTCATATATACAGTCCATATGATCTCAACACTATATCACTATCTCCACACTCTAAGGATGGGGCGGGAATGAGGTGCTGCCCATTGCCCAGGTTTAGTTCACAGATCACTGGTGATCACATCTCCTTGAGGATCTCCCCCAACAGGTACATAGTGCTTTAATTATTTCCAGGAAGCACACATAACAGCATAACAGGGATTTGAACTCATGAAATACTAATAATTATTAAGCTCTGGAGTCTATACGTAGCTACAATTCTTAGATAAGTGATTCACAAACCTTGCTGTATATCACCCCCCCAAAGAAGCAGTAAAAAATATTGCTTTCTGGCATTTATGAACTAAGACCTGATAATCTATTTTCCTACAAAAGCATCTAAGGTAATTATAATGATAAGATGGGTTTTAAAACATCTGTCTTAGGTCATTTCAGAAACTTAATCAGCAGGAGAATTTTCTACCAATGGCATCAATACAGGCAGATTTTGTAGTAGAACACTTCACAGATATGTTAGCCTTAAAAATAAAACAATTATTTTATTAGCAAAAATAGGTTTATTCAGGAATAGCAGAAAATTGCAATTTGGGACATGCAAGCTACAGCAAAGCCATAGGCATGGCCTGAGAACAAAGGAGAGGAAGTAACACTCTTACAGAGGGAAGGGCTGAGTTGGGAGGTCTCCTCTAAGCAAAATGTCCATTGGAGTAAACTGGATGTCCCATGTATCATGGCTTCCCATTGGCTGGGTTGTTACAGTCTCTCATTGGCTGGGCTATTACTGAGAAGCCAGAAACCTCTTCCTGCTGGGGAGTAAAGTATATATATAACAACATTATGTACAGCAGTAATAGTAGTATAACTCACTCAGGTCCCAGGATCCAATCCCAATATGTGTTAAGTATGTGGCAGAGGGTCTTCCCACACATAACACCAAGCAATTCTAGAACACCCGTGTGGTGTTTGAGAACTCAATTCTGAGGCTATCTGCCTAGAGGTAGCAGCAGATTCCCCCAAGTTAAGGATTCCATCCTACAAGACTTCCTCCACTCCCCATTCCAGGCACCAGTCACAAGCCTCAGGCAGTTAACCTGTGCTTCTGACCTACTGGCCACAGATTTTAGATTCAAACAACCTCCCCCTTAGGTTCAATTAATTTTCTAGAGTGGCTCACAGAACTCAGGAAAACATGTTTACCAATTGAATAAAGGATACCATAAAGGATACCAGTAACACGCTAATGAAGAGACACATAGGGTGTAACTCTGGGGGTAAAATAAATTCCCAGCCTGGAACAAATTACCTTTGAAGCTGAAATTTGTCAAAGGGAGAAATAAAGTGGAAGAAACCCATTTATTGCTTACAAGCAGTCATTCTCTTTTGCTCGCCCATGACTCTCGCAACCCAGCTGTGAAAAAGGGGCCCCACAAAACTGCTCTGGTCCAAATATACCCTTATTCTCTCCACTCTTGTAAACACCTATTAATATGGAGATGCACTAAGGCCAGGCAAGAGATTCTGGAAATATTGCAGTTTTACCCACAAAGGGCAAGGTCCCAAAGAAAGGAGCTTCTATCCTCGTGAAGCCTGGGTCAGTGGCACATGGAGGCCTTATGGTTCCCCAAGCATGGAAGCTCTCTTTCTGACAGAGAAGCAGGATCCCAAAGATCAGAGAGAGATAAGCTCTTCTCAAGATTTTTTTCTTTGTTTTACATTTATCTCTCTCTCTCTTTCTCTCTCTCTCTCTCTATATATGGTATCATTAATATACACTTACATGAACAACACTGTGGTTACTAGATTCCCCCAATATTCAAGTCCCCATCATATACCCCATTACAGTCACTGTCCATCAGCATAGTAAGATGCTATACAATCATTACTTCTCTTCTCTGTGCTATACTGCCTTGCCCGTTCACCCCACCCTACATTATATGTGCTAATAATAATGCCCCTTATTCCTCCCTTCCCACACATCCTCCCCAGCCCCTTTCCCTTTGGTAACTGTTAGTCCATTATTGGGTTCTGTGAGTATGCTGCTATTTTGTTCCTTCAGTTTTTTTCTTTTATGTTATATTCCACAGATGAGTGAAATCATTTGATACTTCTCTTTGTCTGCCTGGCTTATTTCACTGAACATAATACCCTCTACCTCCATCCATGTTGTTGCAAATGGTAAAATTTGTTTTCTTCTTATGGCTGAATAATATTCCATTGTGTATATGTACCACATCTTCTTTACCCATTCATGTACTGATGGACACTTAGGTTGCTTCCATTTCTTGGCTATAGTAAATACTACTGCAATAAACATAGGGGTGCATCTGTCTTTTTGAAACTGAGCTCCTGCATTCTTAGGGTAAATTCCTAGGAGTGGAATTCCTGGTTCAAATGGCATTCCTATTTTGAGTTTTTTGAGGAACCTCCATACTGCTTTCCACAAAGGTTGAACTAAATTACATCCCCACCAGCAGTGTAGGAGGGTTCTCCTTTCTCTACATCCTCACCAACATGTGTTGCTGTTTGTCTTTTGGATGTGGGTTATCCTAACAAGTGTGAGGTAATATCTCATTGTGGTTTTAATTTGCATTTCTCTGATGATTAGTGATGTGGAGCATCTTTTCATGTGCCTGTTGGCCATCAGAATTTCTTCTTTGTAGAAGTGTCTGTTCAGATCTTCTGCCCATTTCTCAACCAGATAATTTCTTTTTATTTGTTGAGGTGCATAAGCTCTTTGTTTATTTTGGATGACAACCCCTTATTGGATATGTCATTTATGAATATATTCTCCATACTGTTGGATGCCTTTTTGTTCTACTAATGGTGTCCTTTGCTGTACAGAAGCTTTTTAGTTTGATATATCCCAGTTTTTCATTTTTGCTTTTCTTTCCCTTGCCCATGGAGACATGTTCATGAAGAAGTTGCTCATATTTATATTCAAGAGAGTTTTGCTTATATTTTCTTCTAAGAGTTTTATGGTTTTATGGCTTACATTCAGATCTTTGATCCATTTCGTTTTTACTTTTGTGTATGGAGTTAGACAGTAATTCAGTTTCATTATTTGTAGCTGTCCAGTTTTGCCAACACCAGCTGTTGAAGTGGCTGTCATTTCCCCAATGTATATCCATGTCTCCTTTATTGCATATTAATGGACCATATATGCTTGGGTAAATATCTCAACTCTATTCTGTTCCACTGGTCTATGGGTCTTTTCTTGTGCCAGTACCAAATTGTCTTGATTACTGTGGCTTGGTAGTAGAGCTTGAAGTTAGAAAGAAAGATCCCCCCTGCTTTATTCTTCCTTCCCAGGATTGCTTTGTCTATTTGGGGTCTTTTGTGCCTCCATATGAATTTTAGAACTATTTTTTCTAGTTCATTGAAGAATGCTGTCGGTATTTTGATAAGGATTGCATTGAATCTGTAGATTGCTTTAGGCAGGATGGCCATTTTAACAATATTAATTCTTCCTAGCCAACAACATTTGATTAACTTCCATTTATTAGTATCCTCTTTAATTTCTCTTAAGAGTGTCTTGAAGTTTTCAGGGTACGGGTCTTTCACTTCCTTGGTTAGGTTAATTCCTATGTATTTGATTTTTTGATGTAATTGTGAATGGAATTGTTTTCTGATTTCTCTTTCTGCTAGTTCATTGTTAGTGTTTAGGAATGTAACAGATTCCTGTGTATTAATTTTGTATCCTGCAACTTTGCTGAATTCACATATTAGTTCCAATAGTTTTGGAGTGGATTCTTTAGGGTTTTTTTATGTACAATATCATGTCATCTGCAAACAGTGACAGTTTGACTTCTTCCTTACCAATCTGGATGCCTTTTATTTCTTTGTGTGGTCTGATTGCCATGGGTAGGATCTCCAGTACTATGTTGAATAAAAGCAGGGAGAGTGGGCATCCTTGTCTTGTTTGCGATCTTAGAGGAAAAGCTTTCAACTTCTCACTGTTAAGTATGATGTTGGCTGTGAGTTTATCATATATGGCCTGTATTATGTTGAGGTACTTGCCCTGTATAGCCATTTTGTTGAGATTTTTTATCATGAATAGATACTGAATTTTGTCGAAAGTTTTTCAGCATCAATGGAAATAATCATGTCGTTTTGTCCTTCATTTTGTTGATGTGGTGGATGATGTTGATGGATTTTCAAATGTTGTACCATCCTTGCATCCCTGGGATGAATCCCACTTGATCATGTTGTATGATTCTCTTGATGTATTTTTGAATTTGGTTTGCTAATATTTTGTTGAGTATTTTTGCATCTATGTTCATCAGGGATATTGGTCTGTAGTTTTCTTTTTTTGTGGTGACTTTGCTGGTATTAGAGTGATGCTGCCTTCATAGAATGAGTTTGGAAGTATTCCCTCCTCTTCTATTTTTTGGAAAACTTTAAGGAGAATGGCTATTATGTCTTCTCTAAACGTCTGATAAAATTCAGCAGTGAATCCATCTTGTATGGGAGTTTTGTTCTTGGGTAGTTTTTGATTACCGATTCAATTTCATTGCTGGTAATTTGTCTGTTTAGATTTTCTGTTTCTTCCTTGGTCAGTCTTGAAAGTTTGTACTTTTCTTGAATGTTGTTCATTTCTTCTAGGTTATCTAGTTTGTTACCATATAAATTTTCACAGTATTCTCTAATAAGTCTTTTTGTGTTTCTGTGATGTCCATTGTGATTTTTCCTTTCTTTTTTCTGATTCTGTTTATGTGTCTAGATTCCCTTTAACTCTTAATAAGTTTGGCTAGGGGTTATCTATTTTGTTTATTTTCTCAAAGAACCAGCTCTTGGTTTCATTGATTTTTTTCCTATTGTTTTATTTTTCTCGATTTTATTTATTTCTTCTCTGATATTTATTATGCCCTCTCCTTCTGCTGACTTTGGGCCTCATTTGTTCTTCTTTTTCCAGTTTCAATAATTGTGACTTCAGGTTATTCATTTGGGCTTGTTCTTACTTCTTTAAAATGCCTAGATTGCTATATACTTTCCCCCTTAGAACTCTATTCGCTGAGTCCCACAAAAATTGGGGCATTGTGCTGTTGTTGTCATTTGTCTCCATATATTGCTTGATATCTGTTTTAATTTGGTAATTGATCCACTGATTATTTAGGAGCATGTTGTTATGCCTCCATGTGTTTTTGAGCCTTTTTGTTTACTTTGTACAATTTATTTCTAGCTTTATACCTTTGTGATCTGAGAAGTTGGTTGGTAGAATTTCAGTCATTTGAATTTATTGAGGCTCATTCTTTGGCCTAGTATGTGGTCTATTCTGGAAAATGTTCTGTGTGCACTTGAGAAGAATGTGTATCCTGCTGCTTTTGGGTGTAGAGTTCTGTAGATGTCTGTTAGGTCCCTCTGTTCTAGTGTGTTGTTCAGTGCCTCTGTGCCCTTACTTATTTTCTGTCTGGTTGATCTGTCCTTTGGAGTGAGAGGTGTGTTTAAGTCTCCTAAAATGGATCCTTTTATCTTTCTCTGCCTCAGCTTGTTTATATTACTGTTCTCTGATTTCTATTTAATTAACAGTGTCTTGCACCTCATCCAGTCTGCTCTTAAGTCCTTCTAATTTTTCATTTCTCTTATCTCCCTCTGGACTTCATCCCTTAGCTCTTGCATATTTGTCTGCAGCTCCATCAGCATGGTTATGACTTTTATTTTGAATTATTTTCAGGAAGATTGGTTATATCTATCTCTCCTGGCCCTCTCTCTGGCATTGTTTGAGTGATTTTGGACTGGACCAGGTTCTTCTGCCTTTTCATGGTGGTAGAAGTGATCGCTGGCAAGTGTCATGTGTGTCGGCTGGGAGAACAAAGTCCTTTCCTGCTTACTGGTCACCTTGCTCTTCTCTGCTACCTGTGCCATCTATCCGCACACAGGGAGCAAGCAGTCTCTGGGTTAATTCCCTGAGCTGCCTTGGGTGGGGCTTCCCTCAGGATGGCTTAGGGGACTTCCAAGGGTTGCAGACACGAGGCGTGTGTTCTCCTGTGAGAATGGTGCCCCTTTGTACCATCCAGACTTTGCACCAGCTTCCTCTGTCTGTGCCAGGCAGCTGCATGCTGGCAGCACTCTCTGGGTCTGGCCTGGTTAGCTGCACACTGGGAGAAAACTCTGTGTGGTTGTTGTGGGCCAGGCTGCTCCCTGGTGCTCCACAGCAATGGCGGGTCAGCTGGTTTGCTTGAAGTGCCGATGGGAGGGGAAGAACAGCAGGTTGCTTATCACCTTGAGAGGCTTTGGAGCTGTGTTGCCACCCAGAGGGTTAGGTCACCTGAAGTTCCTTAAGATTCCCAGCCTGCTGGGCTGAGTATGCTGGGATGATATTATCTACCTGCTATGTACTTGTCCCTTTAAGACTTTTAAAGCACCTGCTTTTCTTTTGTCCCAGGGGAGCCAACTGTGGGGACCCACTCACAGCCTCTGTCTTGGATTTTACTTTTCTATTTCTCTAATATCCAGTACACCATGTGGTGTGTGTCTGTGCTCCCAGTGCAGATTACCAGGGCTGTTTATTTAGCAGTCCTGTGCTTCTACTCCCTCCCCACTCTTGATTCTTTTCCTCTCACTGGTGAGCTGGAGTGGGGGGAGTGCTTGGGTCCTGCCAGGTCATGACTTTTTATCTTACCCTTTTCATGGGATGCTTAGTTCTCGCAGATGTAGATTTAGCCTGGCTGTTGTACTGTATCTTCTGGTCTGTCTTTTAGGAATAGTTGTATTCACTGTATCTTTAAAATATAAATGGCTTTGGGAGGAGATTTCTGCTGCCCTACTCATGCTGCCATCTTGAGCCGAGCCCCCTCTTTCATTCTTAAAGATTCTTTTTCTCTCTGTGCTTCAGCTTCCTTGTATTCTTCTTCTCTAATTTCTATTTCATTTATCATCTCCTCCACCATAACTAATCTGCTTTTAGTACCCTCCACTGTGTTCTTCAATGATTGATTCTCTGTCCTAAATTCATTCCTGAGTTCTTGAATATTTTTCTGTACTTCCATAAGCATGTTAATAATTTTTATTTTGAAGTCTCTTTCAGGGAGATTCATGAGGTCGATTTCACTTGAATCTTTCTCAGGTGTATTCATAGTATTGCTTTGAACCAGGTTCCTTTGATGTTTCATAATTTATCTGTGGTACCCTCTAGTGCCCAGAAGCTCTATTCTCTGGAGCTGCTCAGCACCTGGAGCAATGTTGAAGGTCGCAGGGGAACGGTGTTGGTGCTTCGGAGGAGGAAAGAGCTGTTTCCTGCTTCCCCGCTACTATGCCTGTCTCTACTGCCAGAACCAGTGTTCTGAACACACAGGTGTGTTTGTAGCTTCTATAGGCAGGGCTTCCCTCTGGCTGGCCTGATGCCAGGGCAGGGGTTGCTGGTTTGTGAGCCTGAGCCAGGTGCAGACTAGCCTGGAGGGAGACACAGAGGGCTGCATATCACAGTGGTGGGCCTTGGAGATGCATAGCCAGCCAGGGGGTGGAGTGCCTGATCATTTAAGCTCCAAACCTGCTGGGCAGAGTGCACCCAGACAATTTTGTCTACCTGTCATTTCTCCTGAGCAGTAAACTGTGCAATCCTTGCCCCTTTAGCAGCCCTCTCGCTTTTAGGAAGTCTCTCAGACTGCCCACCCAGATCCGCCGGATATGAATTCCTATTTTCCACATGCAGCTGGAATCTCCATCTCTCCAGGTATTCCACCTGTCTTAGCTTTCCAACCCCACTAAATCACCAGAGCACCATGCAGTGTAGGTTTGTGATCCCAGAGCAGATCTCCAGGGCTAGGTGTTCAGCAGTCCCAGGCCTCCATTCTCTCCCCGCTTTGTTTTTCTTCCTCCCGCTGGTGAGCTGGAGTGCGGGAAGGGCTTGGGCCCTGCCGGGTCACAGCTTTGGTATATTACCCTGTTCTGTGAGGTCTGCTCTTTTCTCCAGGTATACGCAGTCTGGTGCAGCCTTCTTTCCTGTTGCTTTTTCAGGATTAGTTTTATTAATTATAATTTTGTATTATATGTGGTTTTAAGAAGAGATCTCTGTCTCACCTCTCATGCTGCCATCTTTAATACAGTGCAGTTTATCTTCTAGGATGCTGAAGCCGCCAGTGCCCTCCCAGCGCATCCCTCAGCAATCTGCCGTGCATGGCACGACAGGACTTAGTTCAGGCGCAATGGCCACACCACACTCTTCTCAAGGTTTTTTGTGAGGACTTTATTGTACAGTCATGATTTACTAAATTATTGGCCATTGGCTAATTCAACCTCCAGCCCCTGCCCTTGGGTATGGGTCCAAAACAGTCTTTTCACCTTTAAGACTTTGCAGTCTTTTCAGGAACTGTGGATGAAGATCAAATATACCTGGGAAATATATATTTGGTTATATGAATGACCAAATATGTATTTTTGGTGACTCATTATATTGCAGGTGGGCATGAGAGCTGCCCTGAAAGTCTGATGCCATGCTAGTGAGGTTTCCCTTTATTAATTATCACATTCCCCTGTTTTTATCAAGGTGTTTTTCTGAAAATATAACTGATCAAAAGTCATGTTTTCTCCATTTAGTGGTTTTGTCCCTTAGTGCCAAGATGGACCTTTCCCGGTTTTCATGTCCAGTGTCAGAGGAAAGTGCAGAATAGTTGGAAACCACTTAAGGCCACATCTGGGTTAGGCAAGATGAGTCTCAGTCACTTCCCATCTATAGTCCATATTTATAAAGATCATAAACATTGGAGATCACCTTATTATTGGGTATATCACTTACAAAAGTTTGACAGGTAACAATATAAATAACAAAAAATAATTACATGAAAGAAAATAAATAACATGACAATTTCAAATTGCATGATAGTCCTTAACTAGAACTCTAGGTCTGAAAGTAGCCAATTGTAAATATTTACTGGCACTCATTCAGACCTAGAGTAGAAAAATGGCTCCATAAGAAGGCAAAACTGGAGTCATATTATCCTCTTGGAAGTCCCTGAAGAAAAGCAGCCATGAAAGCAGAATAGTAAATACTGCAAGCATGCACTGAAAGTAATTAACCAAGCACATTTGGGTAGATACAGAACAGGTATAAACACGAAGCAAATAGCTGATGAACTTTTGCAAGAATACCAAATCTTTAAAGATGTATTAAAAAAATATTATTATCTCAATATTGAACTATTTGGAAGCAAGTGTGTTATCAATAAGGTAGCCCATAAGATTGCAGCTTTCAGAAACAAAGAATTTGGATGAGATTCCAAAGTCAGTTGATAGTTCAGATGAAAGAAAGACTTTTGTGAATTCTGGACACTCTAACCCTTCAAAAGCTCATGACCATAATGAAGCTGTTTCCAAAAGGCCATAATCAAAAGAAGAGTTTTCCCCTTCTGCAAGGGTTTGGGAAATGCAGGCAAGGGCATTTTCTTTCCATGAAATAGACAGAAGCTATAAACAGTGAGAAAAGGTGTATAGGCATGGTACGACATCTTGGGAAAACTGTCTTGCTGAATGTCATCTGCTTCTATTCTGAAAAATCTTTATTTGGAGGTCATCAGATGCTTTGCAAGCCCAGTCAGGTTTGATGCTTTCTTTGCATATGTCACATGAACCCAAGAATCTATTCCCTGGAGGTTGGTGGCACAAGTGCTGCTTAGCAGTTCCTGATGAGGACCTTTCCAGCGAGGTTGAAGAGTCTTTCTGGAGGTGTCTTTTCCCGTAGTTGAAATTTACTGGTCAGGTGTGATACTAAAGGTCACTGTCTCCTGGGACTGCACGGTGGAAAGATTACTTTACCAAAATATGATTATTTTAATACAAGCAATTAGGTCTTTCTTAACAGTACTGAAGTAACTCCATTTATCCGCTGTGAGTCAAATGAGGCAGGGGCTAAGTACATTGAACTATCTCAAACGGTGAGAGCCTGCTAGTTCCAAAAGGGTGGATCTGAGATTTAGAAGTAACATCAATTCTTTGGGCCAATATATTTGGAGAATCTACAAATTTTGCCAATTAAGTCTTAATAGTGTCCTTAGAGTAGCATTCAACTAACCCTGAGGATTGAGGATGTTACCCACAATGAAAGTGTGGTAAGACCACCCAGACAGCACAAACAAGTCAACATACCTGAGCAGTAAATGGGCTCCCTAATCACTATAAATTTGGAGAAGGGTTCACCATGTAGGGATAATCTTTTCTAATAGAAATTTTTGCCACAGAAGCAAAACTGGCCTGTCTACAAGGGAAAGCTTTGGTTCAGTGTAAAACCTAAAAACCATGACTAAGACATTTTTGTCCTTGAGATGAAAAAACTGTATGAAATTCCTCTGCCCATTGGGCAATTTAAAAATGTTTGGGGGTCATATGGATAGGTGGGACTAGTGAGGTAGGCACTTTTTGCAGGCTTATTAATATTTCTCTACCAATACTGGTTTGTGAACACTATCATTTTGTCAATAGACCAATGGTTTAATTCATGTACAGTGGTAAGAAGAGGGAATTTTAGAATTTCTGGTAGGGCCAGATTATTATTTGTTCCAAACTAGAGTTCTTTTTATCAAACCAACAATTTGATTTCCAATATATCATTCTTCCCTTTCTGGTACCATTTGCTTGGATATCTCTTATCAATTTTCCAAACTATCACTTGAGAAAACATCCCTTTGGAGCGTGACAGAGGTTTGGCTATTGGTTTCTTTAAAAGCAGGATTTTTGGTAGAAACACCTGTGAGGTGGTTTCCTTTGGCTTCCAGGGTATTGACTCTAGAATGTCCAGGAATATTAATACCCAGAGTCACGGGCAAAAGTATGGCATCTAATAAATTTTAGACATAGGAGTCATTTTTAATTTTATCCCCTTTTTAGGTTGGGAAACCTCATTTTTTCCATAATATTATAAAATCAAGAGTTATCCCAAAGGCACATCAACTATCAGTATAAATGTTTGCAGTTTATCTGTGGTTTTATGTAAAAGCTAAAATAAGGACATATAACCCAGTTTACTGGCCTAAAGTAGCCAAAGGTAGAGGTACTGCCTCAATGATTTCAAAAGTAGTTGCAGTCACATACCCAGCACAATATTTACCATTTTCATTTTTTAAATAAGAACCATCAGTAAACCATGAAAAGTCTGTATTGGTTAGAGGAGTTTCCTGTTAGTTGTCATAGGGACTTTAAAGGTAATCTGCCAGCATTAAGCAGTTGCGAGGGATTTCATCTGGATCTGAATGTAGTCCTAATCTGAGATCAGATACCCTAAGTATCAAACCTATGTTTGAGCAAATTGCAATTTTTCTTTGGAGAATTTCTGGCCCTTTAAGGCCAAAAGTTTTAATAGGTGGTTATTGTCTTCCTGTGAATAGATTTGAGAAGGGAAGCAGAGAAGCAGACCATCTACATATTGTAACAAAATAAAGAGAGAGTTCCGGGAAGATGGCGGCATGAGCAGTGTGGTGGAAATCTCCTCCCAAAACCATATATATCTATGAAAATACAGCAAATACAACTATTCCTAAAAGAGAGACCAGAATACACAGGACAGCGTACAGCCTGCATCTTCACCTGAGAGGACTCGGCACCCTGCGAGGTGGGTAAGATACGGAGTCACATACCGGCGGGACTCCAGCACTCCCCCACCCCAGTGCACTGGCAGGAGGAGAGGATTCAGAGCCAGGAGAGAGTGGATGTACAGGCCCACAAAATAACCAGCCCTGGTGATCTGCACCAGCAGCGCTGACACACATCGTGCAGTGTATCAGATATTAGAGAGGCAGAAGGTGCAGGTTTTGAGCTGGGAACGCACCCGGGTCCTTGCAGCAGGCTCCCCAGGGCAAAAGCTTTTTTTTGGTGGTCTTAAAGGGGGAAGGACCCAGATCGTCCCAGCACACTCGGCCCAGCAATCTGGGAGTCCTGGGGAAATTCGGACCACTTGGCTGGTGACTGGGAAAAAGTAGCCGCACTGAAACTTCACATAGAGAACAACAGCCTCCCATTCATTCCTGCCCCAGCCATAGCTACAGAGGGCCCAGTGGAGCTGCACGACCGCAGCTGTGGAATAGTGGGGCAACAGTGCCACCTACAGCATCCTTACAGAATCTACTCCCAGTGGGCGGTTTTTTTCTTTTCTTTTCTTTTCTTTCCTTTTCTTTTCTTTTCTTTTCTTTTCTTTTCTTTTCTTTCTTTCCTTTTTTTCTCTTTTCTTTCTCTTCTTTCTTTTTTCCTTAACGTCTTAAAGAGCCCAGCTGACATACATGGCACCAACCAGCAACCACTTCTATCACCATGAAAAGACAGAGGAATAGGGCACAGACCAAGCTCACCCAGAACCAGACAACACCAGAGAGGGAGACTGAAGGGATGGAAATGCACAATCTTCCTGAAAAAGAATTCAGAATAAAAGTCATAACCATGCTGATGGATCTACAGAGAAAGGAACAAGAGCTGAGGGAGGAAGTGAGGGAAGTCAGGAAAGACAATGCAGAAATGAGACAAGCCATTGACGGGCTTTGCACCAGATTGGATGAGATGCAAGAGAATGTTAATGGAATAGAAATCAGAGAACAGGAATACAGAGCATCTGACAGAGAGAGAAATAAAAGGATCTCTTGGAATGAAAGAATATTAAGAGAACTGGGTGACCAATCCAAATGGAACAATATTCGTATTATAGGAGTACCAGTGGAAAAAGAGAGAGAAAAATGGATAGAAAGTGTCTTTAAAGAAATAATTGCTGAAAACTTCCCCATGCTGGGGAAAGAAATAGTCTCACAGTCCACAGAAGCCCACAGATCTCCCAACACAGGGGACCCAAGGAAGACAACACCAAGACACATAATAATTAAAATGGCAAAGATCAAAGATAAGGATAGAGTATTAAAGGCAGCTAGACAGAGAAAAAAGATTACCTACAAAGGAAAACCCATCAGATGATCATCAGACTTTTCAACAGAAACCTTACAGGTGAGAAAAGAATGGCATGATATATTTAACATAATGAAACAGAAGGGCCTCAAAACAAGAATATTGAATCTAGCATGATTATCATTTAAATATAACTGAGGGATTAAACAATTTCCAGACAAGTGAAAGTTGAGAGAATTTGCCTCCCATAAACCACCTCTACAGGATATCTTAAAGGAACTGCTCTAGAGGGAAGCACTCCTAAGGATAAAAAGATGTCACCAGAGGAAATAAAATCATAGCAAAGAAAGCAGACCATCCAAATACTAACTAAAGGCAAAGAATAAAACACCTAGTATACAAAGAATGGAGGACGAAGAATAAGAAGGGACAGAAATAAAGAAACATCACACTGTGTTTACAATAACTTAACAAGAAAGTTAAGTTTGATTGTTAGATAGTAAAGAAGCAACCCTTGAACATTTGGTAACCACGAATCTATAGCGAGCAATGGCAATAAGTACATAAATATCAATAATCACCCTAAATGTAAATGGACTGAATGCACCAATCAAAAGACACAGAGTAACAGAATGGATAAAAAAGAAAGACCCATCTATATGATGTCTACAAGAAACTCACCTCAAACCCAAAAATATACACAGACTAAAAGTGAAGGGGTGGAAAAAGATATTTCATGCAAACAACAAGGAGAAAAAAGCAGGTGTTGCAGTACTTGTATCAGACAAAATGGACTTCAAAATGAAGAAAGTAGCAAGAGATAAAGAAGGACATTACATAATGATAGAGGGGTCAAACCAACAAGAGGATATAACCATTATAAATATATATGCACCCAATAAGGGAGGGCAGGCATATAGTGAAACAAATACTAACAGAATTAAAGGAGGAAATAGACACCAATGCATTCATTTTAGGTGACATCAACACACCACTCACTCAAAGGACTCACTCAGCAGAAAATAAGTAAAGACACAGAGGCACAGAACACCACACTAAAACAGATGGACCTAACAGACATCTACAGAACTCTACACCCAAAAGCAACAGGATACACATTCTTCTCAAGTGCACATGGAACATTTTCCAGAATAGACCACATACTAGGCCACAAAAAGAACCTCAGTAAAGTAAAAAATATTGAAATTCTACCAACCAACTTCTCCGATCACAAAGGTATAAAACTAGAAATAAATTTTAGAAAGAAAAAAAGGCTCACAAATACATGGAGACTTAACAACATTCTCCTAATTAACCAATGGGTTAACAACCAAATCAAAACAGAAATCAAAGAATATATGGAGACTAATGTCAACAACAACACAAAGCCACAACTTCTGTGGGACACAGCAAAGGCAGTTCTAAGAGGAAAGTATATTGCAATCCAGGCCTATTTAAAGAAGGAAGAACATTCCCAAATGAATAGTCTAAAGACACAATTACTGAAATTGGAAAAAGAAGAACAAATGAGACCCAATGTCACCAGAAGGAGGGACATAATAAAGATCAGAGAAGAAATAAATAAAATTGAGAAGAATAAAACAATAGAAAAAATCAATGAAACCAAAAGCTGGTTCTTTGAAAACATAAAAAAAATAGATAAACCCCTAGCCAGAATCATTAAGAGAAAAAGAGAATCTACACACATAAACAGAATCAGAAATGAGAAAAGAATAATAACGACGGACCCAAAGAAATATAAGAAAATACTATGAGAATCTATATGCTAAAAAGCTGGAAAACCTAGAAGAAATGGACAACTTCTTAGAAAAATACTACGTTCAAAACTGCCAAACAAGAAACAGAAAAACTAAGGAAACCAATCACCAGCAACGAAATTGAAGCAGTATTCAAAAAACTGCCCAAGAACAAAACCCCCGGACTAGATGGATTCACCTCTGAATTCTAACAGACATATAGAGAAAAATAACACCCATTCTCCTTAAATTTTCCAAAAAATAGAAGAGGAGGGAATACTTCCAAACTCATTCTATGAAGCCAGCAACACTCTAATACCAAAACCGGGCATAGACCTCACCAAAAAAGAAAATTACAGACCAATATCCCTGATGAACATAGATGCAAAAATACTCAACAAAATATTAGCAAACCGAATTCAAAAATACAACAAGAGGATTATACACCTTGATCAAGTGGGATTCATCCCAGGGATGCAAGGATGGTACAACATTCGAAAATCCATCAACATCATCCACCACATCAACAAGAAGAACAAAACCACATGATAATCTCCATAGATGCTGAAAAAGCACTTGACAAAATTCAGCATCCATTTTTGATTAAAACTCTCAACAGAATGGGTATAGATGGCAAGTACCTCAACATCATAAAGGCCATATATGACAAACCCACAACTAACATCATATTTAACAGTGAGAAGCTGAAAGCTTTTCATCTAAGATTGGGAACTAGACAGGGATGCCCACTCTCTCCACTGTTATTCAACATAGTACTGGAGGTACTAGCCATGGCAATCAGACAAAACAAAGAAATACAAGGCATCCAGATTGGTAAAGAAGAAGTCAAATTGTCACTATTTGCAGATGACATTATATTGTACATAAAAAATCCTAAAGACTCCACTCCAAAACTACTAGAACTAAAATATGAATGCAGCAAAGTTGCAGGATACAAAATTAACACTCAGAAATCTGTTGCTTTCCTATACAGTAATGATGAACTAACAAAAAGAGAAATCAGAGAAACAACTCCATTCACAATTGCATCAAAAAGAATAAAATACCTAGGAATAAACCTAATGAAGGAAGTGAAAGACCTATACTCTGAAAACTATAAGACACTCATAAGAGAAATTAAAGAGGACTATAACAAATGGAAATTCATCCCATGCTCTTGGCTAGGAAGAATAAATATTGTCAAAATGGCTATACTACCTAAGGCAATCTGTAAATTCAATGCAATCGCTATCAAAGCACCAGCAGCTTTCTTCAAGGAACTGGAACAAATAAATCTAAAATTCATGTGGAACCGCAAAAGGCCCCGAATATCCAAAGCAATCCTGAGAAGGAGGAATAAAATACGGGGAATTACGCTCCCTGACTTCAAGCTCTACTGCAAAGCCACAGTAATGAAGACAATTTGGTATTGGCACAAAAACAGACTCACAGACCAGTGGAACAGAATAGAAAATCCAAACATTAACCCAAACATATAAAGTCAATTAATATTTGACAAAGGAGCCTTGGATATACAATGGGGAGATGACAGTCTCTTCAGCAGCTGGTGTTGGCAAAACTAAACACCTATATGTAAGAGAATGAAAGTGGACTACTGTTTAATCCCATATACAAAAGTCAACTCAAAATGGATCAAAGACCTGAATGTAATTCGTGAAACCATAAAACTCTTAGAAAAAAACATAGGCAAAAATCTCTTGGACATAAATATGAGCTACTTCTTCATGAACATATCTCCCCGAGCAAGGGAAATAAAAGCAAAAATGAACAAGTGGGACTATATCAAGCTTAAAAGCTTCTGTATAGCAAAGAACACCATCAGTAGAACAGAAAGACATCCGACAATATAGGAGAATATATTCATAAATGACGTATCCGATAAGGGGTTGACATCTAAAATATATAAAGAACTCATGCACCTCAACAAACATAAAGTAAATAATCCAATTAAGAAATGGGCAGAGGACATGAATAGGCACTTCTCCAAAGAAGAAACTCAGGTGGTCAACAGGCACATGAAAAGATGCTCCACATCACTAATCATCAAAGAAATGCAGATTAAAACCACAATGAGATATCACCTCACACCAGTGAGGATGGCCAACATCCTAAACACAAACAATAACATATGTTGGTGAGGATGTGGAGAAAAGGGAACCCTCCTACACTGCTGGTGGGAATGCAAATTAGTTCAACCATTGTGGAGAGCAGTATGGAGGTTCCTTAAAAAACTCAAAATAGAAATACCATTTGACCCAGGAATCCCACTCCTAGGAATTTACCCTAAGAATGCAGCAGCCCCATTTGAAAAAGACAGATGCACCCCTATGTTTATTGCAGCACTATTTACAATAGCCAAGATATGGAAGCAACCTAAGTGTCCATCAGTAGATTAATGGATGAAGAAGAAGTGGTACATATACAAAATGGAATATTATACAGCCAAAAGAAGAAAACAAATCCTACCATTTGCAACAACATGGATGGAGCTAGAGAGTATTATGCTTAGTGAAATAAGCTAAGCTGAAAAAGACAAGTACCAAATGATTTCACTCATATGTGGTGTATAAGAACAAAGAAAAAACTGAAGGAACAAAACAGCAGCAGACTCACAGAACCCAAGAACGGACTAATAGTTACCAAAGGGAAAGGGACTGGGGAAGATGGGTGGGAAGGGAGGGATAAGGGGGAAAAAGGGGCATTATGATTAACAGATGTAATGTTGCGGGGCACTGGGAGGGCTGTACAACTCTGAGAAGACAAGTAGTGACTCTATAGCATCTCACTACACTGATGGACAGTGACTGTAATGGGGTTCGTTGGGGGGTCCAGATGAAGGGGACAGCTTAATCACCATAATGTTGCACATGTAATTGTAGATTAAAGATACCAAAATAAACTATACAAAAATAAAGTGCATACAGACAGGAAAAAAAAAAACAAAGTAAAGACTACAGAAATCTTTCTATCATCTAAATCAGCCTTTAAGGTTTGTGAAAATAAGGACTCCCTGTGAAACCTGGAACACTACTTTCCAGGTGTATTTCCATTCTTTCCAAATGAAAGAAAAAAGATATTGGCTATCCTTTGCATCTGAAATACTAAAAATGCCCTGCATGGATCAATTAGAGTGAAAAAATTGCTTTCAGTGGGAATGGATGTCAAAGCATCTTACTGGGATTAGGAACAACAGGGTGCTGAGGGAGAACAAAGGACTAGTACAAAGGATGAAGTCCTGAGCCTTGTAATCTTCTATTATAGGCTTGATGCCTTAAAGGGATTCCTTATTTATAGGGTACTGATTAATTCTGGGGAGAGGTTTTGAAGGATCTATTTGAATTTTGATGGTAGTTTCTGTGGATTCTGCCAATATCTGTTGAAAATTTTGCCTAAAGAGAGGATCTTAGTTTATTCAGTAGGAACAAATGATCAGTGTCCCCAGACTCAGATTTAGTGTCATCAAAGATAGAGCAAATTAAAGGTACTTAAGAGTCATTTAATTTCCTTGGTTGGCTATTTTGATTACTACTGTCAAATGTAGAATTATTTTCCCCTTCTTGGGAGAAATAAATCCTGGCATGAGAGATACATTTTTAAGAAATATCAGCTCAATAAATGAATAAGGTGGAAGAACTATGGATAAAATGGGGTGTATATCTCAAAAGACCTAAAATGAAAGGGAATAAGTTCAGAGACAGAAACCTGCTGAGGTTTGAGACCCTCCTGCTTTTTAAATTATTTTAGTACTATGAGGCAGGAGGAGCTTTATAGCTGTGGGATTGAGCATGGGAAATGTAGCTCTAATGTGAATAAGGACAGAGAAAAATTCAATTCCAATCTGGAGTTGTTCCTCTAAGCCGATTAAGGAGGACTGGGGAGAGCCTATGTAGTTCCTTGGTACCTCATCATTGGGAATTTGGAGGATATTGGAAAGGTGGGCAAGAGGGCTGAAGACACCCAAAGTGATTAAATTTGTAGCAATATTTTATTTCCCCCAGTATCCTGGCTCTTTGCAATAATGGCAAAAACTAGGCTTTTGGTTTCATTTAGGGCCCTTCATTTGCTGTAGTTGAAAGTTAAGAATAATAATGGTCTCTCTTTTGGGTTACTCATCTAGACTGCAAACAAGCTGGTTTGCCAAATTAACTAAATCTGGAGTGGACATAGTTTCCCATCTTATCATGGCCCTTTTAACTTAAAAGAGAAACACCCCGGTTCAGTCCATTTAAATAGAGTTAAACGGTACCTGGGTGGATTCAACATTTAAAGAGAGACTAGAATTTTCTGTAATTGTTTAGTGGAGATTTCCAGGAAGTGTTCTAGTGTCTTGCCAAAAATTACGAGTCTGTTTCTGCAAATCCTTTTCAGGCTGTTCCCAGTGAGCCAGTTCCATCCAATGCTTGGTCTGACCCTTAACCATAATCATGTGGATTAACTGATATAAATCTGAGAAAGTAGGTTGGTAAATTTTAATAACTATTTTAAATTTGTCAGCAAACCTACGGGGCTCTTAGCCACTGTGGGGAACATTTAACTATGGCTTGTAGTTTGGCCTTAGGTCTGGGAACATTATGAAATCTGGGATGAACTTAAATCCTCAGAAGACTTAATTTTGGACAGGTGTTAATAGGTTCAGGAAAGGAGGAAGCAGAGAGAAGTTCAGAGGAAACAAAGAACTTCAGCAAAAGGATTAGAATGAGGGAGTGGAGGGTATAAAGGAGGTGGGGCAGTGCAAAGAGAATAAAGGAAAATGGTGGTAGAGGTGGCTGCCAGATGTATGGAGACAAAGAAGATGGGGGAGGGTTCCCCATGTTGGCTTCTTTCTGTTGTTTGTTTGCCTCAGTTAATTTGGAAATAGTACATTGCAAAGAGGAAAATTTAGAATCCTGAAAACATTTGGAAGCCTCAATGTATCAATTAAAATAGACTTCCCATGTTTTCTTCTTTTTGTTATTTTCCTTTTTTTCCTTTTGAGCCACAGCTTTCTAAATTGATTTTGAGAAAAACAAGTTTGGGTAGGTCAAAAGTTCCCCATAATGGCCATTGGTGTTCTAAATCAATTTTGGTTAACTTGGCCCATTTAGTTATATATGCACATGAGGAGGGGCCATAATTTTTAAACATAAAAGTGGCTGGGGTCCCAGGAGCAGGGCATAGACTCACAAAACATTTTGATGAGCGAGATCTCATTTCTTAGAGGTTTTTCTCTAGAGCAAGCAAAAATTCCTGAACAGCAGGGCTTTAATAGTAAAAGTCTGTTTCAAAAATAAGACCAAAGGCTAGCAGAGTTCAAATGAGCACAATTCCATCAGAAACTGTCCTATCCCAAAAGGTTAGGGATTAAAGGCCCACAGTTTCACTGGCACAATTCCACAGGAACAGTACAATCCCCAAGAGGATATGGACCAAAGGCCAGCACGGTTGCAAAAGGAATAGTCCACTTCCAAACAGGAGTTGGACTGAAGGTTTAGCATAGTTCCACAGGAACAGCCCAGTCCTCAAAAGGGTATGAACTGAAGGCCAAATGAGTACTCTCAGAAAAAACATGGCCTTAAAGCAGATCCTGATTAAAGCTTGGAAAGCTCAAAAATGCAAAGATAGTGGAGCTCAAAATCCAGGAGAAAAGTTACCCTCAAACTCTGGGATGGCCAAAAGCAGTGAGCTCAAAGGACTCTGTGAGTACTGGTACCTGACTTGTCACCAGCCTCAGAATTGCAGGAGATCTTTTCTGAATCACATTCTTAACACCGTATAATGTTAATCTTAAAAATAAGTTATTTTACAAGCAAAATGGGTTTATTCAATAATAGCAAATAATTGCAATTTGGGATGTGCAAGCTATACCAAAGTCATAAACATGTCCCAAGAATAAAGGAGAAGAATACCTTTTATAGAGGCAAGACCTAGTTGGGAGGGCTATTCTAAACAAAAAATCCATTGGAGTAATATGGGAGTCCCATATATTGTGGCTTCTCAATGGCTGGGCCATTGCTGGGAGGCAGAAGGAAGACACCCTTTTCCTAATGGGGATGATGTGGCTAAAACTGTATGGTATCCATCTCTTCTGGTGGGGTCTGAGATTTATGAAGAGTGGTAGGCATGAGAGATTCCCCTGAAAGCCTCCTCATGCCATGTCAGTGAGGTTTCTGTTTATTAATTTTCACAGATAACATGCTTTTCTTTTTTATAAATTGAAGGTTCAAGACTTCAGTGGAGGAAGTAACTGGAGATATGATGGAAATAGCGTGAGAACTAGAATTATAAATTGAGCCTGAGGTTGTGACTGAATTGCTATAATCTCTTAATAAAACTTTAATAGATAAGAACTTGCTTCTCATGGTTGAGCAAAGATAGTGGTTTCTTGAGAAAGAATCTATTCCTGGTGAAGATGCTGTGAAGATTGTTGAAATTACAACAAAAGATTTAGAATATTATGTAAGCTTGGTTGATAAAGCAGCAGCAGGGACTGAGAGGTCTGACTCTAATTTTGAAAGAAGTTCTACTGTGGGAAAAATTCTATCAAATAGCACTGCATACAACAGAGAATTCATTCTTGAAAAGATGAGGCAATCAATGCACCAAACTTCACTATCTTATTTTAAGAAATTGTCACAGCTACCCGACTCTTCAGCAATCACCACCTTGATCTGTCAGCAGCCATAAACATTGAGGCAAGACTCCACCAGCAAAAAATATTATGATTTGTTGAAGGCTCACATTAGCATATTTAGCAATAAAATATTTTTTAAATTAAGGTGTATTTATTATGTGTATTGTGGTGGTCTGGAACCAAACCTACAATATTTCTGATATATGCCTGTATTCTCCCTCTCATTCAAATCAGGGAGAGACCGTGTTTTCTAATGGGAAATAAGAATGGTTTGGTTTGAAATAGAAATCTGGTCAATATAAAATGTTTGAAAAATGACAGTCTATTTGGACCCAGACCATGTTTGTTGTTGTTGTTGTTTTGTTGCTTGCATTGAATTGTTTCCAATTTTATTCATTTGCCAGGTTGGCCCTTATAGGATATGTTTTCACCCTTTCACTTATTTGCATTGTTTCACAAATGAACAACAGAACAGCCTCCAAACTGATCTTTTACTTCAATATCTTCCCTCTTTTCTTTGCTCAAATACCTCACGATCTGGTATATATTTCTAAAACATTGTTTCAATTGTATCAATATCTCTTTGGAAAACTCATAAACAAACAAACAAAAAATTTGTTGTATAACCCCTTTTCAGTTCAATTGAATCCAGCCCATGAGCTTGGTGATGATATCTACCTTGTTCTTTAGGATAAAATTTTAATATTCTTATAAAGGTTGGATATTTGCCAGCTAGGAGACTATTTCTCTTTTTGACAGGTTTTCAGAGTATCTATATGTTGATTGGTTCTTACCATGGAGAATAAAGCCTTTCCTAGTCTTAAAAAACTTTTCCCTTTACTACTCCATTATATTGATTTATAAACAGTTGACAATACACACTTTTGTTGTGTTCAACTTTATTGGCATTTTTGTATGCTTTCTGTGAGCCTCTGTTTAAAACTGTTAAGAAGTTCTTTGTTTACTTTTATCATTTTCAAAGTATGGTTATTAAAAAACGATGGGAAAATAGCACTTTCCTTCTGAGGAAAGGATGGTTCAAATGAATATTTCTACTAAATTGCATTTTCATTTGTATTGAGTTGTAAATTTTCACTGAACTTCTTCATTTCTATTTAGAAACAAGAATATCTTCATCCAGAAAACCATAAAACTTCAAATTGTTTCTCAAAAATGTTCTTTCATAATAATGGCATAACTCATAAGGGCCTTTTGACCTCAGCTTTTAAGTTATTTACATTGTTTAGTTAAAAGCCACATACTTTAGGAAGGATGTAAAAGGCTAAGTAACTTGCTACCTTAATGTTAAAAAGCAGTCTTCCCAGCAATGGTTATTTTCTCTGTGCCTTTATTTCCAGTAATTCTTTCTTTACTCATATCACATTAATGAAAACTAAACTTCATTTACACAAATAGATCATAAGAATAAAAGGAAGATTTTGACCTATACGTCATACTATGTTGTACAAGTGAAATATGTTACTTTATGCATTTTATTATAAGGAAGAGCACAGTTTGTTTTATTATCACATCTTTGTGGCATAGGAATGATGGCTCTTGCCAACACAAATTTAAATTGCAATATATTCCTGGCTCCCAATTATGAAAAATGTACCCAACTAGAGCAGATTTAATATTGAAGAGTACGGAAAACAAACAACTATCAAAATGGTCTAAGCTTTTAATATAATTATTATTATTTTGTTCTTTAATGCTATTATTGTTATTTTTGTTGTACTTTTATAGCTTTGTTGTTTATGTTTCCCCGTGGAAATAATCAGGAAAACATGAAAAATTAGGCTTTTTATGCTTTAGAAAAAAAGGATATTCCGTTACTGATAACATTGCTCTCACTTGGGTCTTTCTTTTACATAGTGATCCCTAAGCCTTTGTTTACTTAACTATTAATATTGAAACATCTTCTCAAGGGGAGTTATTTATATTACCCACCTCTCTTCTAACGAAACCTTACATTCTTTCAACATTCCTTTTAGATTTAATTGACACATTTCCTAGTGAACAACAGATTTCACAATAGCGGGCAACTAATCTGGTGCTTATCAACTGTCCATGAAGTTTGCTAAACACTCCAGGTCTTCCCAAAATATTATGTATATAGGTAGTTGTTTCATCACTGCTTTTTATTTGACCTCATTAAATCAGCCTCTGCCATTAAGGAGTTTATTATATAGGTGCTAAACTCTGATTTTATAATGAATGCAACTCAGAAGTAGAGGAAACAATAATGTAAGGTCAATAACCAGAGAGAGAAGCTTTACTGAAGTCTACATATCACAAATATAAAGTTTCCTTGATTTTTTAAAATAGTGAACAAATGGTAGGGGATGACAGGACAATAAATAACAGTATTCTAACTTACCTTGATCAGAGATTTACTTTACATACATAAATAGATATATAAATAAATACATATATTTGACTCCTTGATGGTATTATGTGTCTTTAGATACTAAATGATCTCTATGCTTAATTCAGCTCTACTAAAAGGAGATTATTTGCATAAAGGATAATGAGAATGCTTACTAGTGATCTGCTTTCTACTTCCCCCAAAAAGCAAAGACATAAAATAGTATAGACTATTCAGTGGTTATTCTGGTTGCAGCCAGTTCTGTTGTCACAGCAGTGCCTTGGATATCAGCCCAAACAGATTAAACGTTAATCTAATGCTAGATAGAGACCTTCTGTTCAGAGTCAATAAGACTTAGATATTAGAACACATGGAAATGTTTTGGTATGTGGGTTTAAGAACACATACGCTCAGGCTATCAAGAGTATAACTACCCCATGATCTCATGACATTTCCAGTAGTTCAGCTTGTATCCTAGGAGAAAAAGCTAATGGCTATACCATTTTCACTCAGCTGAACTTTTCCCTCATCACAGCCATTGAAATAGCATTCTGATCTTATATTTAGTCTTAAGAATGAACTCGTCATGATAGGTATAGGCAAAGCCTTGCTGAACAAGTCCTGTGTGGCATTATTGGAGGGTTGCATCAAGGTTGAGAAGCAGATATTTCCTATGAATTGTTTATATGGACAATTTTAGTTTTTCTCGTAACTGCAAGAGTTGGAATCACATAATTTCTTACCATTCTTGGCTCAGCATCATATAAGTTTTTATTCTTCAGTTTAAAAATCCATGTTAAGAATACAGTCCACAAACTCTCTCACAAGCAGCTCTCTGGTTTGCACACTGCAAACAGCCCAAATAGAGCCATTAGTCTGTGAATTTGCTGTATCATTCTTCACTGTTACTTCACAGTCCAGTTAGCTGCATTTCTGATTCTTTTGATGAAAGTAGTCAACTCTCAAAGTGCTATTTAGAATGTTCCAATCATTTGTAAAGGGATTTGCATTATTTGTTTTACATGCTGATTATGCAGTGCAAGTCTAAATAATAAAATAAATAAATATGGATTAAGAAGTCTGTCTTTAAAAACATAAACATTTATGATACATTAAGATTAGGCCATCTGCAGATTTCATTGTCAATTTTTTCAGATATAATTCATAGAAATTAAATTAATATTTCCTAATAACTTCCTCAATCTGAAATCTGTCTTGTTTGAGTATAATAGTTTGCGATCTTCATTTATAACAAATGTAAAGAAATAGTGAGATTTATAAATTAAGAAATATATTCATATAAATTTTGACTCTACTTACAGACAACACATCTTTCTTGAGGAATCTTATTCTTTGTCTTATAATCATAATTCTACATGAGACTCAACATTAAACCAGTATTAATTCCCAATGATCCCTTGATGAGATTTAAGATATTTCAGGGCTTATTTCTTCTGGCATGGTTGTCACCAACATCTCCTAAATGATGTCATTAATTTTCTCTTTGACGGAAATGTTCCTCAGTGCATTTAGTTATTTTGATGGATGCCTTTCATATTCTTCAGGTTTTCTTTCCTGATTCTGGTTAGCTTTAACTATGAGCAGATTTTTGTTTGAAAAATTTCTCTAAACAATAAACTGCTTTGATGTTTTTCTATTCCAGGCTATGACTATAGAAGATACTAGCCAACATAAACTTACCAAAAATCCATTTTGAAAATAATTTAAGTCTTAAGGTCCAGAAAAGATGGTATAAACTCATGTCTCTTTGCTCCTTCCTGCTAAATACAACTATAAATCCTGAAAATAATGCAACAGCCTCCAAGATTGAAGTAAAAACACAGTGGTCCACTGCCTCATGACATCCCACACAGCAGAAGAAGACGATCCCAGCCCAGCATACCTCAACATTCAGCATGGCAGTATAAGATGGCTCAGGTAAGAAATTATTTTCCTGGATCTAATGGTAATCCAAACAACACTGGGTGGCCCTGTAGCACTGTCAGGGATGATTCTACTAACGACAAAAGGCCCAGATCAGGGAAGTGCTCTATTTCCCAAAGGGCCAGAGATTTCCTTCACCCACCTACATACACTGGCAGCCTGGCCCAGTCTAAGTGTGTGCTCCATATCTCTCTGGGCTAGAGATTCCCTTCTCCCACCTGGAGGCAGCAGGAAGGAGAACTTTAGAAAAAAATGGCTTGATGGAATGACTACAGTATAGAACTCTCTTTCCAAATTCGCAGATAGCAGGTATATTTGTAGCTTCTAGGATATGAAGTGGCCCATAGAAGCACTCACTGTGCATGTGGGCCAGAGTATCCTATCACACACCTAGAAATAACAGGCAGCCAAGTTAATAAAAGTGCCTCTATCTCTGTAGGAAGCAGAATCAGAGATAACAGGAAGCCCTAATGGCACTAAATAAACCAAACAGACTGAGAAAGCACTGAAAAGGCACTGATAACTAAATTGGGATTGAAATTGCTGTCCAAAAACGCAGAAGTACCTAGACTTAAATAAGAAGATTACTACCTAAAAGAGATTTAAATAAGATCCAGAATTCTCTTTTAACATAATATCACAAGTGTTTAGTATACAATACAAATTTCTCATCATACCAGAACCATCATGCCAAAACAATTTGAATGAAAATTAAAAATCAACAGAGGTCAATAGCATGATGAATCAGATATTATGATTATGATAAAGGTTTTTAAATTAACCATTACAAAAATGCTTCAACCACAATTACAAAAATCACTGAAAGAAATGAAAAAAAATACTCACCAAAGAAATAAAAACTATAACCAAGAACTAAATAAAAATTATAGCGATGGAAAATATAATAACTGAAGTTCTTCAAAAATTGCTGGTGGAACCAGTAGTGCAGCAGATATGACAAACAAAAGAATCAGTGAACATGAAGATAAATCTGAACAATAAAGAGAAAACAAGCCAGAAAAAAAAAGCAAACCCTCAGGGCTCTCTAGGAAAATAACAAAATATCTAACATTCATATTTTTAGAGTCCTAGAAGGAGAGGAATGAGTGAAACTGAAACAGTAATTGTTAAAATAATGGCTGAAAAATACTCAAACTTGGTGAAAGAAAGAAATCCACATATTCAAGAAGCTGAATAAATCCCAAACAGGATAAACACAAAGAAATCCAGGCGAAGACACATTATGCTTAAACTCCTAAAACCTAGTCAAAGAAAATGTCTTCAAAGCAGCCAGAGAGAAATGACATATTGCCCACTGAGTAAAATTAATTAAATGATGGAAGAATTTTCATCTGGATCTATGGAAAGCAGAAAGGAATGATACAATTCAGGTGCTGAAAAGGAAGACATGTCAACCCCTAGTTTGATATTCAGTGACACTATCCATCAGGAATAAATGGGAAAAAAGGATATTTTCAAGTGAAAGGAAACTAAGAAAATCTGTGGCCAGCAGACCCTGCTCTTAAAGAACAACAAAAAGAAGTTCTCCAACAAGCAAGTAAATGATAGCAGAAAAAGGATGGAAATTCCAGAAAGGAAAGAAGAGCAATGGAATGGGCAAAAATAAGGATGAATCATTATTTTCTTCTCATTAGATTTTTAAATCACATTTAAAGGTGGAAGCAAAAACATACCACCATCTGATAGCTTGCTAAACATATGTAGAAGAGAGCCCCTTGTTTTTAAAAAATGATGATACTGTAGGGCTCTAATTGGAAGTAAAATTTCCCATAAAATGGTTAAACATCTATACCAGTAGTTATGAATATGTATTTTAATTCCAAGACAACCCACTAAGAAAACTATACAAAATGAATGGTAACTGTTGAACAATTGTGTTATGTATTTGAAACCAATAAAGAAACAAACAAAAAATGAATTGTTCAGATATGGATTAAAGATGGCAGTTTGAGAGGTGAGACAGAGAACTCCCAAAACCACATATAGTACAAAAATATAGTTAATACAACTAACCTTAAAAGAGCAACAGGAAAGAAGGCTATGTCAGACTGCATACACCTGGAGAACAGAGCAGACCTCAGGAAACAGGATAATGTACCAAAGCCTTGATCCGGTGGGACCCAAGCCTCCCCCCACCCCAGCTCATCGGAGGAAGGAAGAGAAACAGAATGGGGAGGAAATGGAGGGCTGGAACTGGTGACAACATAGCCCTGGAGATCATGCTTTGGTAGCATGAACCTACATTGCATGGTGCTCTAGAGATTTTTGTGGTTGGAAAGCTAAGACAAGCAGAATATTTGGAGAGACTGAGATTCCAGCTGTTTGTGGAGGACAGAGATCCACATCCAGCTGCTCTGGGACAAAGGAAAGGCAGACGGTCTGAGAGGTTTCCTAGTAGCAAGAGGGCTGCTGAAGGGGTGGGGATTGCATGGAACTTGCTGCTTGGGAGAAGGGATGGGTGAACAATGTTGTCTGGGTGCACTCTGCCCAACAGGTTGGGAAATTTCAGGAGCTTCAGGCATTCCATCCCCCTGGCTGGCTACTCAGCTCTAAGGCCCCCCACTGTGATATGCAGCCTGCTGCACCTTCCTCCTGGCCTGCTGGCTCTGGTTCTCAAACCGGGAGGCCCTGCCCTGGCATCAGGCCAGGCAGAGGGAGGCCCCGCCTATGGAAGCTACAAACACAAAGCACATAGGCTTACACCTGTGTGCTTGACCCACTGGTTGTGACAGTAGAGACAGGAACTGCAGCTGGGAAGCAGGAAACAGCTCTTTCCTTCCCCCAGGAACCAGCATGCTCCCCTGCAACCCCCAATCCTCAGGGGCTGAGCATCTTCAAAAACTAGAGCTTCTGAGCACTAGAGGGCACCACACACAAATATGAAATGTAAAAGGAACCTGCTTCAAACCAAAATCTCATAAACAACAGAAAAATGTCCAAGTAAAACTGAAATAACCAATCTTCCTGAAAGAAAGTTCAAAATAAAAATCATAAACACGCTTATGGAGGTACAGAAAAATATTCAAGAAGTCAGGGACGAATTTAGGACAGAGATTCAATCATTAAGAATTTCCTTATAAGAAATGAAACATACAATGGAGGGATTTAAAAGCAGATTAGATGTAGTAGAAGAGACAGTAAATGGAATAGGAATTACAGAAGAGGAATACAAAGAAGCTGAGGCACAGAGAGAAAAAAGGATCTTTAGGAATGAAAGAATATTGAGAGAACTCTGTGACCAATGCAAACGGAACAACATTCGTATTATAGGGGTATCAGAAGAAGAAGAGAAAGAAAAAGGAATAGAAAGTGTCTTTGAGCAGGTAATTGCTGAAAACTTACCCAGCCTGGGGAAGGGAACAGTCTCTCAGACCATGGAAGTCCACAGATCTCCCAATACAAGGGACCCTAGTAGCAAAACACCAAGACATATAATAAATAAAATGGCAAAGATGAAGGATAAGGACAGACTTTTAAAAGGAGCCAGAGAGAGAAAAAAGATCACATACAAAGGAAAACCCATCGGGGTATCATCAGACTTCTCAATAGAAACTTTACAGGCCAGAAGGGAATGGCATGATATATTTAATGCAATGAAACAGAAGGGACTTGAACCAAGAATACTCTACCTGGAAAGATTATCATTTAAATTTGAAGGAGAGATTAAACAATATTTAGACAAGCAAAAGCTGAGAGAATGTACCTCCCACAAACCACCTCTACAGTGAGTTTTGGAGGGACTGCTATAGATGGAAGTGTTCCTAAAGCTAAATAGCTCTCACTAGGTGAAATAAAACCACAGTAATGAAAGCAGAACAATTCATTACTAAGGAGATGCAAATTCAAATCAAGTCCCCAAAAGTCAATCAAGGGATAGACAAAGAATACAGAGTATAACACCTAATATATAAAGAATGGAGGAGGAAGAAAAAGAAGGAAAAAAAAAAGAACCTTTAGGTTGTGTGTGTAATAGCATACTAATTGAGTTAAATTAGACTGTTAGATAGTAAGGGAACTACCCTTGAACCTCTAGTAACCACGAATCTAAAGCCTGTGATGGCAATAAGTACATACCTACTGATAATCACCCTAAATATAAATGCTCTGAATGCAACAGTCAAAAGACATAGAGTCACTGAATGGATAAAAAAACAAGACTCATCTACATGCTGCCTACAAGAGACTAACTTTAAACCCAAAGACATACACAGACTAAAAGTGAAGGGATGGAAAAAGATATTTCATTCAACTAATAGGGAGAAAAAAGCAGGAGTTGCAGTACTTGTATCAGGCAAAATAGACTTCAAAACAAAGAAAGTCACAAGAGAAAAAGAAGGACAATACCTAATGATAAAAGGGTCAATCCAACAAGAAGATATAACCATTATAAATATCTATGCACCCAACACAAGAGCTCCTACATATGTGAAACAAATAATAACAGAATTAAAGAGGGAAATAGAATGCAATGTATTCATTCGAGGAGACTTCAACACTCTACTCACTCCAAAGGACAGATCAACCAGACAGAAAATAAGTAAGAAGACAGAGGCATTGAATGACGTATTAGAACACATGGACCTAACAGACACCTACAGAGCACTCCATTCAAAAGGATACACATTCTTCTAATGTGCACATGGAATATTTTCCAAAATAGATCATATACTAGGCCATAAAAAGACCCTCAGTAAATTCAAAAAGATTGAAATTGTACCAACCAGTTTATCATATCACAAAGGTATGTATCTAGAAATAAATTACACAAAGAAAATGAAAAAGACCACGAGCACATGGAGGCTTAATAACATGCTCCTAAATAAAAAAATGTATCAATTACCAAATAAAAATGGAGATAATGCAATATATGGAGACAAATGACAATGATAATTCAACACTGCAAAATCTGTGACACACAGCAAAGGCCATGCTAAGAGGGAAGTATATTGCAATATGGAAATACCTCAGGAAAGAAGAGCAATCCCATATAAACAGTCTAAACTCACAATTAACAAAACTAGAAAAGAAGAACAAATGAGGCCCAAAGTCAGTAGGAGGAGGGACATAATAAAGATTAGAGCATAAATAAATAAAATTGAGAAGAATAAAACAATAGAAAGAATCAATGAAAGCAAGAGTTGGTTCTTTGGGAAAACAAACAAAACAGATAAACCCCTCGCCAGACTTATCAAGAAAAAAAGAGCCTACACACATAAACAGAATCAGAAATGAGAAAGGAAAATTCACAATGGACACCACAAAAATACAAAGAATTATGAGAGAATACTATGACAAGTTATACACTAACAAACAGGATAACCTAGAAGAAATGGACAAATTTCTAGAAAAATACCACATTCCAACACTGACCCAGGAGAAAACAGAAAATCTGAATAGACCAATTACCAGTAACGAAATTGAATTGGTAATCAAAAAACTACTTAAGAACAAAATTCTTGGACCAGATGGATTCACTGTTGAATTTTATCAAACAATTAGTGAAAACCAAATACCATCCTCCTTAAATTTTTCCAGAAAGTAGAGGAGGGAATACTCCCAAACTCATTCTACAAGGCCAGCATACTCCCAAACTCATTCTACAAAACCCGGCAAAAACACCACAGAAAAAGGAAACTACAGACCAATATCCCTGATGAACATAGATGCAAAAATACTCAACAAAATATTAGCAAACCAAATTCAAAAATACATCAAAAAGATCATCCATCATGATCAAGTAGGATTTATTCCATGGATGCAAGGGTGGTACAACATTTGAAAATCCATTGACATCATGCAGCACATCAACAAAATGAAGGACAAAAACCACATGATCATCTTCATAGATGCTGAAAAGTTATTCAACAAAATTCAACATCCATTCATGATAAAAACTATCCACAAAATGGGTATAGAGGACAAGTACTTAAGCATAATAAAGGCTATATAGAACAAACCCACTGCCAACATTATACTTAACAGTGAGAACCTGAAAGCTTTTTCTTTAAGATTGGAACAGGACAAGGATGCCCATTCTCCCCACTTTTATTCAACATAGTTCTGGCAGTCCTAGCCACAGCAATCAGACAACACAAAGAAATAAAAGGCATTCACATTGGCAAGGAAGAAGTTGAACTGTCCCTGTTTGCAGATGACTTGATATTGTACATAAAAATCCCTAAAGAATCTACTCCAAAATGACTAGATCTAATATCAGAATTCAGCAAATTGCAGGATGCAAAATTAATACACAGAAATCATTGCATTAGTATACACTAACAATGAACTAGCAGAAAGAGAAATAAGGGAAACAGTTCCATTCACAATTGCATCCAAAAGAATAAAATACCTAGGAATAAACCTAACCAAGGAAGTGAAAGACCTATACCCTGTAAACTACAAGACACTCATGAGAGAAATTAAAGAAGATACCAATAAATGGAAACACATCCCATGCTCATGGATAGGAAGAATTAATATTATCAAAATGGCCATCCTGCATAAAGCAATCTACAGATTCAATGCAATCCCTATAAAATACCAACAGCATTCTTCAATGAACTAGAGAAAATAGTTCTAAAATTCATATGCAACCACAAAAGACCCCAAATAGCCAAAGCAATCTGAGAAGGAAGAAGAAAGTGGGTGGGATTACACTTCCAAACTTCAAGCTCTACTACAAAGCCACAGTAATCAAGACAATTTGGTACTGGCAGAAGAAAAAACCCATAGAACAAAAGAACAGACTAGAGAGCCCAGATATAAACCCGAGTATATATGGTCAATTAATATATGATAAAGGAGCCATGGATATACAATGGAGAAATGACAGCCTCTTCAACAACTGGTCTTGGCGAAACTGGATAGCTACATGCAAGAGAATGAAACTGGATTATTGTCTAACCTTATACACAAAAGTAAACCCAAAATGGATCAAAGACCTGAATGTAAGTCATGAAGCCATAAAACGCTTAGAAGAAAACATAGGCAAAATCTCTTGAATATAAACATGAGCAACTTTTTCCTGAATGCATCTGCTCATACAAGGGAAACAAAATAGAAAATGAACACATGGGACTACATCAAACTAAAAAACTTCTGTATGGCAAAGGACACCATCCACAGAACAAAAAAGCATCCTACAGTATGGAAGAATGTATTTGTAAATGACATATCTGACAAGGGGTTATCATCCAAAATATATAAAGAACTCACATGCTTCAACACCGAAAAGTCAAATAACTCAATTAAAAAATTGTCGTAAGATATGAACAGACACTTCTCCAAAGAAGACATTCAGATGACCAACAGGCACATGAAAAGATGCTGCATATCATTAATTATCAGGTAAATGCAAATTAAAACCGCAGTGAGATATCACTTCCCACCAGTTAGGATGGCCAACATCCAAAAGACAAGCAACAACAAATGCTGGCGAGGATGCGGAGAAAGGGGAACCCTCCTACACAGCTGGTGGGAATGTAAACTAGTTCAACCATTGTGGAAAGCAATACAGAGGTTCCTCGAAAACTTAGAAATACCATTTGACCCATGAATTCCACTCCTAGGAATTTATTCAAGGAAAACAACCTCTCAGATTTATAAAAGCATATGCACCACTATGTTTATCACAGCACTATTTACAATGGCCAAGATATGGAAGCAACCTAAATGTCCATGAGTAGATGAATGGATAAAGAAGCTGTAGTACATAAACACAATGGAATACTATTCAGCCATAAGAAGAAAACAAATCCTACCATTTGTAACAACATGGATGGAGCTAAAAGGTATGCTCAGTGAAATAAGTCAGGCAGAGAAAGACAAATACCAAATTATTTCCCTCATTTGTAGAGTGTAATTACAAAGCAAAACCGAAGGAACAAAATAGCAGCAGACTCACACACTCCAAGAAGGTAGTAGTGATTACAAGGGGAGGGGTGAGGGAGGGTGGGTGGGAAGGAAGAGACAAGGGGTTTGTGGGGGAACTTGATAATAAGGGTGAATATAATAACCATATTGTTTTTCTTGTGAAACCTTCATAAGAGTGTATATCAGTGATACCTTAATAAAAAAATGAAATGTTCAGAAATGCTGTAAATAAATCAATTTAAAAGTTAAAAAATGTTCATGTAGCTCACATAAAAACAAAGAAAGGAAGCAAAGAAAGAGAACAAACAGAGGACACAGTTAATATAATGACATATTTAAGATCTCACATAGCAATAATTACCTTAAGTGGAAATGGTTGCTAACAATTAAAATGCAGTGATTGGAAATGTAGTTAAGAAAACAAGACCCACCTACATGCTATCTACAAGAAATTTACTTCAAATACCACACCATAAATCAGTTGAAAATAAAATGTTAGAAAAAGATATACTATGGAAACATTTTTTTAAATGAAGCATATTATATTACTATCAGATAAAGTAGATTTTAGAGCATGTATTCAGAGATAGTAGGGCCATTAAATAATGATAGTAAGATCAATATTTGTAGAAGACATAGTAACTGTAAATGTGTATACACCAAAACATAGAATCTGAAATGAGTAAAAGCTGAACTTGAAGAAGAAATAGACAAATCCACAATTATAGGTAATACCTTCAAAATGCAACACTTAACAATGGACAGAACTAGATAAAAAAATTAGTGTATATATAGAAGAAGAATATAGAACACAACAAACAGGCTGTAAATGGCATATTGGTACACTCCACCAAGCAACAGCAGAATAAACACTGTTTTCCAGAGTCCAAAGTACATTCACCAAGATAGACCAGACAGTGGGTCATAAAGCAAACTTCACTCAACTAATGTAAAAATCACTCAAATCGTATAGAATATATTCCCTGACCATAATGAAATCAAATTGAAAATCAATAACAGAAAGAGCAGAAAATAAGAAACACTTGGAAAATACCAGTTTGCCACTAAATGTTTCATGGGTTAAAAAAAATAAGTCTTACAGAAAATAGAAAAGTATGCAACTAAATTAAAATGAAAATACAAAATATCAAAATTCGTCTGCATGCAAAAGTATGTAACTGGATGACTGTCTTATGCCATACTCAAAAACAAACTAAATGGACTAAAGACCTAAGCATAACACCTGAAACTGTAGAACCCCTAGAAAAAAAAAAAGAGACTGTAAATTCTTGAACTCAGCATAAGTCATTTTTTATGAATATGTCTTCCCAGGCAAGAGAAACAAAAGCAAAAATAAGCAAGTGATACTATGTCAAACTAAACATCTTCTGCACAGCAAAGGAAATCATTAACAAAACGAAAAGGCAACCTTCTGAATGGAATAAGATATTTGCAAGTGATGTATTCAAAATATATAAAGAATTCCTACTTCTCAATATCAAAAAAAAATCTGAATAAAAAATAAGCAGAGGACCAAAGTAAACATTTTTTCAAAGAAGACATACAGATGACCAATAAACACATGAAAAGATGGTCAACATCACTAATCAGGGAAATGAAAATGAAAATCACAATAAGTTACCACCTCACACCTGTCAGAATGGCAAATAACAAAAGGACAATAAATTACAAGTGTTAGTGAGGATGTGGAGAAAAGGGAGCAGCCATGAATTGCTGGTGGGATTGTAAATTGGTGCAACCACTATGGAAAACAGTATGGAGGTTCCTCAGAAAATTAAAAAAAGAAATACCATACAATCCAGTAACTCCATTTCTGGGCTTATACCTGAAGAAAATGAAAACACTAATTTGAAAGGATATATGCAAAAAAAAAAAATTGGGGGATGCAACTAAAACAGTTCTGAGAGGGAAAATTATAGCAACGAGTACTTATGTTAAAAATAATGAATTATCTCCTTCCTTAAGAGACTAGAAAAAGAGGATCAAAGTAAACCCATAGCAAGCAGAAAAAAGGAAACATTAAAAAGCATAAAACACTATAACTCAAGACAGCAAAACAGAGAAAACTGATGAAACAAGATGGCTTTTTGAATAAAACTATAAAGCTGATAAACTTCTGAAAATGCAAGAAAAAGAAAAGACACAAATCACCAATTTCAGGAATGAAATAGGGTATTGCTACAGTTTCTTTATTCATTGAAAGATTAATAAAGGCATACTATGAATAACATTACAGCTCTAAATTTAACAACTTAGTAGAAATGGACCAATTCCTCAAAAACCCATGAATGACCAAATCTCAACCAAGATGAAATGGGTAACTTGAGTAGCCCTGTAACTATGAAAATAATTTAAAATTTCCCAAAGAAGAAATTCAGATACAGATGGATTTACTGAAGAATTTTACCAAACTTTTAAAGAAGGCAACACCTGTTTTAGATAATTTCTTCCAGAAACTAGAAGACAATGCTATCCAACTCCTTTTATGAGGCCAGTATTTCCCTCATACCAAATCCAGATAATGGCAGTATAAAAAAAGTTACCATGATCTGACATGAACTTAGACATAAAAAGCTTCAAAAAAATACAGTTATCCTTACTATTCACAGATTCTGTATTTGCAAATTTGCCTACTTGCACAAAATTTATTTGTAACTGCAAAATCATTATTCATGGCACTTCCTTGGTCATTTTGTTTGGACACGTGCAAAGAGGCAAAACCTTGGAGCTGCCGGATATGCACATTCTTCCCTAAGGTTGAACTAGATTTCTCTGCCAGCTTTCAACTTCCCATCATAAATGTGTCACTTTTGTAGTCTATTTAGTACTGCATTTTTCACATATTTTTTTGGTGATTCTGCTATCTGAAGTGGCCCTCACCATATTGCTGAAGAGCTTTCTAGCGTTCCTAAGCACAAGTTGGCTCTGATGTGCCTAATAAAGAAAACAGGTGTGTTAGGTAAGCTTCCTTTAGGCATGAATTATAGTGTTATTGGCTGTGAGTTCAATGTCAATGACTCAACAGTAAATACGTCTTTAAACAGAAACACATATAAAACAAACTTATGTGTTAATCCGTTGACAAAATCTTGAGAAGAAGGACTCGCAGGAACCTAACCCTGCATTTTTCTTAAGAGCAATGGTTCAGTATTTTCTGATTAAGAGTTTGTGGCAATTTTATAAACCATTGACTGTATTATCAAATCAAATCCAGCCACGTTTAAAAATATAGTATACCATAGGCAAGTTGGAAAGAATTATATAGAGGTATACACACACACACAAAGACACACACAAATGAGAGGGCGTAGAACTGGAAAAATTTGAATAAGATCTGTGAATTGTATTAAAATCATTTTTCTTTTTGTTATATTGTACTATCATTACACAGGATATTACTACTGATAAAAAGAAGATAAAAGATAGAGTCTATTATTTCTTACAACTACATGCAAAGCTACCATTATTTTTAAAGGAAAGCTTAATTAAAAAATTTAATTCACTCATCCTGCTCTCTCTCTCTCTAACATCCTCTTGCACACACACACACACACATACACATAAAAAAACACATAAAACACAAAACCCCTTCAAACTTATAATTTCAAAATTTTTCTTTGTAACTTCTTTGAGACTGTTTACTTTTCTTTCATTTTAGTGTGCTTTTATTATATATTTTCTCCTACACTGATCAACTATGGACCAGAGCAAAATTTAGCAACAAAAGAAAACCAACTCAATGATTTTTACCAAGATCAACTGAAAACTCTATTTTGAAGGCAAAGTTTAGTTTTAGTTCTTAATCTTCTTGATATTTATCTACATACATATTTTACATCCTCAATTTTAAGATGAGTTATTAAATATCAATTCAGTCAAAGTACTGTATTAAACTTAGACTATTATTCTCATTATATAGATAAGGAAACACAGGCTCGGAGAGTTTAAGTGACTTACTCCAGGTCACAGAGCTATATAATAATGATAATCTTATATTTTTTATTTAAAAAATTTGGGTTTCAATGATCAGAAACATTCATCCTATTGGTGATAAATCTGCTTAGTATATGACTGTGTTTCTTCAGTGTTTTTATACCATCCAATCTTCATTTGACTCTGGAGTTAGGTTTTTAAAAATAATTAGCTTGTTATATATTTTTCAGCCTCTCAGAAATCTATTAATTTATATACCTCTAAAAATACATTTATTTTCATGAATTCACATTGATCTTTATAAGATATTAAGCACTCTATTCAGGATTATTAGCTATATAATAAGTACTTTAAGCTGCTCTTCATAAAAGAAGAATATGTAATTGTAGAATGGTAATAAATTGGTCTCACAGCAAATAGGAAAAAAAATAAATAAGTAAAATCTATAAGATAAATATAAAATAGGTATATGTATTTAAAAATAGCAATTCTAGGATGACATTTTAAGAAAGGGAGATTAGAGATTGTGTTAAATGGAAGACATAAGGCTTATATTGGCAATAAGAAGTAGATGACTGAGGCAAATGATGTAATTAAATTCTATTATCTGAGGTTTTAAGGAATTTAAAAGTCTGTATTTTTGGTTGAAGAATTATTTTTAAACAACATTAATAATTTTAAAATGTCTCTACTTGGGTCTTTGCCCTATGTGCAGGTTGGTTGCAATAGTAATAGAGACATGGAATGGCTTGGGTACCAGGTAAAATATTAAGGGTACAAATATTAGGAAAATTGAGGATGAGGTGAACATAGAAAGAGGAGAGCAAAGGACTACTGTAATTCAAAATTGAAGCAGGTCTTCAGGTATTAGAAATTTAAAATGTTTGAGGAAAAAACAAAACAAAACATTGAAAGACATGGTTAACAAAACCATCAACACATGATCAAATCAAGCCTTGAACACTACAGACTAATATATTTGACTATATGAAGACTAAATACTAGTCCAAAGTCACCATCTTTGGCTGGTAATTTTTTCAGAGTTTTGATTATTTTGTGTTCAAGAGAACCCCTGATTTTTTAATGTTGATAAAAATGATTGTCGATTCCAAATTGATTTTCAGTTGCTCAGGAATTAGTGTTTTACTTTGGAAAAATGACTATAAAAAGGACTTATTGGCTTAGAGAGATTTGCTATTGTGCAATAGAGTGGTGCCCAAGTGCTGTCCATGATGAGGGATTTACTGCTCTGGAGCAAAATAAGAAAAATAGTGCTGATACCTAAAAGAACACAAGCTCTTAACTCAGCTGGCCTTAGTTTGAACCCTGGATCCATCATTTTCTATCCTTATAATAATATTAACACCAAGTAGTAACATAGCATAAGTGGTTTGTATATATCGTCATCATTGTTATTTTTGTTGTTTGTTATTATGCTAGGAAAAACTTTGTTTTAAGAGTGCACACTCTGTACTTCATCTGTCTAGCTTTGAAATCCAATTTTGCCATTTATAAGCTTTGTGATCTTGTGGAAGTCACTCAACTTTCCCGAGCCTTAGTTCTCTTTTCCATAAAATGGTTATAGTAATCATCATACTTTATACTGAAATTTAGATGAAATAATGACCATAAAGGGTTTAACTTAGTACTTAATATATTACAAATGCTCAATATTAGCTACTATTTCTTAGGGAAAGCTTCACACTTATTCTAGACTTGTGTACTTCCTACTTCTGGAGTCCTAAAGTGGTATTTTTTGTGTAGGTGTAAAATAGCACTGCTATATGGTGGAGTTAAAAAATATATCCATACCTGGGAAAAGCTATATTTGTATCACCCCTGTTTTAAATTATAGTGCATTAATAAAAACTTTGAGGTATGGGAAAGTCAATGGTTCAGGAGGTGATTGCCATTGAAAAGATAGTTTATAACTCATGGTTCCCAAGAGGTGAGGGCATGCCATTGCGGGCCCCAAAAGGAAGCACAAAGGGTTTCCTGAGGCAGAGGAAGAAGGAAAAACTCTGGACAAGAGCCTTTACTGTGGTTTTCACAGGAAAGAGTGGGTGAAGCAAGGTAAGCAAATTTAGGATTGGCTCATTTTAATAATTTCAATGAGCTCTCAGGCTTAGGGCTGTCCTTAGTTGTCTGGAACCTGGCCCTGGATAGTTAGGGGAGGTAGATAGTGATTATGAGATCCGGGAAAAGGAGACGGTTGGGCGAGTGGATTCTGGCTAGGTTGCTTTGTATTTGAAAAGCATGCACCTGAGAGGATTTTTCTTGGGAGAGGGGACTGATGAAAGAGGTAGGAGGCCGAGGCAAGGGGACTCAGGTATATTATGGGTTGTCCAGAACAAGACATGCCCAACATATGTAGAGCAGATATTAAAGCATCACATATACAGAAGCTAGTGTTACCTGAGAAAACAGGCAGAGCTGAAATAAAATAAAAGCATTTCTTTGGGGTCTCAGAATGGCAATTCAGGAAGCACAGATTTGGGTAGCAACCAAATTATGTCCCCATAGGCAACAGGAGTCATGGGTTTTTGTTTACGAGGAATTTTGATGGTTGTTGGCAGCAGAAAACTAATCTTGACTGAATATAGTTGGTTGCTAAGGCTATCACTAAGCAAACTCTCTTACTGTAGTATGTCACAGGTGTTCAGGATGAGTCCTTAGAATATTTGCAGTTTGGCGCAGTTCAAAGTTTATGGTTTCATCTGGTGTGGATGTGCATAAGGCCTGCTTCATTAATTGTATCTCAGCTCCATTTTAAAACCCCTTGACATTGGTGATTCCTTTTTATTTAACCTCTCATAAGAGACCTGGTTAATACACACTCCCAAACTCTTAATATTTTTTTCTTGTTTGCTTTTTATTTATCATTGAAACCCAAGTCTGGATTCCACAAGTGACATTTGACCACTTAGTGGGTTGTTCTTGAATATGCATTCAACAATTATTTAACCAATGAATGAACATATACTCTCAGATGTATGTGGTTCCAAGTTTGTCTATATCCTTGACTCATTTTCTCTCCAAGTTTAAATGGTAAACATGAAGTTCAATTCTGAGGAAGTATTAAGTTTTATTTATCCTTTGTACCTCTCGTTACCAAACACCTTTGATAACAATTATAATGAAGGGTTTAATAGACAGAACTTTATGAAACATTGGTAACATAAAATAACACATAAAGATAAATAACGCATAGCTTTCTTATAGCAGATACAGAGACCTTCTACTTAGAAAAAATTGCTAAGAATGTTCAGAAATGTAAGATTTAAACATAAGGTTTAAATAACACCTAAACTTTATAATTCATCACAAAACCATTAATATAAATCAGTCTAATTATAATGTATAGTGGAGCGGAACTTGAGGTAGTACCACATTTTTGTAGTGAGGATCAAAACCATCCACACATACCCAGCTTCTGATCGACATTAATGACTATACTCTTAGACTGACGTCACTAACCATGACTTTACTATTTTAACTCTAGTCCAGAAAGGTAACAGTTACAAAAAGCTTTATTTTTACTTTCAAAAACTTCCCCCAAACCCATTTTAAACTACTCAGTTTTCTAACAGAGAGCATCAAATAACTGAGTACACTCTTTCAATCCCTTACCTCAAAACCCTGTGTCGATAATTCTTAACTATTACAACATAATCATTACCTAACCGTAAATGAATTCACCCATTGAAGAAACCATCTCAAAATAAACCCTAATATTTCATAAAAATTATGACCTTGTCCTCCCCACTCCAGACACTACCAAGACTATGAAGATAGTGATATCTGTTATCACTGTAAGCAATAAACTCAGCTTTGCCTTATCAGCAGGTTTATTGGTGATATTTTCAGGAAGCCAGCATTGGACAAATATATATTGAAATAAACACTTTGTATTTTTTGTAATGTATTTTAAATGTCTTGTTTCTCATGTCCCACCCTCTTTTTAAATTACAACGAGAATTCTACATACCAAAGCCTGAAAAGGGTGAATATAATCAAGATTCAAATTTAAAAGCAGGTTGCTGTTGCTGTACTGCTGCCAACAATTTTTTGAGGTGAATTTTCCCCTGCAAAACTTTTGATTATGCGTGCACCAGGTGGAGAATCTCAATGTTTCATTTTTAGAAAAGGCTGCTACCCCATAGTTTACTATCTACATTGTATACACATACATACATTCAGCCAGATCCTTTTGGGAACTTTGTTAATATACTTACAAGTACAGAAAACAA
The DNA here is from genome assembly GCA_029783875.1 of Phataginus tricuspis. Classification (NCBI taxonomy): domain Eukaryota; kingdom Metazoa; phylum Chordata; class Mammalia; order Pholidota; family Manidae; genus Phataginus; species Phataginus tricuspis. Next base: position 73,830,927 of record JAQQAC010016209.1, read on the forward strand.
AATAACAACATTATGCCCTGTGTAATAACATTTACCTACCACACAGAGTTAACAAATGTTTCTTTTGCCATATTTGCTTCAGAATAAGCAAAATGTCAGATCATCTTTAAATATCCTTTGTTCATCCCCAGTTCTGTTTCTCTTACTCCCTCTCTGGAAACAACAAACATTACAACGAGGCATGTATCCTTCTGCTCAATTTTTAAAAGTATAGTTTTACTATCTATATTAATATTAATTAAATGTATGTTTGTGTGTATAATTTAAAGTTGCATGTATGACATCATACTATCCATTTTTGTATAATTTGTTTTTACTCACAAAAATTATGCCGTAGGAATCTATTTTTATACATGCAGTTATGTTTCAATTTTAAGCTATAGAGAATTTCATTTTATTAAAAGTATATTAGCTTTTTTTTTTTTAAGTTATCTGTATTCCTACTGCTTCATGTGTTCAAGTAATCCAGCTCTTGGTTCAAACCTAATGCGTGATTTTTCAGGCCTGATCATAGGCAATTGCAAAGGTGTACCTGGGAGGTTCCAAGGGGCAAGGCCATTCTTCACACCAGAGTTGGGGCCCAGCCAGTGCACTGTCGTCTCTAAGGCGAGTTGCAGTCCAGGACTCAGGCTCCCCTGGCTGGTCAAGTTCTTCACTTATTTGCATTCCTTCCCTGAGCCTTCATTTCTAGGTCTCTTTATGTGAGGCCTTCAGGCACCCCCGCCAAGCCCTGCTTATGGGGAAAGGAGGCAGAAGCCTCCAAGATGCTTTTCTCCCTTCTGACTCAGTACCAAATACTTTCCATTCCTAGCTTCCTCCCCTTTAGCTCCTTTCCGGCCCTGGGTTCCTGAAACTGCTGCACCTTTTGTTCAGGGTTCTCTCAACAGTGAGAGGACCCCAACCCCACTTCCACCCTGATTTTCCTGATCCTGAACCTGTGCACCATTTCTTGGGGGAAAACGGAACAGGAGCAGTTGGCATTTTTTCCGGTTTAGTCTCACCTTTACCCTTACAGTAAGTGATCAAAGGCTAACCTTTCTCATTTCATTCTTCTTGCTTTAACCTGCTACTCTACACATTTGACAGCCAAGCTCTCTTGGCTTAGATGAGTTCCTGACAGTATTAGTTGCTATAATTTTTCACTCTTTGAAAAAATACTTAAATAGAAATTTTCATATATGTCCCCTTTTATGAATGTGTGAGGGTCTCTACTGCATATGAGTAGGAGCGGAAATACTCAGTTGTAAAGTATATGCAATGTTAATTTTACTGCATATTTCCTAAATGCATGTCAAAAGGCTTGTACCAGTTACACTCCCATTAACAATGGGCGTTCCTAATTCTTTTTATTGTTATTGACACTAAGTATTGTCTATTTTCTAAAATACTCCTTACTACTCTAATGAGTGTGGGATAGATATAATATTATTTTAATTGTCATTTGCTTATTATTGATTTTGAATATTCTTTCATATATTTTTTGGCCA
>JAQQAC010016209.1:73832913-73874662 GCA_029783875.1 Phataginus tricuspis
TCTGCTTTCCTCGTCTGTGAATTCTTTGGTCATGTGTTTGTTCATTTCTCTGTCTGAATTTTTTTTTTTTGGTATGTTGGAGTTCTGTTATACGTTTCAAATGTATTCTCCCAGATTGGGTTCTTATTTGTTTACAGTATGTTTTGCCATTCAGAATTTATCAGCATTTTAGGAGCTGTGCTTTTGTGTTTAAGGTAACCCTTTCTTATCCTGAGGTCATAGGCTTGGTGTTTTTTCTAATACTCAAAAACTTCTGTTTCATTTTTCAGGACTTATTTTCAAATACATGGAAATTTATTTCTACATGTTTTGTAAGGTAGAAAACATTTTTGGGGTGTCTTAGGAGTGTTAATCATTAGTAATCTATTGCCATATAACAAGTTATCAGTTTAGCTACTTAAAACAGTACACATTTATTATCTCACGGTTTTTCTGACACTGGCACAACTTAGCTTTTTCCTTTGCTTCAAGATCCTTCACAATGCTGCAATCCAGGCTGAGTCTCATCTCAAGGTTTGTCCTGGGAAAGATCTGCTTCCAAACTCACACAGTTGCTGGCAGAATTTGTATCCTTGTGGTGTGTTGGACTGAGGGCCTCAATTCCTTGTTGGCTGTTTGTCGGAGGCTGCCCTTGTTTCCTTTCCATATGGGCCTCTCTGCCTATGGCAATGCTGGTCACTGCAGCTTGCTTCATCAAAGCCACTTTGCCATATTCTGTTAGTTCATAACTCCCACCCACACTCAAGTGGAAGATTACATGAGGGGGGTGAATAACAGGAAACAAGAATCATGGAGGCACATTCAAGAGTCTGTCCTCGACAATAAGGAAATCCAATCGTCCACAAGCAATATATCATATAGTTAATAGTTTCCCTACAGATATGTAATAACATCTCTATCATATACTTTATTTACTTTTCTTCTCTGTTCTTCACAAGCTAAGAACATAACTGCATCTCTGGCAGTTAGCAAAGAGTTTTACACTTAGAACCTGAATACCTGTTCATGTAATGTATCAATAGAGCACTTCTGAAGGGAGCAATGGCAGATCTGGGTGGAGACTGGTGCTGTAACTGTTAGGAAATTAACAAAGATAACTGTTTTCTTCAACAGTGCCACATAGTTCCTCTGACTATTTTCTCATTGATTGGTTATTGATTATGATTAGAATATCACCTAGAATGGACTGATCCATAACTACTACCAAATAAGAATCTCCTGTTATCAGTGGGTCTTTTCCACTTAACTGTACCCAATATACCATATTTACTCCTACCACCAGATCTTTATTTCACCCCACTTAGCAGACCTTTCTTCTTTCTTCCTGGTGATCCAAATGTCATAGTTCTTTCAGGACCTAGTTTATTTTTCACATTTCTAGAAGCCCATTTTATTTAATCCAGTTGCTGATGGTCTTTCACTTCTCTGAACTATTATGCTCACTAAAGGACTCAATGATGAGGAAGATTTTCTAACATCTTGGCCTTTCTTAGCCTCTGCTACATCTTATGCTTACCATGTGGATTATAAATTGAGTGTATTCAGCTTTCTAAGATAATTTAAAATACACTGAGAAATGCTGTACTTGAAAGAAAACTTCGAAACTTCGATTCTATCACGTGCAGTTTACAGATAAGGAATTCCACTGAAAATGAAAGAAGTGAAACGATTTTCTCCAGATTCACACAGCTAGTGTGTGGTAGGGTCCAGATGAACAATAATGTGCTGAATCTCCTGCCATGTCATTTCCCTGTTTGAATCTTCCTCACTTAGTTTATCGTATTGCTATTGGGCTGGAGCCTATAGCATAGACAGTGGTGTCAAGTTCAGGTGTAAACTGAATTTGGCGTCCTGAACCTAGCATGTAATGGAAGAGTTGCTTGACTGAGTTAGAGTTTTGTTGTAACTCTGCTCTGGTAATGAAAAGGGAGAATTTATAAGGCCCCCATCATCCAAAAAGCTGCATATCTCAAAGGAATATGGAGAAAGAATGGTACAGAGTATAAGACACAATGTTCATAGGCTAGTAGACTTGGTGGTGAAAGGCTAAGTAAGGCATTTCTGATAGCTTTATTAATCTTACACACAGAGTTCTGAGAAGGCCAAGAATCAGAGGACTCAAGCAAGCTGCAGTATCCAACCAGCTGCCTGAGTGTGCCCCAGATCTGAGGCAGATCGTATTTCCTGACAGATTCTTTCGTGGTTTTGGTAAGCATTCTGTGCATACCAGAACTGGCTGGGCCTGGCAAGAGTGTGAAGAGAATGGACAGCCAGCATTGCTTCATCATCTGACTGTTTATTAATCTTCAGGTTATTATAGCTTCCCTGTGGTCTTTTCCAGCAAATAGCGGATTTCTTGATCCAAACCAGTGCTTTACCACCTAGCCATTTTATCCTTCCAATTTCATGATTTTTTAAAAAGTAACACTGAAAAATGTCTGTTTCTTTGTATACCACAGTGTAACTATATCCATGCTTTAAAACATGGAATTACTTAATGGATAAATACAATTCTAGAAACCTGACATAGTCTAATTCTGATAAGTATACATTACATGATTTTCAATACATAAAATTATATCTGCTGTGTCCACAGTATATTTTAAAGACTATCATAAAATCTAGCTTTATACTACATTATTTCAAAAGTGAACATACAAGGTTAAAACATGTTAGATCATCCCATGGGAGCCTGAAATAGCTTGGGAAAGAGTTTGTGTGTCTCAGGATTTAGCAAATCTGCCAGTTTAGTAACAATAATGAATTTAAGCAGCTATAAAGTCAAGGTAAGACATTTACTTAGGTAGAAATATATTAAGTTTGTAGAATTTATAAATCAGTGAACTTTGTTTTAGTGTCTGCTCCCTAAACTTGAAAGTAGCTCCATTAAGGTTGTTATAATAAACCTATAATTTACATTTGTTCTAGTCCATATTCAAGAAAGATTTTAGTGGGTGTGATAAGCTGTTCAAAATGCTCAGATTTTCTAATGAATATGTACAAACATGAAGTGAAACACACCAGTTCTGAGTGAGCAGGAAATAGTATAATAGCCCAAAATATGGCAAAGGTATTCCCACCCCACCCTCTTTAGGGGCCATTGCACAACATTAGTGCCTAATTAAGTGAATCAGGGAAGTTAAACAATAAATATTTTAATTATCTTTAGGAAGGCCTGTCCAGATGATTATTGCCAACACAGAGACTGTGGAGCTTGTGAACAGTGCCTGCTGCTGGAATTGAAGTAAGGCTTCAGTGGAGGAATTGAAGTATTTCAATGGAACTGAAATAAGGCCTCATCTAACCCTCTTTGTTATGCGTTAAACATTTAAGTGGAAAATGGAAAAGGATACTGTACACAGCCTAATGTCCTGTCAGTGTATATCCTTGGGGCACCTCCTCTTATTGAGAAAACACTCCAGGAATCAGTGAAAGATAAATAACCAAGGGCACTAAGAAACAGGGCAAAGGTGACAATTGAATGGAAGTTGTTACAGGCTTCAATTTTAAAGTATTGAGGAAAAAATTCTGCTGAGCTTTGATGGCAATATCTGTGATGAGCCTGTAGTCAAAAAATCCCCAAGGTATCCGAGATACAAAAAGGCCAGATTAGAGGTCCCACCTTTTCCTTCTTTAAGATTAAAGAACAGGTCCATTTCTTTGTTAACTCCACAGTGTCTACTTCTAGCATTTGTGTTTAAGGCCCTTGACTGACCATTGAGACATGTTAGAGGAGAATGCAGCAAACCACATGCCTAAATACACACTCTCCTGCCCAACAAGCTATTCTAAAAAGCTAATTGTGACTCTAGTTTGGACAGGTTTGAATGCCCACTCCTGATTTTCTTCTCTGGATTCAACCAGTTTTAGTCTCAGCCTCATCTGGAGCTATACCTGTAAAACCATTCACAGATTTTGTGAAACAAGTAAAACAAGAAGGGAAGGAAGATAAAAGAGAGAACTGTTTCAGCAGCGAAAGGTAACCAGAGTGAAATATGGGTTTGGTCTGGGTCTCTTGCTTTCCTCTGTTTCTCTTTGTATTTTCTATCTCTGCATTTTTCCTATGCACCTGTCACCCTAGGCATCTGATATTCTACTGCTGCCAAGTTTGCAAATGCCACACTTCACTCTTCTCAGACCCACCGTCTCACAGCATTTCCCGATGTAATAGACAAGTCCTACTTGTTTTCCTCCTCCACTATCCAAACTTACTTTTGTGAAAGATGATACAGGACTAAACATTTTTCACATTAGCTCCAATTATTCCCCCCCACCTCTGTTGCTAAACCAACTGGACCAACTACAGGCCGTTAAACTAAATCTCAGCCTTCTGGTACCTGTATCCTCGCTTATGATTACCACAGCCTGTTTCCCCATATGGTCTATGAACTTGATTAGTGAACAGTTGTTAAAACAAAACATGATCTTCCCCAATCTATCTGGTGGGATTTTTAACATTCTTAATCCTCGCAGAACAGTTTTCTTGAGCTGTTTTCAAGTTACAAGGATTCAATTTGGCTTGAGCTAATGTCTTTTAATATTTCTTCTTCCCCATCTCTCTTGATTCTTCTTTACCTTAGTGCACAGTTCTTATTAAATGTGGTAATTTGATAAGTCAGTCTAGGTTGTAGGTATTTAATGATTATCAATGGATTAATGGGATTTCTCACTGAAGTAACACAAATACATTTCATGCTAGAAACGCAGAACTTTAAAATAGAATGTGGGAATCTCAAGTAATTTAGCTGACTGAAGAGAGGAGGTAATTAAAGGCAAGGAATGGTCCATATTCGATAATCATTTATACCCCCAGTGGACTGTGTTTCTGGGAACCTATGCCTTTATCCTAGGAATATGCCATCTATTTTAGTCTGTGGTGGAAGAGTCCCTCTAAGGAAATGTAGTACTCAAGAAACTAGGGAAGAGAGGAGGCATCTGTCTCTTTACTTGAGTACCTTTGCTTCTCATCCCCAGGTCTGAGGTGTCTGTAATATTTCCTTTTCCTCAAGGGACTACCATCCCTTATATAAGATTTAAAATCTTTCACCATAGGTACCTAATTGGATTTAAGGCAAACATGGCTTTAATACTTACAATCAAGCATGTTTATGAAATGTGTGCACTTACTGTTTAGGTTACTACACAATGTACAGCATATTTGGGCATATTTTAAAACAGTTGACCCATTAAATATAGGGAAGTTGTCTTTTTGCAATTTTATTGCCTACATTATAAGTTTCTATGCCTTTTTATTTCACCTTTTTAAATTAACTTTAATCTAACTATAGAGGAATTTCAAGTCTTTATTGCATGTGACTTCCCTGCCCTACCCAATATTTAAAAACAGGTTCTATTAAGTAGCTTTACGGCACATGGGACAGTTTTAAAATTCCAGAAGGATATCATTAAAGTTTAAAAGTAAGCAGTTCGCAAACAATTATGAGGGGATTTTGTGAAAAATCCCCTGAGCTGAGAAGCGGCTTAAAAAAAAATTTTTTTTAATACTTCCACAGGTAATGTCCTAATACCACTAGTCTTTTCTAGCGACACATAGCAATGTGAATTTACTTTCATTAGTTCGGAGATGAATTCACTTTCTTTACAGCCACCAAATTCTCAATTAGAAATGCACATAGCTATAATTTTCATTGTCAATGGGATGTGTAAATGTCTATATCCACTACGTTAACTGGTTTGAAAACATTGCTGGATGTTACCCTTTCAAACATCTTTAGTAACTAGTTCTTCCATTGAATTAGAAGACTTCTTTTCGAAGTAATTGTATTTTTATTGAATCACACTTTTCCTCCCTAAACAAATTTGGGTTTGTGATGGGCCTTTAATGGTCAGAACACATTCACTGTTTGTTTTTAGCCTGTGAGTACACCAGTGCCAGTGATAAAATACTGATTTATAATTTAAATCTCTCTCGAGGGAGGCAATTGTCAGTTCCTACCTAGGCTTATTTGAAAACTTTCTCTGTCACCTTATAGGCAAACAATTCAGAAAGAAAAATAATATTTGTTTTTTGGACTGGGAAGGACAAGAGAAATCAAATGCTGCATAGCAATCGACCTTATGTACATTCTATTTCAAAAGGTATTTCAGTACCTAGGATGACATTTTTCTGGCGAAAGACATTAATCATAAAATTATCTATCACGTAAATGGTAAAATTAATAATTTTTACGATGACTTATTTTAGGAAATATTTTTCATATCATATCAACATTACTAGAAATAAAATTGCTGCCATTTTCTACAGTCACTCTAGATGGTAATCTTAACTAGATACATTAGGAAATGGGACTCCTGCAGATATATAACATCAGAAGAAAATTTCAAGAAATTTACTCTCTTGAACATATTTGTTTTTCAAGCTTACTGAATGAAAGTTTGAAAATTCAGTGATGCTATTTATTGTAGCAGGTTTTTATTCAATATGTATCTTTATAATATATAAAAATGCATGTTTTAATGATTGCTGAGTTATAATTGTATGCTTTTTGGATGAAAATTACATGAAATACCAGAAAGAGATTGATTTTTAGTGACACATTTTCCTGAAAAATAATCATTCAACATTTTGTTTCAGAGAAAAACAGTATAAAGGGGAAAGGAAATTTTCATTACAAAAATGTTAGCTTTACTGACTCAAACAGTGTGTTTTGAAATGTTTCATCATTTAGAATGCACTGTGAACTGGGAGAAAATATTATATAATATTTCTGTTGATTGCATACCTTCATTTTTAATACCCAAACTTTTCAAATTGATGGTTTGTTTTTCAACTAGGTACAGGGCGATCCATTTGTTGGGGGAAGAGCTAACTTTACAGAGAAAGTTATAAATTAATAAGAATCTTAAAATTAGGTTTTTTCTGTCTGTTGTACATGCACAGGGAATTATGATTTTCCAAGCCACATTGGTGTAATTGCACAAAACTCCAAGAGGGATGAAAAAAACCTTCTAAAATCTTAAACCATTCTGTAATATTTGTCTGGTAAAAATGATCCACATTCTTCAAGTACTTCATGGAGTATGAAAATAAATACTGCTGATCAAAAAAGCTCACAAATTCTTGTACTGCTTTTCATTTCAGCTACCCCCACAACCTAAACCTATTTCCCACCAAGGTCCCAGCCTCAGCTTCTTAGGTGGTTTCCCTATATCCAACCTCGTACAAACTCTTTTAAATTTGTTGTTTTAATTATTTGATTAAGCTACAAATTCCATGAAGACAGGGAACTGATATTTTTTTGGCTCAACCCTGTGTCTTATAGTGTCTGGTACATGGTAGATCCTCAAAAAATATTTGTATTGACAAATGGAAACAAAATGCAAAATAAATAAGCCAGAAGACTGTGTCATAAACTATTCACACAGTATCTGTTTTTCAGGATGATGTCTAAATATTTTACTTCAGTATGCTTTCCTAAATTTTGGAAAATTTGATAGTGATACTTTATTAATCTTATAATCAGGAAAAAATAAAAGTTTAATCTTATACATTAATTTGGTTTCTGTAATAATTTGTTGTGAATTTATCATCCATGAATTTTCTATACCCAGTTGATATCCATGGGTAATTTAATCCTGTTTGATTCCTTAGGACAAAAAAACAAAACTAGTATGTTTGTGGCAAATTATTGTCAGCAGTTTAAGCTCTTTCATTTATCTTAAAATTAACTACTTTTATCCTCAGAGGAAGAGCCCCTAATTTTAGTTTTGAGATTTTACCCTTATTTCTGTTCTTTTGAAAGCTTCTTCAGCTCTAATATGCTTACATTACTGAGAAAAAAAGTAAAAAATTAAAAAAAAAGAATTATAGGCTCTATTTTAGAAACAGAGACACCATGGTTTCATATATGGGAAAGTTTCTTTATGTTTGCTTTATTCTTGACACCCAGCCCTCCTTCAGAGGAAGCTAGAAGAATAGACCAGAAGTTAATGTTATCACAAAATAGTCTAGACAGAATGATATCTAAAGTCCTAGGCTTGATACAAATGAATAACTCAATCATCTTAGAAATAATTATAGTTGGGCTTATTTTTCTTCTACTGCCTTTCTTTTATTGTCAAAATCAAATCATATAGATTATTATGATGATCTGTTTGACTATGCATACATATTTTCCCATTAAATAATCTGATTTAAAAATAGTCAGTTTTTCAAAATATCTGATTAAATAATGTTTTCTACTTTATGTGCTGCCTTTTTATACAGAACTGAAAAATGTGCTACATGAAAATGGTGGCAGTCTGAATGTCAATGAAACAGTAATACTTATTTTGCAACAAATCTGTACAAAATTGTGAAAGTAGAAGAGTTAAGAGTACTGAGAGTTCGGCTCATTTCCACATCCTGGTTTATTCTATGAAACTAAATTAAATTGTTTCAAACTTTGGTTAAGGAATCTCACAATGAAGTGATTCTGTTAAGATTGCAAAAAGTGTGCTTTTTTTTTTATTGTTTGGTCAATCAGTTTTGTGGCACAGTTTTGAATCCCAGACACCTTGCAATTACTTTCCTTTTCACTATCCAAAGTGATACAGGGATTGCTTAAATTTTCATATTTATCAGAAAGAAAGTCACAGGTTTTTAAAAAATATGTAAGTTCTGAATAGAGAAACTATTACTGATAGAATTCTCTTAAAACATGATCACAATTAAAACAATTTTCTATGACACATTGTATGGTAGCATTGAGATTAGTACTACTCTGCCTGGATAGGTTATTAAAAATGAGAATAAAAAGTAATCACGGAATCCTTCTTCATTATGTATGTAGATTTTTTACTTCATCATAATTTCCAAAGCAGTTAGTCCATGTCTTCATTACAAAGATTCTCTGGAGGAGTTAAAATTTAGCTGAATCCTAAGGAGCCAACTGGAGAATTTACTTGTCTCTTAGGGATTAAGTCAACACAACTATCCAAGATTATCCGCAGGGACAGTTTCCAGATGGAAATTCCATCTGCAACCACATCCTCCTGAGCACAATATAAATGGCAATAGCAAAGCAGCCTCGCCGCAAGAGAATTTTACCCTCATTGCAGTGGAAAATTTAAACAACGTCCTTTTTGTTTGTTGTTTTGGGTTTGTGTCTTTGTTTTAACAGAAAGAGTTGTACAACTTTTTACTTGTCGGCATCTATCAAATACACAGAAATTAGATTTTCACAGGGAATTTTGCCTGCCTAATTATTTTCAAAGAATTCAAATTCTGATTGTACTTATGAAGACTTGGAAATTTCCTTTGGAAATTTTTTCTCTGTCATGTTTTAGAATGCCTTAATATCTGAAATGCTTTGGAACATTTCTTCTGAGATATTAGTTCTTAAGGAAATACAGTGAAAACATTGGATTATAATAGAAATGACAGATTTTCCCTCTATTCAAATGTATATGCATATAGGAAACTTAAATCACCATTAAACATTTCTATCATCATGCGGAATAGCTTTGCCTATATCCTTAATCCTTACATGTACCAGTTCATATTTAAAATACTAGATAAATTTTGAAAGGATATAAATTATTCCAAGAGCTCTCATTCTCACAAATTGAAAGTAAATTCATATAATAGTTTTATGTTTAATGAATTCTTTCTTTTACAGCTTTCATGTAAATTGATTATCCTAATAAGAAAGTAAGCTTACATTTAAATTAATATGATATTGAAGTGGCAGAAAAAGAGCTTCGGTATAAGATATCCAAAGTGAAGAAAGCAAAGTTTCAAACATCAAAGGAGTTATCTTAATTTTGAGGTTGATGGAGGTGATGATGATGATGAACTTGAATAGCACTCCTATTCTTAACTCACGTAGCCATAATTTTCCCCTCTGTGGTGGCACATGGGAGAAGATAGAAGTCAAAGGAATAAGGAAACAGAGAGAGGGCAAATTAGGAGAGGCGAAAATAATGCCAGAGTAATTTACATATGCTTAACTTGGAGCAGGAAAAAGTAGAGTCAGCAAAAGAGGATTTAAGACTTTCATCCTTCCTCATTTTTAGCCCTCTCCCTTTCCTTTGGCACTAGTAGAGGCACAACTCCATATAGTCTTTGCCACAGGAGTAAGGAAATTACAAGATGAACATTTTTAAATTCCTGATGAGCTACTGTTTCCTGGTTTTGCAATGTGTACTAACATGCAGATAAAGTTATCTTTAGCAAAACAATTTGAATATCAATGAAACGTGTAAAGCAAGTATCTTAAGTACTATCTAGAAAAAAAGTTTCATTTGTTCTCACTGGCTTTACCATAATAAATCACTTGAAATGGTTCTTCTAGTAAAAGTAGTATCATTGATACAACTCAAAAAGTATGGGAAACTTATAATCCAAAGGATAAATCTAGCATGAAGATTCATAGTGAAAAAAGTACAGTAAGATTAAAAAATACATTGATCAAAGTATTCTTTATTTTAAAGTAATTTATATTTATCATCTGGCTTGTCTTTAAATAACTATCAGATTATCCTTTTCATTTGGAGCTTCAAAACATTAGTGTTCTGTTAGAGGTCTGGCTGCTTCCTCAGAATGATACCCTTGTCTTTGATATTTGTGGTGAAGGAACAAGAACGGGAAATTCTTGGTCTTAAATGATGATTGAAATAATAAAATTCTACCTGATAATCAGTCAGTTCCCTAAAAGTCACTTATGATAGTGTCTTAAACAAATATCAGGAAGAGACTAGCTGCAACCAGGACCAGATACCTAATTTGTAGAGCCCAGTGCAAAATGAATGCAGGGACCCTTGTTGAAAAGTTTAGAATTTCAACATGGAAACAGCACAACATTGAAGCAGGCTCGGAGTCCTGATTGTGAGATCCTTTGCACATACACAGGTTGCATGCCCAGGAAGTCAGTCCTGGAGGAAAAACATAGTCTTAACACAAACTATGCTTTTAATGTTTTATTTTTAAATGATTATAGATTCATAGTAAATTGCAAAGATAGTACAGAGCAGTCCCATACACTTTTCACTTAGCTTCCCCCAAAGATTTCATCTTATAGAATTATAGAACATCGTGAAAACCAGGAAATTGACACTGGTACAATGTGTGTGAATAGTTCTCTGCCATTTCATCAGAAGTGTGGATTCAAATAACCACCACTGCAACCCAGATACAGAACTATCCCTCACCACAAACATCCTTTATAATCACACCTTCCTCCCTGCTCACCACCATCCTTAATCCCTGGAAACCACTAATTTGTTCCCCATCTCCATAATTTTGTTACTTAAAAATGTTATATAAATGGAATCATGGCATGTCATCTTTTGAAATAGGCTGTCTTCACTCATCACAATTCCAGGAGATTCATTTAAGTTGTTACATATATCTATAGTTCATTCATTTTTATTACTGAGTAATATTCCATGATATAGTTGTACTACCATTTGTTTTAACAACTCATTCAGTGAAGAACATTTGAATTTTTTCCAGTTTTTGAGCTATAACAAATAAAGCTGCTATGAATGGGGTTTTGTGTGGGCATAGTTACCACTTCTCTAGTACAGACTTCTAAGAATAAGATAACTGGATCCTCTGCTAAGTGCATGTTTACTTGTATAAGAAATTACCAAACATTCTTCCAGAGTGGCTGTACCATTTCACATTCCCACCAGCTGTATATGAGAGACCCAGTTTCTCTACATTCAAACCACTATTTGGACAGTGTTGAGGGAGAGTTGAGAAAACTGGGAATTCTAGATCTGGCAACTTAACTGAGTTGATTCAATATGATAGCCAGAACATTGGAATCTAAGCAATTAGTCAAGAAAGGAAAAGAGGAGGAAGTTATATAAAGTAGAAAAGAGAAAGAGAATAAGGAGAGTTCTCAAACTCATTTCATAATAAATTGTTCTATAATTTCAGCTGAATTTTATAGGCCTATTTATCCATGCTATGGCTTAAACAGGGACAAGTGAAAGACACGAGGTATCACATGGCTCCTGTACCATGAAATAAATCTTTTAGTATCTTTTCCACATTGGGTATTTTTCTTGTGAAAAAGGTATTGTTTATCCTCACAGTTAATAATAATTGTCATTCATCTGAGTTATTTGTTTTAGAAACTTGGAATTAATATTTTATTATCTAACTAGTCATTAAATGCTATCATTTCTACATCCATCATGCCTTGGTAATCATGGATAAGTTAATATTGCTACAGCCTCTTAATTCTTCTGGTTTCCAGACTCCAAAGACTATTCTATTTGTACTTTTACCAGAGTTATCTTTATTAAGTGTGCAATGGTTTCTGTAATTTCTGTGTCCAGAGTATTGGCTGACTCCTGAATGCAAAATATGAACTCTATTATATGGAGTTAAAAATCTAACTTTGACACTAGTTTGCTTTTAATTCTCACTCCTCTTTTTCTTCTCCTAATATTTCTTTTTAAAATAACTAGTTATAGATGACCAAACACACTCTACAAGTTCATTCTTTAGTTCTTCCTGTTCTGTCCTCTCCTTTCCATTAAGATCTTACTTTTCCTTTAAGGGTTTCTTCAACTGTACACTCTTTGTTGAAAGTCCCAGGGAAATATAATATTTGTTGATATTTCACTTATGGTACTTCCCACACCACATGGTATAAAATCACTAGTAATCTATATATGCATGTCATTCCTACACTAGATTATAAGTTCCTTAAGAGCACAGAATGTGCCTTATTAATTTCCATATCAGTCCCCACCTCCTCACTACTAACTCAACTCAATGCAGAACACACTTTCAGTAAATGGAGACAGAATTGAATTACAGCAGAGAATGGGAAAGCATTATCAGGCCGTACTTCCAAGCCTATTAAAAGGAACATAAAATGGAATTGCAAGGCCAATAAAAGCCAATAAAACATAATATTTTCATACTTAAAAAAATAAGGATGAAAAAGTAGGAAAAAAAATGAAGTGAAAAGGGCTCCAGTTCAATTAATTAGGTAATTGGCTTTTTATTTCCTTTTACCTGGTTAAACAGAATCACGGATTTATTGAATAAATTAATCAATTAAGGAAAAACTTTAAGAATCAGTATGATATAATAGAAAAAACCACAGGATATTCAATTGTTTTTAGAACTTGCTGAATTTTCTGGCTATCAAGTGTTTCTTTTTTTTCATAGTATATGCTCCCATCTGAGCAGTGCATTTTTTTTAAACTTTGAATAACCCCTGTATTTAAATAGTTCACAGCTTCCATTAAATAAATTCATCAGTTAATGTATTTATTCAACAAAATTCTATTGAGCATCTTTAATTTGCTAAAACCTGCTAGGTCTGGGTTACAAAAGTAAATAAAAACACCTTTCTCAAAAGGTTTAAAATGAAATTGGGGAGAGAGACATTTAGAAAAATGTACATATCACTATGAAATGGAATGTACATGAGGACTGGGGCACAGGGGACCTCTGAAATAGTTTCATAGGGAGGATGATATTCAAACTGGGCCTTAAAAAAATGCAGTATTTCTCGGGACAAATGAGAACATTATAGGTAGAAAGAAGAGCACAAAAAGGTGCATACTGGGATTTGACTTGAAGATGTAGCTAGAAAGGTAGAATTATTATAAATATGCAGCTTTATATTTCACATTTTCCTTATATTTTGGGAGTTAAAATGATTTATTTGTAATTCACTAAAAGTCTACTTATTTTTACAGGCTCTTTGTTTTTCTGTTAAAGTCCTAATTAAAGACTTATTCCAGTCCTTAATTATTATTTGCATCTATTTATTTACTCATTTTAGTTCAATAGCTCAGTGAAAAATGGTAAATTCTAAGGTAGCACCAGGTATGCTTACCAAGATATTGTTTTATATGAGTAAAATTTAATGTGATCTAAATTTAGAAATAGCAACAATGATACTAATTTCTCATTAACTTAATTCTCTATCCAGTGCAATTCTTATCTTGATTACCCTGGCATATCATTAAGGTACAGTGTATGAGATTCCATACCAACACTCTTGAATCCTTAAATCACTAAAAAGTAATCTCAGCAAAGAATTTAAGCAGTTGTGGGCAAATTCCTTAGCATCTATAAAATACCATTTATCCATGGTATAGATAGAATATTTGTTTTTCCCCCTCAACTTATCTGTTGAAAATCTAATCCCCAGTGTGATGGTACCCTGAGGTGGGGCCTTTGGGGAGTGACTAGTTCATGAGGGTGGAGCCTTCATGAATGAGATGAGTGCCCTTATAAAAGAGAACTCTCTTGCCCCTCCTTCTAGGTAAGGTACAGTTGTCCATGAATTGGGAAAGAAGCCCTCACCAGATACCTTACCAGCACCTTGATATTGTTATCCCAGCCTTCAGAGCTATGAGAGAGAAATGTTTCTTGTTTATAAGCCACCCAGTTTATGGTATTTTGTTATTGCAGCCTGAATAGACTAAGGCAATCCACAGTGAAGAGTCAGTTTGGGGCAGCTCTGTCAGCTATTGGCTAAAAACAGGTTTCTCTTTCAGATGTGACTTCTTGGATTTCTCAGAAGTGAAGACCTGAAAGGGTATAAGCAAATAATTTACAAATGGTGAAATGGAAATGGGCTACACATAAAACACCAATATCTAAAGAAATACATATTAAAGAAAAAAGATGTATTTTTCAATTACCAGATGATCATGTTTTGTTCATAATAATAACCAAACCCAACAGATGTAAGTAAACAGAGAGATACTCTGAAATAGTTTTACTAAGAATAGATTGGTATAATCTTGCTGGAAGGAAATTTAGCAAAAACCCTAAAAATATACCTCTCTTCTTTTACAACTGAAAAATAGTATTAGAGGTGTTTACAGACAACTGTATAAAGAAATTTACTGCAGTATTTTTTATATTGTTGAAAATTAAAGAGGGTTCAAGTGTTCAACAACCAGGGATGAGTTAAATAAAATTTGATGCATAAAGATAATGTTCAGTCATTAGAATCAGATTTTTTAAAGATACTTAATGTTCTCCCCTGCAAAAATCAACCATCTACTAATTGCCTACCATGTGAAAAATAAATAGGAAACACAGCTTTAAATATGGTATGGTCAAACTGCCAAAATATTAGCTTTCTGGATATCTGACTTTATTAACTCTCTGAGTTCTTTATATATTTTATAATTGATATACACTGATTTGGTCAATAGTAAAAATATTATTAATATTTAGAAAATGAATTAATTTATTAGTATTGCTGGCATTTTATTTCCCAAACTATAGGCTTGAGGAAATCTACATAGTGTGGGGAATCTTGATAAAATGTTTTGTGTGACTGCTTAATAAGGACTATTGCTCTTTGTCCTTAGTTGAAATTAATTAACTATAGTGGAAGGTATTCCCTCCATATCTTCTCTTATTGGATGAGTACCTGCGTGCAGCTGAAATTTGGCAATTTATTTTTAAAACTTACATGCATGTCAAATTCTGCTTTCTTTCTTTCTTTTATCAGGTTATGAAAATGAAAGGAAGCCCATAACTTGGCAGCTTCACCATAAGAGAAAAAACCTTAGCAGCTAAATACTTGTTAAAACATTCCTTTAACATTATTTTTATTTCTGTTGTTATTGTCATGAAGGTAATAATAAAACCTCCTCTGCTTTGAAGTCTCTAAGACTGACTTCACTGTCTGCTTCTCTATGCAATGTAGCTATAGTTTCAGAATTTCTCCAATTTAAATCAAACTATGGAAACAGAATGAGAATATTGGCCAATGCATTAGAAAGGGCAGATTTTCCTGTTTGATTTAAAATTCTCCAGATTCCTTTCAAGACAGTATTGTACTTTTCTCTTGGTATCCAATGGCTTCAAGATCAACTATGTAAGGGCTTTATAGTGAAAGCGTGACAAAATATATATATTAATGAGACAGGGACTGTGGGTGTAGTCAGAGTAGGGGAAGGGCCTCCGGAAAAAGCAAGGCAGAATATTTGCAGTCAGAGCAATGTAACTACATGCATGGAAACCCCCTACCAAAACTCTGTGTTAAACATTAAGCTCTAGGGTCATTCTTCAGTAAGATCAGTTGGTGTTTCCCAGATAAAGAAGAGTAGCCCATGTTGTTATCATGCTAACCACTTGTAAGATTCACTTTAGCATGCTAAAAGGCCCAAGACAAACTGGGCAACTAATTTAGCATGCAGACCCAGCTGTAAACAACATAGTAAAAGGCAGGAAAGATTCCACCTTAAAGATAAGATTGCATTTTAACACCCAGCAAGTTTGGGAAGCAGGATTCTTAACTTACTCTTTAGCAAACAGACAATACCTCAGCCCACCTTGGGGGCTGGGCAGGCTGCCTTTTGATATGCCCCTAGACCAAGACACCAGTATCCCAGAGAGAGATGGGGTGAGAAATTCCTTGTGTTAAGTTAATTCTGGATGTTCAGACACCACTTAGCAGGTCTGCACCCCTAAACGTTATTTTTCATGTTCTTGAAAAATCCTCATCTGCCTATAAAACCCCTAGACAACACAGCACACCGGACTCTCTTGTCCCCTCCTGGCGTGAGCCGGGAGCTCTGTCCTATCACTTTATTTCTAAATAAAAGCCTGTACCTTGCTCTCCTACCTTGGCTGTTTGCTAAGCTCATTCTTCGGCTTCGTGAACAAGAACCTCGGCATCATTAGCAAAATCATAGAAAAAATATTCTTGTGTTTGATCTAGCTAAAGATTTCCTTGCTACAGATAAGAAAAAAAAATATGAGTAAAAGGGATATATACCAGATTACTAGGATAGGAGCTTCAACATGGCTTTCTTGACTTCATCTGGCCAGGCCTCCTCAAAGATACAGAAGTGAAAATCAGAAATAAGTTTAGAGTTCTAAAAGATATTTATTTGAAAAACACACCAAAGCTTTTGTAAACTAGCTGATATGTGCTGAGAAATGTTAAACAATCCAGATCTGTTGTTTTTCATCATCTGAAAACCTACTCTTTTAAGCAATATCTATCTCACCTCCCAGGTAATTAAAGAACAACGATTTATAGTGAAGTAAATAAAGACCATTTCTCACAATAAAAAAATCATGTTGAACTGTAGGGATAAAAAGGAACAATAAATATATGAAATCTGGTAATATAACAGGCAGCCCTGCTATGGCATTAATTTTAACGTATTTAATTTTGTCTTTTCCAAATATAATATAAGCAGATGGGTAGACCAGCTATGCACTTTCATTGCCTCTGTCTTAGGGATGCAGAATTCTCAAAGCAAGCTTCCAAATGTTGTTGGCTCTTTGCCCACTGAGTGTGAAATTAGAAGCAAAGCATATCAAATGCTTCCACATATCTCCATCCTCCATCCTCCGTGGTCCTGTGAATCAATTATTCAAAATTATCCTTTGCATATCAAATCCCTTTAAATAACAACCATTATGTTATTATCTTCAACTAAGAAGACCTCATTTTTATTACTATTACTGTTAATAGCTGAACTTTGGGTTCTTGGCAATCCAGAAAAAAATTATTTACAAAGTTAGATTAAGGTTATTTTGTTTTGTTTTGTTTTCAACCTAGACCTACATTTCTAAGTAAGTTTTCTTAAGAAAAAAGGAACACATACATTAGACTGTGTGATTGGGTGAACTGCTTCTCTAAATAGGAATGTGATGAAAATTACAATAACTAAAAATATAAATTCTCTACTGTACTTCATTCAGTTCAGTATTAACACTTCAGAGGTGATGTTTGTATTGCCAGAAAGAGCAGGAAAATGATTACATATGTACATTTCATTATAAAAGGAAAGCAGAACTTGTTCATAAAATTTAAAAAATAAATCTATGCTGCATTTCCTTTAATCTTCACCATGCCGAACTTGCTACTTATAACCTCCAAATGAGCCTGTCTTTGGTTAGTGTTCACATTATACAGAGTCCATAGTTTTGCCACCATAACATAATTTTGCCCAAAATGAACACAAGTAAAAGACATTGCAAGGCACCATTTAATATTATTGCTTGTATTATAGTATCTGGAATAATTGGATTATAAAATATTTTCCTCTAAAACATCTTTATTCTGTTTCTGTAGCACAATACAGAATTAATATTAATTTTTTAAATTCTCATAATGCCCATATAATATCTTGAAATACGTAGTGATACTGAGATGCTGTCATACAGGAGTGCCCTGATACTTCAAAACAAAACAAAATAAACATACAAACAAAACCAGCCAAGTGCATATGGGGAGGTATGGTATTTTTACAGCTTTAATTGTGCTGGGATGTTACACTTCATCTGAGATAAGCACTGTTAAAGTATTTCTTCCATTTTTGCCATTTGATGGGAGTGGGTAAAGTATAGATGAAATAAGAATGTTAGTATAGTGATAATTATTGAAGCAGAATGATGGAAGGGGGGGCGATTCATTATGCTGTTTACTTTTCATGCATTTGAATAGTTCCTTTATAGAAGATAAAAAAAGTCAGCAAAACAAAAACACCATAGTGAAAAAGCCACAGGGTGAATGAAGGTTTTTGCAACACATATAGTTAAAACAAGATTAGTATGCAGAATATATAAAGAACTGCCACAAATTAACAAGAAAAACAATATAAATAAGTGTATGAAAAGCTGCTTATGTTCAACTGTTTCCAGTAATCATGGAAATTCAAATTAAGACCACAGTGAAGTGTAATTTAAAGTACATATGATTGGGAAACTACTAAACTCTGATAATATTAAGTACTGGAGATCATGGGGATCAAAGGGACTCCTTAAAAAGACAATTTGTCAGTATCTTGTTCAATTGTACATGATCACATTTTTTTAGCTCATTTCCCTACTCCTCAGTGTACATCCAGGAGAAACATTAGCTCCTTAGTAGCAGGAGACATGCCCATAATATCCAGTGTGGTGATGTTCATAACAGCAAAAGGCTGAAAACACCACAAATGCCCAACAATCAGAGAAAACATAATGAGTTAAACTTTGCTCACATGATGGAACATTCTACATCAGAAAATGAAATGTAACTGTGTATAACAACACCCAGAGGAATCTTGGGAACATAATGTTAAATGAAAAAAGATCTAGTCCATTTACAATGTGACAAAGCTTTTACATAACTTGCCTAAATAATATTTTCCTTTGGAATGAAAACACAAAACTTAGGATTGTGGTTATCTTTGGTGGATTTATAGATGATCATTATATTACTAAATGTTAAAACTAATGCAAATTATACATCATTTTTATATCAAATAATACATAAAGACAATGACATACAAAAGGAATAAAAATCATTTAACTCACTACCCCTCTTCTCCACAGTTTCTGAGTAGAAATTTTTACATGATGTGCCAAATATAGAGCTCTGCTATAAAATTAAAGATCCATGCCTTTTCATTTCATCCCTTCTAGGCCCTAAAATAAATATAATGGCCTTCTATGTTCTAAGCTGGCATTCCTAAATTTGAATTGGTGGGCTGCATAAAATCACCAATTGAACAAATATTTCCTGATAGTAGGGTCCAGAAACCACATTTTAGCCAAGCACTCTAGGAGATTTTGGTGCTGAGACAGGCTGGGAACATTGTCCCCACCCACCTAAATATGTGCTGTCTTTGTTCCTCTCTGGATTTTTAGTATATTTGCCCTCCACTTTTATAGAGAGAGACCAACAAATGTATCTAAACTCCCAATGTAAATAAAGCATGATTTATGTTTTTATTTATATAAACTGTTCTGCTTCATCAAGGTGTAGAACAAGGTATACACTACTCTTCAAGATATAAAAATTCCTCTTTCTTATAAAATATGGATTTACCAAAATAAATTTTCATTTTCATTTTTTCTATACCACAATCAAGTAAAATCCTGAAATGGACACATGGGTTTTGTACACTAACTTCATAAAATGGAAATACATTTATCAAACAAAAATATTTTAGCCAACTATATAATTACATGTGATGAATGCAAACAAAACATGACTGCTTTTTTGTTTCATAAGTTTTACAGAAGTTGTTACCCATTTGTCATGGGCAAAGTACTGGTCCCTCAGGTTGTTTTGCTTTTGGAAAGTGAGCATAAGTAGCCAGTCAGCTCTTCCACTATAATAAAGGAGAAGTTACAGAAGAACTACGATGACATTTAAAATAAGTCTTTACATTTTTGCCTAATTTTTCCAAGAGCACATACTTGATCTTATTGAGGGTTGGAGTAATGTTCTGAAAATGATGAGTAGTGCAACTGCATGGGTGTTCCAAGTATCTAGTGAAAGGAAAGCATTGGTAACTTAGAAGACTTGTTGAACTCATTAAAAACACTTTTTTAAAAAAATCGGTAAAGCAGATAGCATTTTGAAAAAAACTTCTATCTTATCTTTGTTTCAGTCTCAGAGCAGATGTGACTCATAACTCTAAGTACTTGGACATATTCTGGAAGACAACACCTCTCCTTGACCAAACTTTAGACAGGTTCCTCTGAGCTCTCATTTTGTAGGCCTTGACCTTGTCCTGCTCCTCTCTTCTGGCCCACCTACCCCAGTTTGTTTTAGCAAGAATTATGCCTAGTCAGTTTGGTGAGACCTCTCCTACCTCTGATATCTACATCCTGGCCTCCTTCATGAAGAATCTTGTTAAGTAGTTTTCTCAAGAATCCCCGTACCTTTTATATCTCCTCTTAGTAATGTTCCACCCACTGACCCCTTCACTCTGCTCCTTGGCTATAAATCCCCAGTTGTCTTTACTGTATTTGGAGTTGAGCCTGATCTCTCTCCCCTACTGTGATGGTCTTGACACCTATTACAATACTCCTGAATAAAGTTGTCGTCACTTTTAACAAAGTGTCAGGATATTTTTTTCTTTAACTGGTATTGCAATGACCAATGTCAGAAATTGAGAATGATATAAATAGTTACCTAAAGTGCAATTTAACTGATAATTTGAGTTTCTTAAAAATAAGTTATGTCTCTTGGAGATATATTCCCATGCCATTTACAGACACTTGCCTGAAACTCTGGAATTGGGACTATCAAACTGTGAGGGAGAAAGAAGACACATATCTGATATGTGGATATTAAACTGTCTAGAGAAATGTCATATTGGGGAGAAATTACTCCAAAGTGAAATAGTTATCAATTGTGTAACATCTGTAGACAACGCTTTTCTACTAGTATAGGTGAATTTTTATAAATAATTGATTCATCTTTAAAGACCACAAGGCACATTTATGGAGCTATTCCATTATAAATTGCATTCATTCAGTTAAAAAGAAATGTGATAAAATGTTGGTTGATTCTTTGGGAAACCTTTAAATCTCTTAGTATGCAGAAGTAAGTTTAAGGAAATACTCTAACATTAAGAGTTAGGAAAATTTTATAATTATTATTTTTCCCAAACCCAAAATTTGCCTATATGATCATATACAGGAGACACAACTGCAGATGCACAGATGTAAAGACACACACACAAACACACAGACACACACTCATATGTTTGTAAACAATCAAATGATTGGAACTGATGTATTTTAGAACTTCAGTGGATATTTTGATATATACCTAAGTGATAATTACTGATGCATCTTATATTTAAAGGGGTAGACCTATAATTTGTAGTGACCATTCTCTACTGTTCAGGATATCTATAAAGAGACTAAGAGCAAAGGAAGAGAGTAACAACTTTTAAGTGCCAACAATAACATCCGGGATGACTTCCTGTTAAACAGAAATGATATCGCAAAAGACTGCTGTTCTTAAAAAATGTAATTAGTACCTTCATGAAATTTTTATATATGAGGTAAAAGGAAAATATTTTTGTGGTTATGATATTAAATTACTATTTTAGTAGACTGTATACTTGTAGGGATCACTCTCTGCCTCCTTAGGCCTCTAAGGAAGAGAAATCCAATGCAAGAGTCTTTCTAACTGAAAGCAGTAGAATAATCCTTGGTGATCTGTACATAAAATTTGCTCAGAAAAATTAAATGGAACTGAATTAAATTCCAATTATCTCATTTTTCAATTATTCTTTATATTTTTGTAGTATCTGGGTTATGGGTGTAAAATTGGATAACCCAATATGTCTGCAGCAAACAGGAAAAGAATAGGGAGTAAGTGACATATACCTTAAGGTTTATTTATCATGTACATGGAAATGATAAGGGAAATAAAAGCCCCAATTATGATGGGAAAGCTCTGTAATAATAGAAAATGTATCCACTGTATGGATTTCCTTTAAATGAATGTGAGAAACAATGAAGTAAATTTGCTGGTTTAGGATTGCAAGGAGATGGCTTACCTTCCATTTTCAGAGAGAGGTTTCTAAAAATTGGAGTTATTGAAAAGCATAATATATACCCTCCTTCTTCATACATATATGAAGGTAGAAGAAGTTCTTGTAAGGGGTCAGTGCATCTCTAAGTGAAAGTTAAAACTTGGGAAAATGTCCATGGCATCCAAGGGCATAAATGGCAAACAAGTCTGTGGTAGACTGAATGATAGTGTTGCAAACATGTCCACATCCTAATCCTGAGAATGTGTGAAGATGTTAGCTTACACAGCAAAAGGGACTTTGAAGATGTAATTAAATGAAGAATCTGGAGATGAATGTATTTATCTGGGTGGAACCAATATTATAACAAGACCCCTTTTAAAAGGAAAGCAAAAAGGTCGAAAACAGAAGGTGATGTGACGAAGGAAGCAGAGGGAGACACAGAGAGACAGATACAGAGGGAAATTGAATAATGCTATTCTGTTGGATTTCGAGGTAGAGGAAGAAGCCACCAGCAAAGGAATGCAAGGAGCCTCTAGAGACTTGAAAGGCAAGAACTAATGGCAAAGGCAAACTTCTCTAGAACCTCCAAAAGAAACCAGCCCTGCTGGCACCTTGACATTAACTCAGTGAGACTAATTTGGGGTTTCTAATCTCTAGAATTGTAACATAATAAATTGTACTTTTGTAAGCCACTAAGTTTGTGGTAATTTGTTGTAGCAGGTACAGGAGAGTTTAAATCTTGGCTTTACTCTTTATTTATTTATTTATTTATTTATTTATTATTCAACTGTTCATCTCCCCATTATTCTTTTTTTTTTAATTGAGGTATAATTGACCTAACATTATATTAGTTTCTTATGTACAGTGAAATTATTGAATATTTATATGTATTGTAAAATGATCACAGTAAGTCTAGTTAACATTTTACTACTTATTAATTGTGTAACCTTGGGCAGATTGTTTAACCTCCCTGTACATGTTCATTGTCTTTAAAATTATAGTCGTAATAGTAGGCCTAGTTGTCTTGCCTCAGGGTTTCAGTGCCAGGCAAGTTCACTATGGATTCAGTGAGACTGAGAAATGACAATGGAATGTTCTTGGGGTAAAAGGGTTTATACCTGGCTTTATTCTCCTGGCAGTAGGTGGAGCGCTAGAATCATGTCTGCATCCAGCAGTCTGCAGGTCTATAATCTATGGCCCATCTCTGCCTCCACCCAAAGCACTGGCACAGCTCTGTATGTATTGACTCAGTCAATAATAGCTTATTGCCTATGGATGTGCAAGTATTAGCCTAACAGTAGGCCCATTACATTATCACATACTTTAGTGTCAGGTGAGGATCCTGCCTTGAAACTTCCATTTTCTCCACCCTAGCTCATTGAGCAGATAAAGATTAAGTAGTATGTAGATCTGGGTTTTAAATTCTCTTTCTGCCAAACACTGACTACAGAACAATCTCAGTAAGTTCTTATTTAACTTCTTTGAGCCTCATTTTCCTTCTCTGTAAAATGGGCATTGTTATCAGTGCCTTGCCAATGGACTTCAGCCCTGGCATGTTTGCTATGGATTTAGTGTGACCAAAGAAATGACAGTAGAATGTTCTTAGGGTTTGTTACCTGGCTTGTTCTCCCGGCGGTAGGTCGAGCACTAGCACCTCTGCCTCTGCTCAGAACACTGGGCCAAGCTCTCTATACTGTGCAAAAATAGCTTATTGACTACAGGTGTGGAAGCTGTAGCCTAGCAACAGGCCAGTTATATCATCAGTGGTTTAAATTCAGTGAGGATCCTGACCATAGGAACCCCAACTGCCCCACACTCCACCCCTCCAGTGTTCTCGCCTTAGAATCTACACACTTTCAATCTTCTGCACTGGTCCCTGTGCGAGAAAGCTGGAGAACTGTAACCAGATTCCACAACAGCAACAGAGGATAACAACAACTTAGAGATAATAACAAAAATTAAGATACAACAAGATTTTCATACAGGTAACAAAAATTATAATAATCCTCAAGCCAGAGGAGGTTCCCAATCCACAAAGACTTTAGGGGTGATAAGACACATGTTTTAATGACACCAACATAAGTAAATCTTGTCCATCAGGTAGGATGCATGCATGAGAGTGGTCCTCTGATAGGACTGTAGTAGGAAGGGGGTCCCTTCCAGGTCTAGTACACCATACTTTTATCTCTTTCCCCATGGGGATTACTGAAGGGTCTATATATAGTGCTACTGGAGGTGCATGCACTGGTCTCAGTGATAAAACAAAACTCCCTGGTAAGATGCTCCTACCTTCTGGCCATTCAGGATACACTACCATGAACTTTAGGGGCCACCCTGCTGTTATTCCAGGAATACACAGGAGGCCAGTTTCCAGGCCTTGTCCCCAAGGTGCCAGGAGAGCCAGCCATCATTGGTCCATGTGTCAAAAGGTCCAAGGCCATGTCCACTCAATGGAGTCTCCGGGGTTCAATGCAGTTGGTGCTGGCAGCAAGATGTTATTCTGGTGGCCAAACATCAGCTTCAGTGATTCTTCCTTGGTTTGCACTTGCAGTTGTATAGGGGAGGCAGCCATATGTGTTAACATGTCTACAGGGCTCAGGGCTCCCTCTCATTCAAATGCCGTAGCAAGGTCCATAAGCAGATTAACCATCCCCGCAGACTATTGGTATCTGACTTTAGTCCGGATTTTAACAAGCCATTGTTCCTCTCTATCACACCTGCTGTGGTAGGATTGTATGGCACATGAAACTTCCATTTGATTCCCAGTGGTCGCACCCATTCTTGCAGTGTATGTCCAGTAAATTGGGTGCCCTGATCACTCTCAATTACCTGTGGTTGGCTATAGGTGGCAAAGAGACCTCCAGGCCTCTTTGGTTGTCTGTTGGTCTGCACAATGGCTAGGAAAAGCAACCAGAAGTCCAGTAGTAGCTGTGTCCATAAAAGTCAGGGCATACTGGTATACTTCTGACACAGATAGGGGCCCAATATAGTCTATCTGCCACCTGACGAGGGGTATAGGCCCCTTAGATATTGTCCCATGTTGCTATGGAACTCGGTGTAAGTCCTTTTAGAGCACACGACACACTCCTGCTGGGCTTTACTAACTTCTTCAAAGATCAAAGTGCAAGCCCCATCGATGGGCAACAGCTCACATTCTCTTGCCCCGCATGCAACAAATGCTAATGTAACCATTGGACTACATCAGAGGCAGGCTTTTCTTCTAACCAACATATCTGGGCCAATTTATCTGCTTCATCATTTCCTGGGGATGCCAGTGGCAAATGACCTGTCACATGGTATACTGTAATTATTTTAGTCTGACCACAGGCCCATAAGTCTTGCCACAATTCTTGCCCCCAAAGGGGTAGGTGACCAACAAGCCAGTTGGCATGGTACCAGGTTGGTAGCCACAGGGTCAAGCCCCAATAGACAGCCCAGCTGTCAGTGCAGACAACCATAAGGGAGGGCTCCTGGCTGTTCATAAGCCACACAGCCCACAACTCTTCCCATTGGCTGCTCTTCCCCTCACCATCTTCCATCCATATTGTTTCAGTCTTAGGATCGAAAGCTATAGACCTACATTTTGAGGGTTGCCCACAGCTGGAGACATCTATGTACCATGCATTTTTGGGTATAGGGGTTCTTCCCTCCTGATAGGGACTATCTACTATTAATGGTTCAAAACAAGTTCTTCTTGCTTTTCAATAGTATATGTCACTGGCCCCAATAAGTGTTGGAGATCTTCATTCAAGGGGCTACTAGAAAGGGCATTACACTGCTGTAGGCAAGCACCCCACTTGGCCAGTGTGGGCATTTGTGCCACACCACTCCCTGGCTTTTGGGTCCAGTCTCGTACCCACCCCAAGATGGGATAGGTGGTTATTGCCTTTATTGGGGTCATTCCAGTGATGGGTTCTGTAGCCAGCAAGGCATGATACACAGCAGCCAGTTGTTTTTCCATCAAAGTGTATCATACCTCTGCCTCTTTCCAGAGTTGTGACCAGAATCCAACGGGTTGGTGAGTTATTTTAAGCCAGTGCCAGAGAACCCAGCCATAACTGTCTTCAGTCACATGAATGCCCAGCTCACAGGGCCTTGATGGGTCTATCACACTCAAGGCCTGCACAGCCTTGACTGCCTGTTTTGCTGTAGTAAAGGCAGATGCACATGTCTCATCCCAGTCCCACCTGATGCTCTTTTGTACCAAACAGTATAAGGGCTTAAGAATTTGTGCCAAGTGCAGGATAAACATTCTCCAGTACCCCCAGAAGACCCCAAAATTCCTGTAACAATGCTACAGTTGTAGGGGTAGGAAAGGCCTGGACTTTATCTATAACTGCTTCTGATATAACTTTGGTCTTACCCGACCAGATGACCCCCAAGAATTTGACAGACAAACCAGGTCTCTAAACCTTGGTACTGTTCACAACCCATCATTTCTCCTGTAGATGTTGCAGCAGTCTAGGTGCTGCACCTTCTAGATCTGAAAGAGAATAGGACGTGAGCATGACATCATCAATATAATGGTACAGCCGCAGTGTTGGTGGTTTCTCCCATATAGCCAAGTCCTGGGCTACAAGTCCATGACAGATGGTGGGGCTGTGTAGGTATCCCTGTGGAAGGATGGTGAAAGTCCATTGCCATCCTTCCCACGTGAAGGCAAACTGTTCCTGAATTTCCTGTTCAATGTCAGTGGAAAAGAACGCATTACCAAGATCTACCACATAATGGTACATTCTTAGTTTGTGACTGAGGGTATCCATCAGGCCTGCAATAGAGAGGACAGCAGCATGCATAGGGAGTATGACTTTATTCAAGTCTCTGTAATCCACAGTCATATGCCAGAAGACTTCTGGCTTTTTTACTGACCACACTGGGGAATTGAAAGGACTATGGGTGGGCTTTATAATACCTACCTTTTCCAGTTCCTGGAGAGTTTCTCCAATCTCTTTATGCCCTCCAGGCAGTTTGTGTTGTTTGGTATTAGTAACCCACCGAGGCACAGGCAAAGCTATGGGTGGGTACCTAGCATGTCCCCTCAGAACTGCCTTCACCAAAGGTACTCTCAGTCTGAATTCACCTGTAGTGGTCTGCAACCATAGACCCTGCTGGATATCAATCCCCAAAATATACTCAGGGATAGGAGATATATACACAATATATGTTTTTGGGGTTATTCACCCTAGTCCCAATGGGATTTGGGCTTGTTTCACTCTGATAGCCTTACCACCGTGTGGGGAACTACCTTTGAATCTCAGCCACGCCACAAAGATGGCCACTGAGAACCCTTTGAATCTCAGCCGTGCCACAAAGATGGCCACTGAGAACCCTTTGAATTTCAGCTGCGCCACAGTCTCCCACCAAATGTTCTCACTCTGATCTGCCTCTTACATCAGAGACAACTGCGCATTCACACAACTCTGTGCGTGATTGGAAATTTGAAAGTCGTCTTGTTAGCATAAGGTGTAACCAATCAGAATAGACCACACCCTATATATTCCATTTTGTGAGCTGCAATAAATGAGTTCCTGCTTCGACTGAGCTCCATGTCACATCTGATTGTCTCCGGGGACGGCGGAGGCTGCGGAACGGGTGGACAGTCGGCTCTTGCTGCCCTTGCTTCACCTCGTCGGGGCATGCCTCTCCCTCCCGTCCTTTCCCTCCGCTGGCTCGGAGGGTCACAGAAAGAGCTGGTAATCCTGACAGTGAGCAGGACCAGTGGGGGAGAGGCTAGAAACCCCGACAGCTGGTGCCCCATGTGAGGAACGCCCAAAGAGGCCACACAGACCAGATCAACAATCCCTCGGTTGACAAACCGAAAGTGCGGTGGAGTGAGCAGTGGGTGATTACGTGGTAAGAGCATTCCCGGGAAAATGGGACAAGCAACCTCTAAGGATGAACCTGCGCTTAAAGCACTGAAATACATGCTTAAAAGCCGAGGGTTAGAACTCTCAGATTCCCAGGCAGAAAGAGTCTGGGAGACCTTTGTGAGGGTAGACCCCTGGCTACCTGTCAGTAACCCTTTTGATTATTCCACCTGGGACCATGTCGAATGACTGATCAGAAAGGGAGAGATAGACCGGGGTGAAGATCCCCCTCTGGGAGTGTATCCTATGCTGTCAGCCCTTAAGGCATGTTTCGGGAACACTCGATCTTTATCGCCCTGCTTGGCGGGTCCTGCAAGGAGTCCCAGCAAACATGGAGCTAATAGGCAATACCCAAAAGAACCAGATAGACTAACTCCTAAGGAGGCATCTGCACCCCCGGAGGAAAGGGAATGGGAATGTTTTGATGAGGAATGTCTCTGGCCACCTCCTAAGCTCCATCCTGCCTTGCCCAGGATGGATATGGATCCCTGGGCCGGCCCCGACCCATCAGCGTATATCGCTGAGAGGCCCTCTGACACTGCCCAGCCGCCATCTTATCTGGCATTTCCGGCCACTATTAACTCTGGTGGGAATGGGCCGGTGCCGCCCTCTTATCAGGCATTTCTGGTAAATGTTAACCCTGGCGGGAACAGGCCAACTGCGTCATACCCCTGGGAGACCCAAGAGCTCAAAGAACTAAAGAAGGAAACCATCTGCAAACCCTCCGATTCCCATTACCTTTGGGATGCTCTCAGGGACCACTGACCAGTTTGCTACAGGTCTCCAGCAGGCCGCCATTCCCGCCCATTATCAGGAGCAAGTAAGAGCCCTTGGGCTGGCTGCCTGGAAAAAACTGGAGGAAGGCCCCTTGGAACCACCGGTTTCCGGAATCACCCAAAAGCCCACTGAGGACCTCCTGTCCTTTGTAGATAGGGTGGAAAAGAGCTTGCAGCGTAAATTTCCCCCAGGGCCCTTGCGGGATCAATTTGTTAAAATGTTGGTTTGGGAGGGGATGACTACTGACCACAAGTTGGCCTGTGCAGGGCTGAAAGATAGGTCCATGGAAAGGTGGATAGTCACCACCAAGGATGTGGGCACTCAAGCCCACCAGTCCCAGACTCTGGTTGCCGCCTTGCAGGCACAAACGGCCTCCTTAACGGAGGCCTTGACTGCAGCCCTCACTTTACAGTCCCCAGGGAACAGAGCCCCAGACAAAGGGGGGAGAAATCAAACTTGTTTTGGATATGGTCAGATGGGACACTTCAAGAGGGAGTGCCCTAATGACCATGCTACAAAAAATAGCAGTGGCAATCAAGGGACTCCCCTGATGAACAGGAGGGGACAGCGCCCACCTAGGACGCCCTGTCCTAGGTACAGGAAGGGATTCCATTGGCAGAAAGACTGCAGGTCTAAGTTTGACATCCAAGGCAACCCTTTAAACTAGGGGAGGGGCAACCTCCAGCCCCATTAGCCCAAGGATAAAGGAGTTCTTCTGATTTCCCCAGGGACCATTAGAAAGTGCCCATAATACTGGAGGTAAGACTAAAGATGGACATATTCATATCGGGGAAAAGGTTCCGCTGCCTAATTGACAATGGGGCATACCGAACTGTGCTTAGAAAGGAGGAAGTTCCCCTCCACTGGTGGCTAGTCCTGGGACTGCCTTTATTAGGGGTCGGAGGCAATGCGACCTCTGAGGAAACTAAGGACTGACTTAAATGGGAAGACATAGATCGCAACCATGGGGAAGTCAGACCCCTCGTTGCCTCTGGCCTGACAGCTAACCTGCTGGGCCAAGACATTCTAGGAGCAGCCGATGTCTACATTACCAATAATCCTAAAATTCTTTATGAAAACATATCAGGGAAAGGAGGATACCAGCGACGATTTGGTTGTACTAAGAACCTCAGTAATTATAGGGGAGGCCTTTCCTTTGAGGCTTCGAGACCTAATATGCCCCTTTCGCGAGTGAAGCCGCATCCCCAATCCTAAAGGCCACTGCTCCGGTAACGCCTGCTATTACATGGCTTCCAAGACCTAACCTGAGAAGCCTGTAATCCTCTAAGTGCTGGGATTGATGAGGACAGTTTCCTGCAGCAGCATGAGGATGTCCTCACCAACACCTTTGCTAACAGCCCAGCCTCTTGCCAATGATATGTCTCTCAGGTTTGCAGCCCCTTTAACAGTGGGCAGGGGTGGTCCTATATGCATACATGGATGATATTATTTTAGAAGCATCCACTACCCAGCAGCTGAGCTCTGCCTACCAGAAGCTCCAAACCTTATTGAGACAAGGGGGGTTACATGTGTCCAGCAATAAGGTCCAGACCGTGCCTCCCTTTGAACTACTAGGAGCGAGGCTTCACCTGGACTCTCTGTGTCCCCTTAAATCCCAGCTATCTATCAAGGACTCCTACTCCCTGGTAGAACTACAAAAGGTATTAGGGGAGCTTAATTGGCTACGACCCTGGCTCCACATTACAACAGAGGACCTTATCCCTCTGAGTTGTTAAAATATAAAACTCCATCTGAGCTTGTTGTATTAACGGAGGAACATAAACAAGTATTTAGACAGATTCAATTAGTACTTGATAATGCCCAACTAGCCCGATATCAACCTGACTGTGACCTTTGTCTGTGGAATCTTCCTGGCTTGGGGTTGCTTACCGCTGTTATCACACAGCAAGGTAACTCTCTCCAATGGGTCCATGCATCAATAGGAGGCACTCCGCGAGTGTATGCCCAGTTAGATCAACTGGCAAATCTTATAGTCAAAGGCAGAGACACCACCTTAAGACATTATGGGAAAGACCCAGAAATTTTAACCATTCCTTATCATTTGTCCGACTTTGAATGGATCAAGCAAAATCACAATAGAGTGTCCGAGGCTCTGACAGGGTTTTTGGGTAAGATTGATTGCCATTATGGGCCTAGCAGATGGGTTTCCTCTTTCTCCAAGTTAAGTTGGACCACCCCTAGACTCTTTTTGAGTAAGCCCCTTTCTGATGCCTTGAATGTGTTTACCGATGGAGGAAAAGAGGGGTCTGCTGTTGTTGTCTTTCCCCCTCCTCACCTCTCGACCAAGTTAAAAGAAACCCAACATTTTGAAAAGTTACTGGCTCAGCACAATTTAAGAAGTTGTATGCCATAGCATTGGCCCTAAGTAAAATTTCTGGACCTATGAATCTTTTTTCTGATAGTCTGCATGTGGTGAACTTGCTTCCCACCTTAGCCTCTTCTTATATCAAGTTAGATAAAAACCCCATAACCCCCTTGATGATTCAGGTGAGATCCTTGCTGATGGCACGATCCAAGCCCATATTCTTGCAGCACCTCCGAGGACACCAAGGTTTGCCCGGATTCCTCTCCAGAGGAAACCTATTAGCTAACCAATTAGCATCCTCTGCTGCTCAAGCCCTTTCCATGCAACAGGCCCAAGATTTACAATGGGCCCAAGACCTTCATGAACTTTCCCACCTAAATTGGAGGGGACTTCATCATAGATTTCCTCATATTCCTAATAAAGACTTGAAAAAAATTATCAGGACTTGTAAATCCTGTTTGCCTTTTCTACAAATTCCACCCCTCCAGTCCCCTTGAGTTAACCCAAGGGGCATTAAACCAAATTGTCTCTGAAAGACTGATGTCACTCACTATGCAGCCTTTGGGAAACTAAAATTTGTCTTTGTCTCAATAGATACATGCTCCCACACTTGCTGGGCTAGTGCCCATATGGTAGAAAGAGCCAAACATGCACAGAGCCATTTTTAACAATGTTTTGCTATATTAGGCATACCACATCAAATAAAAACAGATAATGGCCCCTGCTTTACTAGCAGGGCATTAAAAGACTTTTTTAATACGTGGCATATCAGCCACTCCACAGGAATCCCATACAACCCACAGGGCCAGGCCATAGTAGAGCATCACAATAAGACATTAAAAGACCTATTACAAAAATAAAAAGTGGGAATAAGCCCCCATGACCAATTACGGATGGCCCTACTTACATTAAATATTTTAAATTTTTCAAAAGATCAACCTCTAACGGCCTTTCAAAGGCACTGGACAAATCAAACGCCATATGCCAAAATAGAAGTGCGCTGGAAAGACCAGCTGACTGGGCAATGGTGAGGACCAGATCCACTGATAAGTATGGGCAGAGGATTCGGATGTGTATTTCCTATAGGCGAACCAAATCCAATTTGGGTTCCTGCTAGGAACTTGAAATTCTGCCCTCAGACCACTCAGCAAGTGGAAGAAAGCCATGATATAGACTCTCCCCAAGAGGGTGACCTCTTGAGGGCCTGCCTATCCCTTCTTTTCCAGGACTGACTTTTTGAGGATTGCATAAGAAGAAAAGGAGTCATGAAGGCTGAACTATTACTCCTGCTCATGCTCATATGCTGTGGCCTCAACTGCTGCTACTATTGTCATAGTCCGGACAGTGACTACTGCTGAAGAAGTGACACTGTTAAGCCTTCAACAAGGACATCTTTGCAGTCCTATGTTTTCCCATGTATGTCAAACATTTACTACCATTAATGCTACTACAATGTTGAGAAATTACTCTGAATATTAAGGGACAATGGAATGATAAGATGTTAAAAATGTCTGCAATGCTCCTTCATGGTATTGTGAACCTTAATGCAACTGAGGTTGTAATCTTACCCTCTGATTCCTTTTTTACCAGAGTATGGGAAGAAATAACTAGTTTGTTTAGTCTACCCAAGCTGTTATTAGGAGGTATAATAATTGTAATGTCATTAGTTATTTTCATGCTCGTGCGGTGGTGAAGATCATATCAACAGCAACAGATATTACAGCAAAAGGTAATTATGTTAGCTCAAGTGATTGAAGGAGTTCCCCATACCCCACAGCATTCATGGGCATTTATGGCCCTACAAGAGGTGCAAGTGACCTCTTGAGAATGTCATTACTGGAAGTGCTAGGATGGTAGTCAATGATGGGTAAGATCTCCTGAAAGATGGGGACAACCTAAGACAGGCACATCCTCGAGTACAGGATGGTATCTCTCTTGCTCATACAAAAACAAAAAAGGGGAAAATGTGGGGAACTATCTTTGAATCTCAGCTGCGCCACAAAGATGGCCACTGAGAACCCTCTGAATTTCAGCTGCACCACAGTCTCCTGCCAAATGTTCTCACTCTGGTCTGCCTCTTACATCAGAGACAACTGCGCATGCGCACAACTCTGTGCGTGATTGGAAATTTGAAAGTCGCCTTGTTAGCATAAGGTTTAACTAATCAGAAGAGACCACACCCTATATATTCCGTGTTCTGAGCTGCAATAAACGAGTTCCTGCTTCCACTGAGCTCCCTGTCGTGTCTGATTGTCTCTGGGGACGGCGGAGGCTGCGGAATGGGTGGACAGTCAGCTCTTGCCTCCCTTGCTTTGCCTTGTCGGGGCATGCCTCTCCCTCCCTTCCTTTCCCTCCACTCGCTCAGAGGGTCACAGAAAGAGCTAGTCACAGAAAGAGCTGGTAATTCTGATGGTGAGCAGGACCGGCGGGGGAGAGGCTAGAAGCCCCGACACCACCATATCCATCTATAATAGAGGGGGTCTCAGGGAACCACTCAGGGTTACAATGAATAAGTGAACATTCAGCCCCAGTGTCCACCAGAGCCAGGACATGTTGTATGTTCACCACAGACCAATGGATAGCTATTTCAATATGTGGCCTCTGGTCGTCCCTGGTCCCTCAGGGCTGGTACCTCAACCTGCCCTTCAGTCAAGCCATGCTCCATAATCATCTTCCTGTGTGGGCTTGAGTGAGGTTAGCTCACTCTCCAGCAGGAAGTCTTGTAAACCCACAGGCTGGACTTGTGGCTCTGTCTCTGACCTCTGCCTCTTTGGTCTTAATGGCTGGAACTGCTGCTCTAGTTTCTGTTGTTGCCATAGCCCCAGTAAGATCCTATTTGAATTCCTGTCTAATTGCCTTCCTTCTGCTCCTGACAGTATTAAATCAACCCACATCTGGGTCCTTGTAACCTTCATGGAGCCCTTTACATTCTTGTGAGTAGCAGACCTTATTTATTTCTGTGTTCTTATTGCTTCAGCGTCTCCTAATTCTGCTACTGTACGTGTCACTTCACTTATGTGGTGCCCTAAGTGAGGGGAAAGAATGGCCACTAGAGACCCAAAGAGCGATGAGGGAACCATTTGAGGCACAGTATTTCTCATCCCAGTACTGAAAGGCTCTTCATCTGGGCCATGATTCTCTGAACTATACATGGCATTTCTTATGCCTAGCTCCCATAACACCTGTTGGAGCTCAGCATACGTCTGCCATCTAGCAGGAGAGGATGGTAGATCACCCTGATTGGGCCACACAGTACAAAGTGTAGCCATAAGCCAATCGAGGAGGGAGTGATTCCCTGGGGTCTGATGTGCACTTTGTAACTGCTGCCTCAAGGTGGGCTGAAAC
This sequence comes from Phataginus tricuspis, assembly GCA_029783875.1. Classification (NCBI taxonomy): domain Eukaryota; kingdom Metazoa; phylum Chordata; class Mammalia; order Pholidota; family Manidae; genus Phataginus; species Phataginus tricuspis. The sequence continues at coordinate 73,867,453 of JAQQAC010016209.1, forward strand.
ATCAGGGAAGCTAGCTTTCCCATCTCTGATCCTGACAGAACAATTCCATCCACCCCTAAATCCCACATATGCAGGAACGAAGCTGATATTGACTCCAAGGGCTTCTGTCTAAACAGGGAGCCCAAAACCATCAGCTCAGCTTTAGTATAGGGGCGAAGCATAGAGTGCTCCACACCCTGGGGAGGGGGCTATGCCTCTCCTTTGGGAACTCTCAGCTGCTGGGTCTTTATTTTCTTTACAACCACTGGGCATGCTTTTACTAGATGAGGGGTCAGTGCCTCTGGCACTGCCTCTTCATCCTTCCCCAGCTCTTCCATTTCTGGGGCTTATGGCACCTTTCTCTCCCCTCCCTTGGGTGCCTCTTCTGCTACAACCTTTACCTTTTCTGCCATGCCTTGCATCAATGCTATCTCAGTCTTCAGCAGCTCTCTTACCTTCACCTCAATGCTTTGCAGCTGACATTCTTGTGCCACCTCCACCTGTGGTTCCCTCAGGAGTTCGTCTTTTTCCTTTATGGCCTTTTCTTCCTTCAGAGCACCTGGCAGCACTGCCACCTCATCCTGTAAGGAATCTTTTACCTCTTCAATGGCACCTCGCTGCCGGCATTCTCATACTGCCTCCTCTTGCATCAATGCCATTTCCTTCTTCAGGGAATCCACAGAAGTTTGCAGCTCGCATTTTCATGCCGCCATTTCTTGGGTCTTTTTCAGGAGCCTGTCCTTCTCTTCTGAAGACTTTTTTAATACTGTGAGAAGCAGCCAAACCACAGTCCCCACTGCCCCATGGGCACTGTCTCTCAAAAGACCTACTTACTATACCAAGGGCCACCCCTACTGCCTCAGGTATCACCTCCACTTGCCCCCAGTTCTGGGGTGTGGCACAGCCCTCTAGGAAGAAAGCCACCTCAGACCACATGTCCATTGGGGTACCATCCACTGTCTCCCCATTCACAGGGGAAGCCCGCTGAAGCCCCTCCCATAGGGGCAGCCTTTCTTTTTCCTTGGTCAACAATGAATCCTGCCAACTATGCCAATTGTCTTGCCAGTGGGTTTCAACCCTGGGCAAGTTCATTATGGTTTCAGTGTGACCAAAGAAAGGACAGTAGAATGTTCTTGGGGTGAAAGGGTTTATTACCCAGCTTGTTTTCCCAGCAGTAGGTCGAGCACTAGCATCTCTGCCTCTGCCCAAAGCAGTGGGCCAAACTCTCTATACAGTGCAATAATAGCTTATTTTCTATGGGTGTGGAAGCAGTAGCCTAGCAACAGGCCAGTTACATCATCAAGTGGTTTAAGTTCAGTGATGATCCTGGTCATAGTAACCCCAACTGCCCCACACCAACTTTATTTCCATGGCGGAAGGTCAATCACTAAAATCTGGTCACTCAGAGCAAGTGTACATGCAGCAAGCTGGTCGCTGCCTCTGGGCCTCTCTACCTGCACAGCCATCCTCTGTGCTTCTCTGCCTGCACAGCCATTCTCTGGGTCTCTGCCCACACAGCTCTCCTCTGGGTCTCTCTGCCCACACAGCTGTCCCAGTCTCTGTCCTCGGTGCTGCCACCACTCCAGCATCTGCTCTGCTCTCCTGCAGCCTTGTATCTGTGCCACCATGTCGTACAGAGCACTGGGTGGAGCTCTTTATATAAAATCAATAGCAACATATTGCCCACACACGTGTATTGAGCTAGCTAACCAGGGCCAGGTGAGAATCCTGGCTACAGGAAGTTTCATTTTATCCACAGTTAGCACTCCATGGCATGGCATATTACCTTAAACTGTAGTAAAACTGCAACCATTTACTTGCTCATGACACTGTGGTTGGTAGTTTGAATTGCATACAGCTGGGACTGCCTGTGCTTCAGGTGTGTCAGCTGGGTTCACTTGTCTATTTACATCACCTGGCCTTACGCATATGTCTGGCAGTTGGCAGATTCTAATAATAGGAAACTAATAAGGTCCTATTCAAAATCTTTTCCAATAAATGTAAAGACAGACTTTTCTAATGATCAGGAATGTACTTGCCTAGAAATATGTAATATCCTTCCTAACTATGCAATTAAAGAAGACTTCTTTGTGAATTGTTATATTTTGTAATATTCTGGAAGCCATTTATGCATCTAATAAAATTCTATGGGAATGAAGTATTATTTGAAATTCGTCATATTTATAAAGTAGAGGAAGAATTATATGAAGCTACTTGATTTTAAATTAGGATAAATAAATTAATTGGAATTGGGAGCTTAGTGGGTTACAAAATTTTTTGGTTGATATTATTACCTGTGCAGATTGATGGGGCTTTTTAAAGGGTTGTTTGCTGTGAGGTGTTTAGGGCTTATATTTGAATCTCAAATTTCTCAAAAAGATGGAGGATTTCCATGAAACTTTAGTTTTGAAAAAAAATTTAAAGATTGGGGTATGTATTCACAGGCTAAGAAAAAAAGGAACACATTGCTTTCATTTTGTCAAAAACTTGAAAGCTTCCTACAGAAGGAGGTAGGTGGTTCTTCCTTAATGTGATCATTGAATAAGACTTACATAATTTGATGATTAGTGATTACCACCAATGAGCAAAAAAGTGTAGAAATAGCACACTCACCCTGGTTAAAGACTTTAGTCTATAATTTCAATGGCAAATACCTTGAGTGGGCTCTAATCAATGAAGTAATACTGATGTAAGTTTTTGGCCTATAAAAAGAAAAGTTCATATTCAAAACAATGGTTTCTCACATATCTTCACAGAGAGATGTTAAAGGACTGAAAGGATTCAATACTATTATTCAGAATATTACTGGGTATTCATGTAAGAAGTTAACAGAAATACTTTTATGGGAACACAGGGTCAAGGTTGAAAAGCCTACATAGTTTGTATTGTGAAGAAAACTTTTTATAGTATCTCCATGCCTATGAGGCCCAAAGTCTACTTGCAAGATTTTGATTAACAGGTATAAACAAATCTCCAATGACTATGTATGAAAAATATGTGCTAGAAAATGCCACATGAATTTGAAGTGCATTTATGTACAATCAAGTTCCCAATGAGATTTTTTAAAGTAATTCATGTGTCATGTTAGAACCACATTTATATGGCTTGTGGTTGTATAAAATGAGTAATCCTACTGAGAATTTGTTTAATACAACAACTTGAGGGTCTTTTATGGAGTTATGAGACTACAAAATGAATTGGTTTTATTCATTTGACTCTTGAGGCCTGTGTAAACAGCAGACATATTTTGGCAGAATTTGTACCTCTCCAAGTGAAAGTCCTTGTTAAATGTTTAGCTTCAATAATGTGCTAGGGATGGGATTTTGAAAATTGAATTAATTGAAATGATGAAAAATTAGTCAAAAACTTATAAATCTGCAGTTTGGCATTGTTCAAGCTACATAAATGGATTGTGTTTAAATTTAGGACAGTTTATCCTGAATAATGTCTGTCCAGAATATGAAAGGTGACTTTTGAATGGAATTGAAAGTTTCTTTCTTTTTGATACTGTATAATAAACTGTATAATAAAGTGTATTTTTCTTACTTTCTATACACTGTATAGTTGAACTTACTTTTTATACTTACAACCCATACCTTGAATTTATATTTGTATGTTATTATTTAAAATTTGAATGGAGTGAAATTTATATATCAAAGATATACAGTTCAATGAATTTAATAAAAACATATACTCATGTAACCAATAATCCTAAAATACTAAGATACAGAGCTTTTCCATCACCCCAGAAAGTTCTATTGTGCATGCTATTTCTCAATCTCTGAACCACCTCCCCTAAGAAACCATTGTTTAGATTTTTATTAAAATATTTTATTTTGCCTATTGGGGATTTTCATTTAAATGCAATCATATAATATGTACTATTTTGTGTCTGACACTTTACATTCAGTATATTTTTTCAGGTTCACTCATGCTGTTCCTTGAGTTCCATCATGTATAAGTAGTTCATTCTTTTATTATTATACAAAATTGGTCCACTGTAAGAATAAACTGCAGTTTGTTTATCCATTGCATGCTGATTGATATTTGGCTTGTTTCTAGGTTTAGCTGTAAATATTCAAGTAAAGTCTTTCTGTAAGTGTCTGTTTGCATGTTGCATAGTTATATTCCCAGGAGAGTTAATTTCTGTATCACCAGGAAAATGGATGTTTAATTTTTCTAGAAACGTCCAAAGTGGTAATGAGTTATTTTCAGTATTTGTAACATGTTAAAATCCCATCAGCAACATATGAGAACTGTAGTTCCCCCACACCATTACTAGCATTTGGATTTGTCATCCTTTTCATTCAGCCAGTCAAGTAGGTGAGACCTAGTATATCTTGGCTGTATTTTATGGATCTCTGGTGACTAATAAGTTGAGCACTTTTTCATCTACACATGAGCTATTCATTTGTCTTCCTTTGCCAATTGTATGTTCAAATATTTTGGATATTTTAACACGTATGTTTTCCTGTTTATTATTTAATTAAAGAGGTCTTTCATACATTCTTGATAAAAAGCCTTCACCAAATGTATAGTGAATATTGTTTATAGCAGAGTTAGGTTATCTATTCATTCTTTTAAATGGTACTTTTTGATAAACAGAAGTTTTTGTTTGATGAATTTCTACATACAAATTTTTTAATGTTGGGTATTGCTTTCTTCTCCCCCCCAATTTATTGAGAAATAATTAACAAATATTATTGTGTATATTTAATTTACAATGTGTTCATTCAATATACAGATATATTGTGGAATGATTACCAAAATCAAGATAATTAACACATCCATCACTTCACATAGTTAATTCTTTTTTGTAATTTGGTTTTATGATGAGAAGGCTTAAGAGCTACTCTCAGCAACTCTCAAGTATGTAGTACCAAATTATTAACTCTAGTAAGCATGTTGTACATTAGAACCTTATTCTTCTAACCGAACACTTGTACCCTTTGGTGTACATTTTCCCATCCACCCAACCACTGTCCATCAACATTCCATTCTCTATTTTTATGAATGAGATTTTTGTCAGTGTTTATATTCCACATATAAGTGATATATTACAGCACTTGTCTTTTCCTGGCCTATTTAATGCAGCAAAATGCCCTCCAAGTTCTCCTATGTTGTCACAGATTACAGGATTTCCTTCTTTGTTTTAGTTGAATAATATTCCATTGTATATGCCCACATATACAGAGAGATATACACACCAAATTTTCTCTATTCATTTATCTGTCAAAGGACAGTTAGGTTGTCCATATCTTGGCTATTGCTGCAATGGACATAGGACTGCAGATATTTCTTTAATATCTTGTTTTCCTTTCCTTTGAATATATGCCCAGAAGTGGGATTGCTGAATCATGTGATAGTTCTATTTTTAATGTTTTGAGAACCTCCATTCTGTTTTACATAGTGACTTCACCAATTTATATTTCCATCACTACCATACAAGGGTTCTCATTCTCCACATCCTTGCCAGTTATCTCTTGTCTTTGTGATAATACTCATCCTACAACATGTGAGGTGGGATCTCATTGTAGTTTTGATTTGCATTTGTGTGATGATTAGTGATGTTAAAAACTTTCTCATGCACTTATTGGCTTTTTGAATATCTTCTTTGGAAAAATGTCTATTCATGTACTTTTCCCATTTTTTAAATTGGATTGTTTGCTTTTTTGCTACTGAGTGGTATGAGTTCTTCATGTATTTTGGATATTAACTCCTCACAAGATATGTGGTTTGTAAATATTTTCTCCCATTCTGTAGATTGTTAAGTATTTTCTCCAACTCTGTAGATTGCCTTTTCAATTTCTTGATTGCTTTGTCTGCTATTTGGAAGCTCTTTGGTTTGATATAGTTCAACTTGTTTCATTATTGGTTTGTTTAGATTTTCTATCACTTTATAATTCAGTCTTGGTAAGTTATATGTTTTTAGCTTTTGTTGCCTTTGCTTTTGGTGTTTTATTCAAGAAGTCATCACCAAGACCAATGACAAGGATCTATTTTCTTGTTTTCATCTATGAGTTATACAGTATTAGGTCTTACATTCAAGCATTTGATCTATTTTGAGTTAATTTTTGTGAGTGTATGTGGAAATCCAGTTTCCCCAATACCATTTTTTGAAGGGAATATATTTTCCTTGTGGTGTGCCTTTGGTGCCCTTGTCAAAAGTTAGTTAATTGTATATGCATGGGTTTATGTCTGGGCACTTTATTCTGTTCCCCTGGTATGTGTGCCTATTTTTATGGCAGAACCATACTGCTTTGAGTACTATAGCTTTGAATATAGTTTGAATTCAGGAAGCGTGATGTCTTCAGCCTTGTTCTTCTTTTTCAAGATTGCTTTGGCAATCTGAGGTCTTTTTGGGTTCCATATAAATTTTAGGATCCCAATGGAATTTTTATCAGACCTCAAATTGCCAAAGCAATATTGAAAAGGTACATAAAAAAAGTGCTCCACATTACTAGTCACTAGGGAAATCCAAATTAAGGCCACACTGAGATACCACTTCACACCCATGAGGATGGTAATAATAAAAAAGACATAATAACAAGTGATCACAAGGATATGGAGAAATTGAAATCCTCAGCTTTGTTGATGGGAATACAAAATGGTGCAGTCACTTCTGAAAACAATTTAACAGTTCTTCCAAACGTTAACATATAGTTACTATATGATGCAGAAATTCTACTCCTAGATATGTATATGCGAATTTACAGCATGTATACATGCAAAAAATGGCATACAAATTTTCATAGAAATATTACTTTTATTAACCAAAAAGTAGAAATAGCCCAAATGTCAACCAAGTGATGAATATATAAATTAAATGTGGTGTGTCCATACAATGGAACATTATTTGACCTTAAAAAGGAATGAAGTACTGATATATCTTACAACATGGTTGAACCTTGAAAACATTATGCTAAGTGAAAGAAATCAGACTCAGAAGACCATATGTTATATGATTCCATTTACTTGAAATGTCCATAGTAGGTAAATCCATAGTGTCAGAATATAGATTAATGATTGTCTATATCTGGAGAAGATGGAGGAGTTGCAGCATAGTAGATAAAGTGTGTGGAGTTCCATTCTGAAGTGATGAAAATATTTTAAATTTCATTGTAGTGATGGTCGTATAACTTTGTAAGTATACCAAAGAACACTAAATTGTATACTTAAAATGGGTTCATTGCATGACATGTGAATTATATTAAAAAACTGTTACAAAAAA
>JAQQAC010016209.1:73875162-73924262 GCA_029783875.1 Phataginus tricuspis
AAAAAATATAAATGAGATAAGGCAAATGAATAAAATATAGGAAAGGGCTAGAAAGTATTATGCCAAGTGAAATAAGTCAGACAGAGAAAGAAAAATATTATATGATTTCACTTACATGTGGAATCTAAACAAAACAAAATAAAACAAAATGAACAATAAAACAGAAACAAACTCAGATACAGTGAACAAGCTGATGCTTGCAAGAGGGGTGTGAGGCAGGGGGATGGATAAAATAGGTAAAGAAAATTAAGGGGTACAATCCTCCAGTTATAAAATAAATAAGACATGGATATTTAATTTACAGCATAAGGAATATAGTCAATAATATCAAAACAACTTTGTATGGTGACAGATGGTAACCAGACTTATTGTGGTGACAATTTCATAATGTATATAAATATCAAATCAGTATGCTGTACACCTGAAACTAATACAATGTTGTATGTCAATTATACTTTATAAAAATACAGAAAAAGTCGAAAACTTTAGATATGGGAGTTTTAAAAATCTAATAGACTAATATGAAAAACTATATGCAAATATGGTTGAAATATGAAGTAAATGGATTTATATCTAAAAAGAAGAATACTAAAATCATTAAAGAAATCTAAATGTTCAAGAAACATTCCCTCCCCCATCTAAAATAGTTCCACACTAAAATAGTTTCAAAAGTGAATTGGAACAAACTTTCAAGGAAATAACTGTTACTTATGCAAACTTATTTTTCCAGGAAAAATTTAAAAAGCTGAAAATCTACCCAACTCTTGAAAGTAGTATGACCTTGAAGTCAAAGGTAGCACAAAACATTAAAGGTAATTTTCATTAAAAGTTATAGATGTAAAATTTCTAAATTAAAAAAATGATAACCTGAACTTACCAGGGTATTAAAAAATATATTTCAAAGTAGTTTATCCTAGCAATGTAATATTTTATCATATGCTAATTTACTTATGTAATTGATCATCCTAAGAGATTTACACTTTGATTCTAAAATGAATTAGTTTTTACACATTGGAAATTTCAATATATAAAGCAAGACAGTCTCGGCCTGAAAGAGTTTCTATGAGTTCAGGATGAAAGACCACATTAATTCATTTCTGCTAAATGTGGAAGTAATTTTGAAAAGCTTTTTGTCTTAAAAGTTAGGAGGCAATGCCGTGGAACGAACTTTTCAAAAATGTGAAAGAAGCCTTTTAAACAGGAAATATATTTGACTTTTTGAGAGCAATAATTTAATGAAACTGATGTATATTTGAAGTGCAAAGATTAAATCACTGTCCCCAAATACATGTGCAAGGTAGATTATTTTTATTTACAGTGGTATGATAGTAAGTTTTATGTATCACAAAGTACAGATTCCCAGATAATTCAATGAGAATTCATTGTATTATATTCAGATGTTTATTCTCTTTTAACTTTATCAATTTCAAAGCTTGTAAATGTAATACCTTACTGGCTCATATTTTTTGAATGAAGAAATACACTTTCTGTGCACCTTCTATCCTGATTCCCCTACCTTTGTCTAGAAAAGTGCAGAGAAGCCCTGGGAAAGAATAAGTCTGTATAATATGAAGGATTTATTTTTGGTATCTAGTTTCTAAATGTTCCAGAAGATATAGTAAAAAATCTAGACTTTCTTATGGAGGAAAATAAATCACCAAATACAAAGTATCTGCAGATATGCAACATGGATTTGAAATACCTTTGGAACAACAGAAATCATGTTATAGACTTGTCCTTCTGAATTGTTCTTAAATCTTTGTTACCTGGCTGGAACTTGTGCGGGACTCTTTGGGCTTGAGGTGAATGAAAGTTTTCTCTGTAACTAGATCAACACAGTAAACAATATGGAGATACTTTTAATCTTTGTAATTTGATAGGTCCTTTAAAATTAATAAGATGCTTGATCTCATTTACGAAACTACGTTTTAAAGGGAAATCAAATTCTTCAAGATTTAGGGACGAATGTCTATGGGAGAAATGGTGTATTTTAAGTAAGGTTGGATTCTTTCACTGGAATCATTTGTCCATAAACAAGAAAATAAATTTTCAAGACAGATGGATTGTCTTGCCAATGGGTTTCAGCCACAGGCAAGTTTGCTATAGATTCACTGTGACCAAAGTAATTTACAGCAAAGTGTTCTTGGGATGAAAGGGTTATACCCAACTTTATTTCCAGGTGGCAGGTCAGTCACTAAAATCCCATTCACTCAGAACGAGTCTATATGCAGCAAGCCGGTCTCTGCCTCTGGGTTCCTCTGTCTGCACAGCCATCCTCTGGGCCTCTGTCCTTGGTGCTGCCACCACTCCAGCCTCTGCTCTGCTCTGCTCTCCTGCAGCCTTACAGCCCTGCCAGCCCACTGAGCACAGAGCACTGGGCGGAGCTCTTTATATAAAACAATAATGGTTATTGCCTAAAGGTGTGGAAGCGGTAGCATAGCAACAGGCAAGTTACATCATCAGGTGGTTTAATTTCAGTGAGGATCTTGGCCATAGCTACCCCACTTTCCCCACACTCCACCCATCCAGGATTCACACGTTACAATCTACATGCTTTCCATCTTCCTCACTGGTCCCTGTGCAAGAAAGCTGGAGCACTGTAACCAGATTCCACAACAGCAGAAGAGGATAACAACTCAGAGATAATAAAAAATTAAGATACAGGTAGCAAAAATTATAATAATCCTCAAGCCAGAGGATTCAGCTAGGTTCAAAGCCCCATGCAGATTAAGTCCAAAACATGTCTAATCCAGTCATCATGTGGTCTCTGGTTCCACCCTGGTTCCTCAGGGCAGATACCTTGACCTTCCCCTCAGTCAAACCGTGTTCCCCAATCACCTTCCTGTGTGGGCTCAAGTGAGGTTGGCTCGCTTTCCAGCAGGAAGTCTTGCAAACACACAGGCCAGACTTGTGGCTCTGTCTCTGACCTCTGCCTCTTTGGTCTTAATGGCTGGAACTGTTGCTCTGTTTCAGCTGTTGCCATAGCTATAGTAAGATCCTATTTGGCCTCCCATCTAATTTACTTCCATCTACTCCTGCCCGTATTAAATCAACCCACATCTGGGTCCTCGTAACCTCCATGTTCCACGTAAATTCTTCTTGTGAGCAACAGGTCTTACTTCTTTCTGAATTCTCGTGGCTTTGGCCTCTCCTAAGTCTGCTACTGTACATGTCACCTCGCTTATGGGATGCCCTAAGTGAGGGGAAAGAATGGCCGCTAGAGACCCAAAGAGGGATGTAGGAGCTGTTTGAAGTACAATATTCCTCATCCCAGTAGTGAAAATCTCTTCATCTGGGCCATAATTCTCTGGACTATAGATGGCATTTCTCATGCCTAGCTCTTCTAGCACCTGTTGGAGTTCAGCATATGTCTGCCCTCTAACAGGAGAGGATGGTAGATCCCCCAGATAGGGCCACACAGCACGAAGTGCAGCCATGAGCCAATCGAGGAGGGAGTGACTCCCTGGGGTCTGATGTGCATTTTGTAATCACTGCCTCAAGGCAGGCTGCACTGTCAGGGAAGACAGCTTTCCCATCTCTGACCCCGACAGAACAGTTCCATCCACCCCTAAGTCCCACAGATGCAGCAGCCAAGCTTATACTGACTCTGAGGGCTTCTGCCTAAACCTGGAGCCCAAATCCACCAGCTCAGCCTGAGTATAGAGGCAGACCATAGAGTGCTCCATGACCTGGGGAGGGGGCTGCTCCTCTCCTTGGGGAACCTTCAGCTGCTGGGTCTTTATTTTCTTTACAACCATGGGGCATGCTTTCAATACAGGAGGCGCCAGTGCCTCTGGCATCACCCCTTCATCTTTCTCTAGCTCCTCCATTTCTAGGGCTGGTGGCACCTTTCTCTCCCCTCCCCTGAGTGCCTCCTCTGCTACAACCTTTACCTTTTCTACTGTACCTCGCAGCAATGCTACCTCAGTCTTCAGAAGTTCTCTTACCTTCAGCTCAATGCTTCGCAGCTGACGTTCTTGTACCACCTCCGCCTGTGCTTCCCTCAGGAGTTCATCTTTTTCCTTGATGGCCTCTTCCTCCTTCAGAACACCTGGCAGCACTGCCATCTCATCTCCAATGGCTCACTGCTGCCAGCGCTCTCATGCTGCCTCCTCTCGCATCAAAGCCTTCTCCTTCCTCAGGGAATCCACAGACGTTTGCACATCACATTCTCATGCCACCATTTCTTGGGTCTCTTCTGTAGACTTTTTTAATACTGTGAGAAGCAGCCAACCCACAGTCCCTGATGCCTCACATGCACTCCGCTTCTCAAAGAATCCAATTGTTTTACCAAGGGCCACCCCTACAGCCTCAGGTGTCATCTCCACTTGCCTCCAGTCCTGGGGTGTGGCCCAGTCTTCTAGAAGGCAAGCCACCTCAGATCGCATACCCATTGGGGGACAATCCACTGTCTCCCCATTCACAGGGCAGACCACTGAAGCACCCCTTCCATAAGAACAGCTTGTCTTTTTCCTTGGTCAACAATGGAACCTGCCGACTTTCACCAATTGTCTTGCCAATGAGTTTCAGCCCCAGGCAAGTTCACTACAGATTCACTTTGACTAAAGAAATTGACAGCAAAATTGTTCTTGGGGTGAAAGGGTTATACCCAACTTTATTTTCAGGTGGCAGGTCAGTCACTAAAATCCCGTTCACTCAGAGCTAGTCTGTATGCAGCAAGCTGGTCTCTGCCTCTGGGCCCCTCTGTCTGTACAGCTGTCCTCTGGGCCTCTCTGCACAGTCATCTCACACGCCATCCTCTGGGCCTCTGTCCTTGGCGCTGCCACCACTTCAGCCTCTGCTCTGTTCTCCTGCAGCCTTGCAGCCCGGCTATCTCCTCGCATGCAGAGCACAGGGTGGAGCTCTTCATATAACACAATAATGGCTTATTGCCTAAAGGTGTGGAAGCGGTAGCATAGCAACAGGCAAGTTACATCAACAGGTGGTTTAAGTTCAGTGAGGATCCTGGCCATAGGAACCCCACTTTCCCCACATGGATCTTTTTGTCTAAGGATCAGTTTAATATGATAGATACATTTTGAAATTAGAGTGATCATGGTCCTGGTAACCTAGCTTTGAAACCTAATCCAGACTCATTTATTTGTGTGGTATTCCTATACATTTTAGTGGTCAAAATCATTGTTTGTTTTGTGACAATGGCAAGCAAGCCCACAGAGGGGTTAGCTCCAAAAGATTGCAGAGGAGCACCTCTGTGGTGATAGTATGTAATGCAACTTCACAAAGCAAACTGAAAAAACTCACTGATTTGGATTGTTGAAAAGAACCAAAATATTTTGAGGCCCATGGGTATATAAACTCAGTGGAGTCTCTTGAAAATACCAGCATATGGCAATGATGAAGAATAATTATTTACCATATTGTGGGTCTGTAAGATCTGGTCAAGTGTTCAGTGTTTCTGATAGGAAAAAAATCATTTATTTTCTAGCATCTTAAATATGTATGATATACCATCTAAGTCTCATGGGTCCCAAAGCTGAAGGGTGCTCCCATTGTGTATTTGTTCTCACCATCATTCCAAAGGCTCCATCTCTGTCTGTTGGGGGCATATGTGCAGTGACTTTATTGTAAATATAACCTAAGTATGAAATATTGGAGAGTCAAGGATACTACAGGTTATCAGCATGTATAGGACATCTCTTTGGCTTTGCAATTCATTAAAGTCCATCATGGTCATCTAATATGTTTAAATATGTTCAATTTGTCTTGGGCAATTTATAAGTTCCCTCTGTTTTCTATTAAGTATCAGTCCCTTGTCAGTTTTAGACACTGCAAATATTCTTCTCCCAATGTCTCATCTGTTTGTTCACTTTGTCCATAATGTACTTTGTAGAACTGAAATCCTTAATTTTTTTTAAATCATGGATTGTGTTTTAAAAGCTTTGCCTAAAAACTCCTTGCCTATCTGTAGTTACAAGGATAGCATCCTAATTCAACTAACTTTATAGCTTTATCTTTCATATTTAGGTGATTAATCCTCTGGGAATATGCATTTATATATGGGGTTAAGTTCTGGATTTATTTTTGTCTATATAATGAATCAATTATCTTAATATCATCTATAATATGATCTCCCTTCCCCCCATTGAATTGTGCTGCTGAATTTATCATATATTGTTTCCATATACAAATGAATTTGCCTCTGAGGTCTCTGTTTTGTTCTATTGTCCCATTTTGTTCATTTTGTTTTGATATGAATTTGTGGTACTACAGATTTGTAAAATGTCTTCCTATCTTGTTATTTTCTTTTTCAAGGTTGATTTACCTATTTGTTAATTTTTATCCTACTATGTAAATTTTAGAATTTTTAACTTTTCAAAAATGCCATATGAAAATTTTGATGGGATTGAATTGCAATTTTAGACTTATTTTTGGACAAATGTCTTTCTTTAACAGAAGTACAGATATACAATCTTATATTGGTTTCAAATGCACAACACAGTGGTTCAACAGTTACCCATATTATTAAATCCTCACCTCTCTAGTGTGGTTGCTATCTATCAACATAGAAAGATTTTACAGAATCATTGACTATATGCTGTACTACCATCCCTGTTACCAACTTATATTGTGATTGAGAATTATTGTGCCCCTTCATCCCCCTCACCCTCACCCTTCATAACCACTAGCCACTTCTCAATGTCTATGAGTCTACTGCTGCTTTGTTCCTTCCATTTTGCTTTGTTTCTATATTCCACAAAAGAAGTGAAATAATATGGTATTTGTCTTTCTCTGCCTGGCTTATTTCACTCAGCATAATACCATCTCGGTCCATCTATGTTGTTTTAAATGGCAGAAGTCCTTTCTTTTTATGGCTGAATAATATTCCACTGTGTATATGTACCACATCTTCTTCATCCATTCATATATTGATGGACACTTAGGTTTTTTTCCATATCTTGGCTATTGCAAATAGTGTAGCAATAAACATAGGGGTGCATATATCTTTTCAAATCAGGGATTCTGTTTTCTTCAGATAAATTACTAGGAGTGGAATTACTGGGTCAAATGATATTTCTAGTTTTAGTTTTTTTGAGGAAGCTCCATACTGATTTCCACAGCGGTTGCACCAGTTGACATTACCACCAACAGTGTAGTAGGGTTCCCATTTCTCCAGATCCTTGCAAACATTTCTTGTATTTTAGATAGTGGCCATCCTAACTGGTATGAAGTGATATCTCATTGTTGTTTTACTTGGCAGTTCTCTTATGATTAATGATGTGGGGCATCTTTTCATGTGCCTGTTGGCCATTTGTATTTATTCTTTGGAGAAGTGTCTGTTCAGGTCCTCTGCCCATTTTTTAATTGTTATGTTTGTTTTTTGGATGTTGAGGCCTACGACTTCTTTATATATTTTGGATGTTAATCCGTTATCAGAGGAGTCATTTATGAATGTATTCTCCCATAATGTAGGGTGCATTTTTGTTTTTCTGATGGTGTCTTTTGTTGTAGAGAAGCTTGTTAGTTTCATGTAGTTTCACTTGTTCATTTTTTATTTTGTTTCCCTTGTCCAAGGAGATGTGTCCAGGAACAAATTTCTCATGCTTACATTCAAGAAATTTTTGCTAATGTTTTCTTCTAAGAGTTTTATGGTTTCATGACTTACATTCAGGTCTTTGATCCATTTCAAGTTGACTTTCTGTATGGAGTTAAACAATAATCCAGTTTCATTCTATTACATGTTCCTGTCCAGATTTCCCAACACAAGTTGTTGAAGAGGCTGTCTTTTCTCCATTGTATATTCATGGCTCCTTTACTATAGATTAATTGACCACATATGCTTCAGTTTATATCTGGGCTCTAAATTCTGTCCCATTGAACTACGGATTGTTTTTACACAACAACCAAATTCTTCTTATTACTGTGGCTTTATAGTAGAATTTGAAGCCAAGGAGTGTAATCCCCCCAGCTTTGCTATTTCTCAGGATTGCTTTGGCTATTTGGGGTCTTTTGTATTTCCATACGAATTTTGAACTATCTGTTCTAGTTCATTTAAGAATGCTGTTGGTATTTTGATAGGGATTGTAGTGAATCTGTAAATTACTTTGGGCAGGATGGCCATATTGACAATATTAATTCTTCCTATCCATGAGCATGGGTTAGATTTCCATTTATCAGTGTCTTTTTAAATTTCTCTCAAGTCTTGTAGTTTTCTAAGTAAAGGTTTTTCACCTCCTTGGTTAGGTTTATTCCTAGGTATTTTATTCTTTTTAATACAATTGTAAATGGAGTTGTTTTCCTGATTTATCTTTCTGCTAGTTCATTGTTAGTATATAGGAATGCAACAGATTTCTGTATATGACTTTTGAATCCTGCAAGTTTGCTGAATTCAGTTTTAGTTCTAATAGTTTTTTGATGGAGTCTCTAGGGATTTCTATGTAAAATATTTTGTCTCTTCAAATAATGACAGTTTACTTTCTTCCTTACCAATTTGGATGACTTTAATCTTTTTGTGTTGTCTGATTGCTATGGCTAGGACCAACATTATTATGTTGAATAAAGGTAGTGGGAATGGGCATATTTGTCTTATTTCCAATCTTAGAGGAAAAGCTCTCAGCTTTTTTCTATTAAATATAATGTTGGTTGTGGGTTGTCATGTATGGCCTTATTATGTTGAGATACATACCCTTGATACCAATTTTGTAGAGCATTTTTATCATGAATGGATGTTGAATTTTGTCAAATACTTTTTCAGCATCTATTGAGATGATAATGTGGTTTTTATTCTTCTTTTTATTAATGTGGTGTATGATATTGATTGATTTGTGAATATTGTACCATCCTTTCATCCCTGGAATAAATCCCACTTGGTCATGATGGATGATTTTTTCAATGTATTTTTTAATTTGGTTTGCTCATATTTTTTTGAGGATTTTTGCATATATTTCATCAGGGATACTGCTCTCTAATTTTTCTTTCTTTCTGGTGTCAATCTAGTTTTGGAATTAGAGTGACATTGGCCTCATACAATGAGTTTGGAAGTACTGCCTCCTCTTCTATTTTTGGAATATTTTAAGAAGGATAGATATTAGCTCTTCTTTAAATGTTTGGTAGATTTCATCTATGTAGCCATCTGGGTCTGAGTTTTGTTTTTTGGGAGTTTTTAAATTATAAACTCAATTTCATTGCTGTTAATTGATCTGTTCAGATTTTTTGTTTCTTCCTTGGTCAATCATGGAAGGTTGTATTTTTCTAGAAAGTTTTGCATTTCTTCTTGGTTGTCCAATTTATTGGTATATAATTTTTCATAGTATTCTCTTAATAATTCTTTGCATTTCTGTAGCATCCATTGTGATTACTCCTTCTTTGTTTTTTATTTTGTTCATGTGTATACACTCTCTTTTTTTCTTGATAAGTCTGGCTAAGAACTTATCTATTTTATTTATTTTCTCAAAGGACCATCTCCTGGTTTCATTAATTTTTTTCCTATTGTTTTATTCTTTTCTTTTATATTTATTTTGACTCTGATCTTTATTATGTCTCTCCTTCTACTAACTTTAGGTTCCAGTTGATCTTTTCCCTGTTTCTTTAATTGTTAATTTAGACTGTTTATTTGGGATTGTTCTTGTTTTTTGGGGTAAGACTGTATTGCTATGTACTCTCCTCTGCTTTTGCTGTATCCTACACATTTTGGGCTGTTGAGTTGTTGTTTTCATTTGTCTTCATGTATTGCTTGATTTCTGTTTTAATTTGGTTATCGATCCACTGATTATTTAGAAGCATGTTGTTTAACTTTCATATGTTCTTAGGTTATTTTTCCTTGTGTAATTTATTTCTAGTTTCATACCATTGTGGTATGAGAAAATACTTGACATAATTTCAATCTTTTTGAAATTATCAAGGCTCTTTTTGTGGCCTAGCATGTGATATATTCAGGAGAATGTTCCATGTGCACTTGAGAAAAATGTGCATCCTGCTGCTTTTGGGTGGAATATTCTGTAGATACATGCTAAGTCCATCTGATCTAATATATTTTGGATTGCTTCAGTTTCCTTACTTATTTTCTGTCTGGTTAATCTGTCTATTGATATGAGTGGTTCGTTAAAGTCTCCTAAAAGGAATGTGTTGCAGTCTATTTCCCCCTATAATTCTGTTAGTATTTATTTTATATGTTTAGGTGCTCCTAAATTGGGTGCATAGATATTTATAATGGATATATCCTCTTGTTGGACTGACCTCATCATTATGTAAAATCCTTCTTTGTCTCTTGTTTCTTTGTTTTGAAATCTGTTTTGTGTGATAAAGGTACTGCTACTCCTGCTTTTTTCTATTATTTGTATGAAATATATTTTCCCATCCCTTCACTTTTAGTCTGTGTATGTCCTTGTGTCTGAAATGAGTCTTTTGTAGGCAGCAAATGGATGGGTCTTGTATTTTTATCCATTCTGCCACTCTATGTCTTTTGAATAGTGCATTCACCCTATTTACATTTAAGGTAATTATTGATAGTTATGTACTTATTGCCATTTTATTAATTTTTTCTTGTTTTTATAGCTCCTCTCTGTTCCTTTCTTCCTCTCATATGCTTCTCTTTTTATTTGATGTTTTTCTTTAGTGTTATGAATGGAATTCTCATTTTTAATTTTTCTTGTGTATCTATTGTAGGTTTTAGTTTTTTTGTTGCCAAAGGTTCAAGGATAGCTTTCTTACTATATATCAGTCTATCATAAATTGCTGATTGCTCTATTTAAAACACAATCTAAAGGTAATTTTTTTTATCTTCTGTTTCTTCCTTTATCACACTTTTTGTATTAGATGTCATAATCTGTATTTTTTGTTTATCCTTTGACTGATTTTGTGTGTGATTGATTTTGCTTCTTTTGTTTTGTTTTAATTTTATCCTTGCTTGGTAATTAATTGATCTACTACCTTTACTGTGGTTTATTTTCATTGGTGAAAGCTATTTAGCCTTAAGAACATTTCCATCTACAGCAATGACTTTAACATATCTTGTAATACTGGCTTAGTTGTGGTGAGTTACTTCAACTTTGTTTATCTGGAAATTTTTTAAAACCTGCTTCAAATTTAAATGATAATCATGCTGGGTAGAGGATTCTTGAATGGAGGTCTTTCTGTTTCAGTATCTTGAATATATCATGCCAATTCATTCTGGCCTGTAAAAGTTTCTGTTGAGAAGTCTGCTGATAGCCTGATAGGATTTCCTTTATAATTAATCTTTTTTTCTCTCTTTGGCTACTTTCAATACCTCTCTTTATCATTGATCTTTGCCATTTTAACTATTGTCTTAGTGTTGTCTTCCTGGAAGTCCTTTTGTTAGAGATTCTCTGAGCTTCCATGACCTGAGTATCTATTTCTTTCCCCAGATTTGGAAAGTTTCCAACAAATATTTCCTCAAAGAGATTTTCTATCCCTTGATCTCCCTCTTCTCCTTCTGGTAAACCTATTATGTGAATATTGTTCCATATGGATTGGTCACCCAGCTGTCTTATCTTTCTTTAATTCCTAGAGATCCTTTTTTCTTTGGGTTCCTCAGCTTTGTTGTGTTCCTTTTCTCTAATTTCCATCTCATTCACTGTCTCCTCTACCTGCACTAATCTACTCCTAAATGTTTTTATTGCATATTTCATTTCAGATACCATATTTTTCAGCTCTGAGTGGCTCTTTTTCAGGACTTCTATTTTTTGTTGATGTTTTCCTTGAGATCATGAATATTTTTCTGTGAATCAGTGAGCATGTTTAGTATTTTTATTTTGAAATCTTTATCATGAAGTTTGGTGATTTCCATTTCATTTAGCTCTCTTTCTGTTTCCTGTCTATAGTTTGGTTTGGAACATATTGGTCTGCCTCCTCATTTTGTCAGTGTTTCTGTTTTGTTCCTTTGAATTGGGTGGCTTGGCTATGCTAAGGTTTTGTAATCCACTAAGCTCCCAACTCCAATTAATTTATTTATCCCAATTTAAAGTCAAGTAGCTTCATATAATTCTCTACTTTAGAGTTTAATGGTTTTATGAAGAAGGTATCTTATTGTGTCCAGAAGCTCAAGATTTTTACATGTCAGTGCCTGGTTCTACTTTGTGGAAGTGTCAGCTATTGGCATGAAATGGACAGGGCTGCCTTTCTGTCTTGTGTAGTGGTCTGAGTCTGGACTGGAAGTTTGCTTCATCAATGCCTTTGTGATCAGTGCAGAAGTCTCTACTGGAATCACTGTGGGCGGGGCTGCCCTCTGCTTGCCCTGAAACAATGGCAGGGCTGCAGGGTTAACGGGATGGGCAGGATGATGTGAAGCTGTGCTCAGATCTGACATCCAGCACTGGGTTTGAACACCCATGGGGAGGAAGGATCTCTTGGGATTGGCTCCTGAAGGCACCTCCGTGGTTGGGCTGAAATGGAGCCAAGGAAGCTAGGAGAGTGTCCCTCTGCTTGCCAGGCAGCAAAGTCTGAAGCTGCTGCTGGGCCAAGTGGGTTGGCTGGTGGTGCATATAGGGAGGAGCCTCGGGGCTGCATTGCCAGCAAGAGGGATAGGGCACCTGTGGTTTCTGAGAGTTCCTGACTTATTGGGCTGATGGAGGGCTGAGGAGGTGTCCTCCACCTGCCCATTCTCCTGAGGAGAGAATGCTGTCCAACTTTTGACCTTCTGGAACCCCTCCTACTGCTGGCAGATCTTTCAAGCTTCCCAAGTCTTCTTTGGGTCTCAGGACTGGTGGAGCATGCCTGTTGTCCTCAAGCAGCTAGAATCTCTACATCCCTGAGTATTCCACCTCTCCTTGGTGTCTAGCCCTGCTAATCACTGGAACCTAATATAATGTGGGCTCATGCTCCCAGAGGAGATCCCTAGGGCTAGGTATTCAGTGATCCTGGGCCCCTACACCCTCCCGACTCCATTCCTCTTTCTCCTACCTACAGGCTGGGGTGAGGGGAGGGCTTAGGTTCCACTTGATTGTGGCTCTGCCACTATACCCTTTTATATGATGTCTTCTGTTCTTAACCAGGTATAGGTGGCCTTTTCTTCAGTCCTCAGGTCATTTTCAGGTTTAGTTGTATTTGCTGCATTTTCTCCTTTATCTGTTTTTGGGAGGAGGTTACTTCCTTGCTTTCCTACTCTACCATCTTTTTCTTTGCCCCCTGTCAGAAACGGCTTCTTTATAACATTAAGTCATCTCAACTAAGATCATGGAAAGTATTTCCACTTACTTAGATCACCCCATTAACCTTTCAACTTTTATCCATAAAGATTACATATGTTCTTTAGACTACAAATTTCATATATATAATTTCGAGATTCTTTTTAGTTATCAGTGTGAATGACATCTTATATTTCTAGTCTGTTATTCGTTGGGAAGTGAAATGCTGTTGATGTTAATTTAATCTCATGTTCACCAGCCTTTCTGAATGCTCTTATTAGTTTTAGTGTTTTGTCTGTTGATTTTATTATTTTCTAAGTAGATGAGCATACCCACAAAAAATGGCAATTTTATCTCTTTTATCAATTGTTACACTATTCTTTGTTTATGTTACTGCTTTTTGAAAAATGTTAGTACCACTAATTTAGTGAGATATATACAAATAGAGGAGTCTTAAGACTGAGATACAGTATACAAAAGCAAATGTTTTATAATAGAGGAATGAAAACGAAAAAAGGAATTGAATAATCATTAGAGATGGCACTTTTGAGACAGGGACTGTGGGTGTAGTCAGAGTAGGGTTGAGGACCTCCAGAAAAAGCAAGGCAGGATATTTGCAGTCAGAGCAATGTAACTACATGCAAGGAAACCCCCTACCAAAACTCTGTGTTAAACATTAAGCTCTAGGGTCATTCTTCAGTAAGATCAGTGGGTGTTCCCCAGATAAAGAAGAGTAGCCCATGTTGTTATTATGCTAATCACTTGTAAGATTCACTTTAGCATGCTAAAAGGTCCAGGACAAACTGGGCAACTAATTTAGCATGCAGACCCAGCTGTAAACAACATAGTAAAAGGCAGGGAAGAGTCCACCTTAAAGATAAGATTGCATTTTAAGACCCAGGAAGTTTGGGAAGCAGGATTCTTAACTTACTCTTTAGCAAACAAACAATACCTCATCCCACCTTGGGGGCTGAGCAGGCTGCCTTTTGATATGCCCCTAGACCAGGACGCAGGTGTTCCAGAGAGAGATGGGGTTAGGAATTCCTTGTGTTAAGTTAATTCTGGGTGTTCAGACACCACCTAGCAGGTCGACACCCCTAAACCTTTTTTTCATGTTCTCGAAAAATCCTCATCTGCTTATAAAATCCCCTAGACAACGCACCACACCGGATTCTCTTGTCCCCTCCTGGCATGAGCCGGGAGCTTTGTCCTTTCACTTTATTTCTAAATAGAAGCCTGTACCTTGCTCTCCTACCTTGAGTGTTTATGAAGCTCATTCTTCGGCTTCATGAACAAGAACCCCAGCATCACTTTGACTATGTATTTTTATTGGTGGTATAATAGTTATATATTAGGAAATAGTTAATAAAATTAAAAATGCTATACATTGTTAATACTTGGATGAAATTCTGGAAGAAAAAGCACGGGTTTTTTTTTTTGGCTGTTTTATAAACAATTTGTTTCTTTTGTCAGATAAAGTATAACACTTCCATTTTCTTTTGAATATTCTTATATGAATTAGTATTTCAAGATCACAGTGAGCATCCTAAAATGACCCCTGATCATTTCTCCAGTACCAAGAAGCTTACCAACTCATTCTATTATTCTTTTTTCTATCTGTTCAAAAATTATTTAAAAGCCACTTCCATGTAACAGTATCACAATAAAAGTTTGATATAAAATATAATTTATATAAATCAGCATAGGAAACATACATTTCTGAATATTTAGCATAAAACCTTGAGGTTAAATGAATTATCCTAACAGGTGAATGCGAAAAGAACAGAAAGCCAAAGATTGATCCTGTGGGCATCAGAAATATAAAATTTAATTTTATTTCCTCCCATAAGGGTTTTTCTTTCAGTCTCTTCATATCAGTAAATCTCAGTTATTTGGCATTCTCATCCTCCCAGGCAAAAAGCTCAGGAGTCATCCTTGATAATTTTATTGTCCTCAACACTTCACTACATATAATTTGTCAACAATTCCTGTCAATTTTCCCTCCAAAATGTATCCCAAATTTATTCATTTCCTTCTACCACCAGTGCACTTAAGAAATCATGAATTCTCCTCTAAACTACTACAATATTCTAGCTGTTCTGTTGCTTCTCTTGATGCTGTTAATAACCTATACTCTGCACAGCAGCCAGAATATTTTTATGATGTAAATAAGATATCAGATCATATCATTCCCTTGCTAATAAACCTCCAATGACTTTTATTATAAGATAATCCATACTCCTTGCTGCAGTGTGCAGAACCATGATTGGTATGCTACCTCCCTCTCTGATCTCATTTCCTACTTCTTTTCCTTCTGCCTACTTCAATCAGCCACAATGATCTTTCAGTTCCTATCATGAGCCAAGCTATTCTCACCTTGGCATTGTAATTCTCTCTGATTGTCACACTCTTAGACACCCATATATGGGAATTGCTAGTTCCCTGGAATCATTCAGGTCTCTACTAAGGTGTCACTTCAAATTGGCCTTCCCTGACAACTAAATCTAAAGAAGCCTACCCTCTTCTCCAATGCCTGTAACCCCTCCCATACTTATAGTCATTCTCACCTGTATCAGTCAGATGTATTATATTATTCTTTGTAGTGCTTGTCATTAAGTAAAATTTTTTTGTTATATTTTGTCTTTCACTACCCCTCATATGAAATTAGAAGCCTTCCCGTCTTGCATTCTCAGATGTTTGCCCAGATATACCTAGAACAGTGTCTAGAGCTCAATAAACACTTGTTTAATGAATGACTTAATGGAACACAGCAACAATAAAGAAAAAATTGGCAAAGAAGCAGAGGGAAAACAAGATAATGTGTTATTGAACTGAAAGGTGAGGAAGAGTTTGGGATATAGGACAATCGATTGTGTCAAGTAACACAAAGAGTTTGGAAAGAATCTGAGTAAATGCATTGGATTTGACTAGAAAGAGGTCATTGGTGATCTTGGAGAAAGCAATTTATGTGGAATGGTAGGGCCAAACCAGATTTGCAGAGAGTTAATGAGGATGTGAGGAGTGAAGAAATATAGAATGCAGGCAGAGACATTCATTCAGAGTTTAGCTGTCAAGGAAATTAAAGATAATGGACATTATTTGGGAGAAATAGGATCAAGAAAAGGTAGTCATATTCCTCAGGAAAACTTTAAGAAGACCAGAAAGATATCAACCATAAGCCTCATCTAACTATACTGAAATTGAATTTCCTACACTATTATTATGTTAGTAGATGAATCACTACTGGAAAACAAGATCACTATTGACACTGAGGAAATTGCCTGTCTTTCAGTGAAATGACCAGCTGTTTAACAGCAGAGCACTAAGGTAGGTGGGTAATTTTCTTTTTCTTTACAATTGGGAAAGCTTTATCAATGCATTTTAATTCTCTATAGATACTAACTGATCAATAAATACTACTAAGTATTAAAGAAAAATTATGATGATGAAAAATACAGTATTTGATTAGAAAAAAAGCCTAGATGTATTTTACTCTAAAGAATCAGTATCTATGCTAGTTTATTTGAGGTGGTATATGACATAAGGCTGTGGAAGAATACTGATATTGAAAAAGTTATGGGAAAATTTTGAAAAACCTGTGAAGATTTCTCAAAACAACAATTTCAATTCTCATCCCCAGTCCCCATGAAGGGAGGATCTAATTAGTGCCTTATGAAAAACAGGGATCTCTTGCAGCAATCCTCTTTGCATTTATAGTATTCAACAAGTCCTACAGGGAAAACAAAACAGTTCATATAAATTGTTTCATTTTTACTAGTTGTTTTCTAAGATATTGCACTAGGAATTAAAATAAAGCACTGAAATAGCTCTTCCTATTAGCAAAATGTGTTTCCCAGTAAAAATCAGTAACAATAAAAGTTTAAAGTAGATCACATAAATTTTGAGGCAATGCCTTAGTCTGTTTGGGATGCTATAATAAGTAATATAATAATAGGTAGCTTATAAGTAAAATCAATTTATTTCTCATAAGTTTGGAAGCTGAAAGTCTAAGATCTTGGTGCCAGCATGGTTAGGTGAGAACCCTCTTCTAGTCACAGGCATCTTGTATCCTCACATGGTGGAAGGGGTGAGTGAGATATCTTTGTGGGGTCTCTTTTATAAAAGCATTAATCCCATTCATGAGGGTACCATCATGACAGAAGCATCTCTGAAAGGCTCTACTTCCTAATATGATCACCTTTGGGGATTATGATTTCAACATACGAGTTTTGGGTGAGCACATTCTGACCTTAGCACACAGGATAATCTCTGTGTGGAGATGGGGATGGCTATACTTAAAACAATAGCCTGACTCATAATCTCTGAAAGAAGAGCTTTGGAAAAATATCCAGCATTGACTTCTATAGGTTTAATTTACACCTAAACAACAGTTTATTGACTGCTAAAACACTGCAATATCTGTGCTCACGGGGAAGGCCTTTTGAAATCAAGAATAAGAAAAGCTAGTGTTATTGATACATTAGAGCCAGTTTTAACTCTGTTGCTATGATATGGGATGCATTTGTTCACACATTATGACATAGTCCTTCCTTTCTAGTAGTTTGTGAGTCCAAAAGGATATAATGATATATATATATAACTGGAGAGTAAAAAAATCAAACTACCACAGATACTGACAGCCTGCAAATGGGAAGGGAGCCGGAGCTATCAACTATCTTCAGACAATGGTAGCAATGGTGGTCTCTGCCACTGGTGAGGCACATTTTCCAAGGTGGAGGCATTGTGGCTGTGAAGTGGGGTATGCAGGAGGAGGCAGTGGCCCATACAAGCTATGGGGTATAAAAACAAGAAAGAGAAAGAACCACCAAAATAGGGAAAAGTGGGAAAGTTCAAAAGGACAAAATACAATAGAACCAGGGCTACTGCCAAAGAATTGTTCTTCATCGCTGGTGGGAGTATAAATTGGTATAAACATTTGGCAAATTCTTTGGCAGTACCTTCTAAAGCTAAATATATATATCTATACTCTATAACCCAGCAAATCATGTCAATTGTGTAATTTATTTGGCAGGAATACCCAACAGAAGTGCAAATATGTTCACCAAAAGATATGTAACTGCAGTGACATATGTATTGGATACTGTAATTGCCTGGAAAAAGAACCACTGAATCCTTCTTGGGTGATAGAAGGGTGAAGACTAGGAGGGTGAACATGTCAGTGAAAACCATCTGCACAAGGTGATAACTGAGCTGAATTTTAACAGATGATGAAACCCATCCAGGTTAAGGGGTTCAGGAATGAAAAAGGACATTCCAAGCATAGGAGACAGTATGAACAAAGGTACAGAGCAAGAAGCAGCATGGCCTTTGAGGACTGCCACAGCAGTTTGTGATTGCTGGAAAATAAAATATCTGGCAGAGAATGGAAAAATATACAAATGACAACAAAATCAGAGACCAGATCATGCAGAGCCTTGTATACAATATCCTATTAGGAGGTATAATTTATATTTCAAGATCTGGAATATCATTAAAGGTATGTTTTAGAGGAAAGAAACAGTCAAATCAAATCCTTAAAAACATACAAACAGTAATATTATTTATTGAATACATACTTTGTACCAGGAATTAAGTTAGAAGCATTAAATACATTTTATTACTGAATTTGTATAATAATACTGAGAAGCAGGGATTATTCTCTATCTTTTACAGGTGGGAAACATTACATTTCTGCTATATAACATGTCTTGTGTGTAATCAAACAGATAGTCAATGCAGACCTCAGATTTAAACCGTTTCTCAGACTCCAAAAACTGAAACTGTAGCCATCAAAAACAGTATGCAGAACTTATAGCCTGACAACAATGGAAGCAAAGACCGTTTCAGAGGTTATCAGTGAATACAACAAATTATAAGGGCCTGAATTAATTCAGACAGTAGCACTAAGAATGGAGAAAGTATATGGATATGGGAAATACTTAGAAGGTGAAATTAGACACATCTGTTGATTGATTGCATGTAAAGAATTTGAGCAGAAAGAGAAAAGTTAGAACTCTCAGGGTTCTAGCTTGAACGACTGGGAGAATAGGATGCCTTCAACTGATGACTGGAATTGCCATTAGATGAGATAGAGGCTGCTATAGGGGGTCTGTTTGGGGGAAATACGTCATAAATTCATTTCTTAAACTATTAAGTTTGGGGTCCTATTAAGTAATCTAAGTGTATTTGTCAAATAAGCCATTAGAGAATAAAGGATTGGATAATTTCATTTATACACAAATTGAATTTAAGTTGCCTGTGCATTGTAAAGTTTTGTGAATATAATTGTGGGCTCCTAAGAGAAGCCCAGGATAGAGAATTTTATCTCAGTATTATCAGCATTTTAATGACTGTTAAAGCAAAACATGTAGATAAATAAGTGTTTATAGCATAGAAGAGTAGACTTCTGAAAGCATTAACACTTAAGGAGAAAGCAAGACATGAGATAACATGAGGCAGACTAAGGAAAGGGTAGAAAGAGAACTGGAAGTATGTGGTAGCTAGAAGATAAAGAGTCAATGCTTTTTTATAGAATAGAAAAGTTGGAAAATGTACACTGCATTTACCAAATAATAGATCAACAGTGATTTTAGTGAGGAGAGCATTAATGTAGTTGGGTTGACCCAAGCTGAGGACTGAATGGGAGAATTTTTTTAAGCATAGCATTAGGAGGTTAACATTTTAAGAAGTTCTGATGAATAGAGAGGGAGAAATATAAGAAGTTACATGGAAATATAGGGTCATAAGGGAAGATATTTTGCCAGGGTGAAGTTATATATGTAACTTGAACTTGTGGGTTGTTGAGCATATTTTCATGTTGTAGAGCAGAGCTAGTAGAGAGGGAAAGATCAAAAATACTTATGGATAACAGAATTCTTATATCAAATATTTGTTGTGGTGATTTTGAATGTCCATACATTCTTTGCTACTGTCCCATAAAGAGGTGGAAACTAATTCTCTTCCCCTTTTCTAAGGACTGGACTTAATGACTTACTTCTAATAAATAGAATGTGGTGGAAATGATGCTATATAATTTCCATGGTAAGTCTGAAAATAAGAAATAGTATTTTCCTGGATTTCCCTTTTGAGACTTAGCTATTTTAAACCAGTTGCCATGCTGTGTGGAAGCCAATTCCATGTGGAGAGAACACGTTTAAGTGTTTCTACTGAAGTCTTAGCGAACAACTGGCATTAGCTGTCAGGCATCTGAATGAGGAAGCATTCAAGATGACTCAGCTACCTTTGAGCAAGAACCATCTAGTGAAACTAGACAGCCCTCATAATTATGAAGCTATAATAATAAATAATTATTGAATTCCCCTAAGTTTGTAGTGGTTAATAACATAGCAAAAGACAGCATTAATGGTAATGAGCACCTACCATGTACCAGGCACACTGTTAAGGACTGGGCATATAAAGATGTACAATATCAGATATACTGTCTCTATCCTGAAAGAGGTTAGAATGTAATGAAAAAAAACACTGTGTAATCTTATAATATGTGTAAAATTTCAACAATAAACTGCTCAATGAATGAAATGCACATTATGCTCTGAGAATATTTAATGGGGCATTTGATCTTGTGAAGGAGGCAAAATAAAAATTCTTTAAGGGAGGACACAAGCTGAGTTATGAAAGATGGATAACAGGGACTAAATGAGTGAACCAAGAAATAGGAGTTTCCAGGAAAAATGAACAACCGGTGCAAAGGCTCTTTGGTAGGAGGTAGCATGGCAATCATAGTTTAATTGGATCCAATGACACATGGGTTCCTTGGGTCACAGTAAAAGTGAACAGATAAATAGACATTAGCTCATCAGAGAGCAGGTAAGCAAAGCTAAGATTAGTGGATATCCATTGAAGAAAAGTAAATAAAAGGAAATATTACATTGATCTCATGAGATCTGTATTGTGAAAATATCATTCTGGTTCCACTATAAGCAGTGGATAAGAAAGGAGTAATAATCACTGTAGGTAGTCTAATCACAAAAGATATTTCAGGAATCCAGGGAAGAGAAGATAGCTTGGATTAGAGTAATGGTAGTGGAGATGGAGCGAAGTAGAAGAATCTGTGATAATGTTAAAATGAACTAGAATTGATGAAGGATTGTTGGAATTTTGAGGGATAAGGAGATATCAGGGATGACTCCTAGGATTCTGGTTCGTAAAACCTGATGACTGGAATTGTCATTAGATGAGAAAGAGGCTGTTATAAGGGGGTCAGTTTGGGAGACATAGGTCATAAATTCATTTTTTAATTTTAATTAAGTTTGGGGTCCTGTTAAGTAATCTAAGTGAATTTGTCAAATAAGCCATTAAAAATACTTGACTGTAGCTTAAAAGAAAGGCATATTGATATACATTTGTGAGACACATGTAAATAAATGCTAGTTGAAGTTATGAATGGAGTTGAAGGAGTATAGTGAAGGATAGCACAATATGACATCTTAAAATCTGCCACTTTGGCATAGGATTATTTTGAGCTGAAGGTAATTGAGAATGATGAGATACAGGAAACATTTTCACCCTTCCCTTATTTGCCTAAAAGCAGAACATACGTTTATAAAAGTGTCCCTCCTTCTCTCTCTACCAGAAGGACAGAGATTAATCCCCAGACAACTGTAGACTCATATTAAGGAAAAGGCATCATTTTAAATCTTCCTAACAAACCTTATTTATATGTACTATAGATTTTCTTGGTAACTTCTGCAAAACTGGTTTCTTCACTCCTTTCTTTCTTTTTGTCTTTAGCTGAAGATGGTATTTAAGCCAGACTTCTGAGCCATATTGGGGAGTTACTCATTTACCCTGGGTACTTCACATATTTAGATGAAACATACATGTTAATAAATTTCCATTTGTGTTTCTCTTATTGATCTATCTTTTATTACAGGGGTCTAAACCAAAAAATAAGAAGTATAGAAGGAAAATTATTTTTCCATCCCTACAGTAGAGAATAAAAAAAAGTAAAACAAGAAGAGAGGCTAGGCCCAAGATTAAAGGAATTTTAAACATAATTACTTAGTAGAAGAGAATACACATCCAAATTAAAAAACTAAAAAAAATTGTTAACATGAGACAAAACCAGGAAGATTTTGTGTCATAGAGGCCAAGGGAAGAAATTGTTTCTAGCAGAAGGAAATGATCAATAGTATTGTGTTCAGTACTGATGAAAATCCAAATTAAGCAAGAACTACTGTACTTCTTGCTATAGTTAGTGCCATGGTTATTATTGTTGAAACAGTGAAAATTGCTTAGTTTAAATAGTTAATTCAGAAGTCAAATGGGTGGAAGTTGAGAAATGATTGAGAATTCAAGAATTAGACTGCATACAGATAAATGTTTAAAATTTTATATTAAAGGGGAGATTGAAATTGGGTGATGATTGAAGAGAAAAGGAAGATTCTAGTGACAAATATCACTTGTTCTTATTTTTAATTTTTTTTAACACAAAGATGTGTGTTTAAAAAACAATAAGGCCAAAGGAAAGGGACTGAGGAAGAAGGGTAGGAAGGGAGGGACAAGGGGGAAAAAGGGGCATTATGATTAGCAGACGTAATGTTGGGGGGGGCATGGGGAGGGCTGTACAACTCAGAGAAGACAAGTAGTGATTCTAGAGCATCTCACTATGCTTATGGACAGTAACTGTAATGGGGTTGGTGGGGGGGACATGATGAAGTGGGTAGTTTAATAACCATAATGTTGCACATGTAATTGTAGATTAATGATACCAAAGTAAATTTAAAAATAATCCTCAACAAAATATCAGCAAATCAAAAAAAAAATGGGCAGAGGAGCTGAGCAGACACTTCTCCAAAGAAGAAATTCAGATGGCCAACAGGCACATGAAAAGATGCTCCACATCACTAATCATCAGAGAAATGCAGATTAAAACCACAATGAGATAACACCTCACACCAGTTAGGATGGCCAGCATCAAAAAGACAAACAACAACAAATGTTGGTGAGGACGTGGAGAAAAGAGAACCCTCCTACACTGCTGGTGGGAATGTAAATTAGTTCAACCATTGTGCAAAGCACACTGGAGGTTCCTCAAAAAACTCAAAATAGAAATACCATTTGACCCAGGAATTCCACTCCTAGGAACTTACTGTAAGAATGCAGGAGCCCAGTTTGAAAAAGGCATATGCACCCCTATGTTTATCGCTGCACAATTTACAATAGCCAAGAAATGGAAGCAACCTAAGTATCTATCAGTAGATGAATGGATAAAGAAGAGGTGGTACATATACACAATGGAATATTATTCAGCCATAAGAAGAAAACAAATCCTACCATTTGCAACAACATGGATGGAGCTAGAGGGTACTATGCTCAGTGAAATAAGCTCGGCGGGGAAAGACAAGTATCAAATCATTTCACTCATCTGTGGAGTATAAGAACAAAGAAAAAAACTGAAGGAAAAAAACAGCAGCAGACTCACAGAACCCAAGAATGGACTAACAGTTACCAAACGGAAAAGGACTGGGGACGATGGGTGGGAAGGGAGGGATAAGGGGGAAAAAGGGACATTACGATTAGCACACATAATGTAGCAGGGTGGGACTCGGGAAAGGCAGTATAACACAGAGAAGACAAGTAGTGATTCTATAGCATCTTACTAGCTGATGGACAGTGAGTGTAATGGGGTATGTGGTGGCGACTTGATGATAGGGGGATTCTAGTAACCATAATGTTGTTCAAATAATTGTACAGTAGTGATATGAAAAAAAAAGTTTCTTCTTTTAAAAACTCAACTAATGACACTAAAGGACATTGGTTACCAAAAAAAAAAACAACATGGGAAGAACTCCAGCAGATTGGATTCAAGATGGTGGCGGGAGAGGCGAGACAGAGACCTCCTCTTAAAACAATATATAATATGAAAATATAATTAATACAACTAATACTGAAAGAGCAACAGGAAAGAAGACTGTACCAGACTGCTTACACCTGGAGAAAAGAGCAGACCTAACAGAACAGGGTAAGGTACTAAAGCTGTGACCTGATGGGACCCAGCCCTGTCCCCCACCCCAGCTCACTGGTGGGAGGAAGAGAAACAGAGCAGGGAGGGACTGGAGGCCTGGGACTGCTGAACACCTAGCCCTGGAGATCTGCTCTGGGAGCAAGAACCTACATTGAATAGTGCTCTGATGATTAGTGGGGTTGGAAGCTAAGACAAGCAGAATACCTGGAGAGATAGAGATTCCAGCTGATTGTGGAAATCAGGAATTCATATCCAGCTTATGTGGTCAGGGAGTCTGACAGACTTTCTAACAGCAAGAGGGCTGATAAAGGGGCAAGGATTGCACAGAGGTTACTGCTCAGGAGAAAGGACACGTAGACAAAATTGTCCAGGTGCACTCTGTCCAACAGGTTGGGAACTTAAATGATCTTCAGGTGCTCCATCCTCCTGGCTGGCTACACAGCTATAAGGTCCCACACTGTTATATGCAGCCTAGTGTGTCTTCCTCCTGGCTATCCTGCACCTGGCTCACAAACTGGCAGCCCCTGCTCTGGCATCAGGCCAGCCAGAGAGAAGCCCCACCTATGGCAGTTAGAACCACAAAGCATACAGGCTTATACCTGTGTGTTCGGCACACTAGTTCTGACAGTGGAGACAGGCATAACAGCCGGGAAACAGGAAACAGCTCTTTCCTCCCCCCAGGCACCAGCACTACTCCCGTGCAACCCCCGACATCACTCCAGGGGCTGCGCACCTCCAGAGAGTAGAGCTTCTGGGCACTAGAGGATGTCACATACGTACAAAAAATGAAATGTCAAAGGAACCTGGTTCAAAGCAAAATCTCAACACCAGAGAAAGGACCAAGTGAGACTGAATTGTTAAATCTTCCTGAAAGAGATTTCAAAATAAAAATCATAAACATGTCAATGGAGGTAGAGAAAAATATTCAAGAACTCAGGAATAAATTTAGGACAGAGATCCAGTCATTGAAGAGCACAATGGAGGGTATTAAAAGCAGATTAGATATAGTGGAGGAGACAATAAATGAAATAGAAACTAGGGAAGAGGAATACAAAGAAGCTGAGGCACAGAGAGAAAAAAGTATCTCAAGGAATGAAAGAATACTGAGAGAACTGTGGGACCAAACGAAATGGAACAATTTTCGTATTATAGGGGTACCAGAAGAAGAAGAGAGATAAAAAGGGATAGAAAGTGTCTTTGATGAGGTAATTGCTGAAAACTTCCCCAATCTGGGGAAGGAGAAGGTCTATCAGGCCATGAAGGGGCACAGATCTCCCAACACATGGGACCCAAGGTGGTCAACAACAAGACATATAATAAATAAAATGGCAAAGATCAAGAATAAGGACAGACTATTAAAAGCAGCCAGAGAGAGAAATAAGATCACATACAAAGGAAAACCCATCAGGCTATCATCAGACTTCTCAGCAGAAACCTTACAGGCCAGAAGTAAGTGGCATGATGTATTTAATGCAATGAAGCAGAAAGACCTTGAACCAAGAACACTTTATCCAGCAAGATTATCATTTAAATTTGAAGGAGGGATTAAACAACTTCCAGATAAGCAAAATCTGAGAGAATGTATCACCCACAAACCATCTCTACAGTGTATTTTGGAGGGACTATTATAGATGGAATTGTTCCTACAGTTACACAGCTGTCACCAGAGGTAATAAAAAGGGATAGACAAAGAGTACAGAATATGATACCTAATATATAAAGAATGGAGGAGGAAAAAAGGGATAGGAAAAAAAGAAACTTTAGATTGTGTTTGCAATAGCATACTGAGTGAGTTAGGTTAGACTCTTATATAGCAAGGAAGTTACCCTTGAACCTTTGGTAACCATGAATCTAAAGCCTGCAATGGCAATAAGTACATATCTATTGATAATCACCCTAAATGTAAATGGTCTGAATGTACGAATCAAAAGACAGAGTCACTGAATGGATAAAAAAACAAGACCCAACTATATGCTGTCTACAAGAGATTCACTTCAAACCCAAAGACATACACAGACTAAAAGTGAAGGGATGGAAAAAGATATTTCATGCAACCAATAGGGAGACAAAAGCAGGTGTTGCAGTACTTGTATCAGACAAAATAGACTTCAAAACAAAGAAAGTCATAAGAGACAAAGATGGACATTACATAACGATAAAGGGGTCAAGCCAACAAGAGGTCATAACCATTATAAATATCTATACACCCAACACAGGAGCACCTACATATGTGAAACAAATACTAACAGAATTAAAAGGAAAAATAGAATGCAATGCATTCATTCTAGGAGACTTTAACACTCCACTCACTCCAAAGGACAGAACAACCAGACAGAAAATAAGTAGGGAGGCAGAGGCACTGAAAAACACATTAGAACAGATAAACCTAACAGACATGTACAGAACTCTCCACCTAAAAGCAGCCGATACAAATTCTTCTCAAGTGCACAAAGAACATTTTCAAGAATAGATCATATACCAGGCCACAAAAAGAGGCTCAGTAAATTAAAAAAGATGGAAATTGTACCAACCAACTTCAGAGACCACAAAGGTATGAAACTGGAAATAAATTATGCAAACAAAATGAAAAAAATCCCACAAACACATGGAAGCTTCACAACATGCCCCTAAATAACCAATGGATCAAAGACCAAATAAAAACAGAGATCAAGCAATATATGGATACAAACACAAGAGTAATTCAACAATGCAAAATCTGTGGGACGCAGCGAAGGCAGTGCTAAGAGGGAAGTATATTGTAATGCAGGTCACCTCAGGAAAGAAGAACGATTCCATACGAACAGTCTAAACTCACAATTAGTGAAACTAGAAAAAGAAGAATAAATGAGGCCCAAAGTCAGTAGAAGGAAGGACATAATAAAGATTAGAGCAGAAATAAATAAAACCAAGAAGAATAAAATAATAGAAAGAATCAATGAAAGCAGGAACTGGTTCTTCAAGAAAATAAACAAAATAGATAAACCCTTAGCCAGACTTATCAAGAAAAAAAGAGTCTGCACACATAAACAGAATCAGAAATGAGAAAGGAAAAATCACTACGGACACCACAGAAATACTAAGAATTCTGAGAGAATACTATGAAAAATCATATGCTAACAAACTGGATAACCTAGGAGAAATGGACAACTTTCTAGAAACATGCAACCTTCCAAGGCAGACCCTGGAAGAAACAGAAAATTTGAACAGACCAATTAGTAGAAATGAAATTGAATTGGTAATCAAAAAATTACATAAGAACAAAATCCATGGCCAGATGGCTTCACGGGTGAATTTTATTAAACACTTAGTGAGGATCTAACACCCATCCTCCTTAACATTTTCCAAAAAGTAGAAGAAGGAGTAGTTCCAAACTCATTCTATGAAGCCAGCATCACGCTAATACCAAAACCAGGCAAAGACACCACAAGAAAAGAAAAATTACAGACCAATATCCCTGATGAACATGGATGCAAAAATACTCAACAAAATATTATCAAACAATTCAAGAATACATCAGAAAGATTATCCATCATGATAAAGTAGGATTTTTTCCATGGATGCAAGGACTGTACAATATTAGAAAATCAATCAATGTCATCTACCACATCAACAAAAAGGACAAAAACCACATGATTATCTCCTTAGATGCTGAAAAAGCATTCAACAAAATTCAACATCCATTCATGATAAAAACACTCAACAAAATGGGTATAGAAGGCAAGTACCTCAACATAATAAAGGCCATATATGACAAACCCACAGCCAACATCATACTTAACAGTAAGAAGCTGCAAACCTTTCCTTTAAGATTGGGAACAGAACAAGGATGCCCACTCTCTCCACTTTTATTCAACATAGTTCTGGAGGTCCTCGTCACGCCAATCAGACAAGACAAAGAAGAAATAAAAGGCATTCAGACTGGTAAGGAATAAGCCAAACCGTCACTGTTTGCAGATGACATGATACTGTACATAAAAAACCCTAAATAACCCACTCCAAAACTACTAGATCTAATATCTGTATTCAGCAACATTGCAGGATACAAAATTAATGCACATAAATCTGTTGCACATCTATACACTAATGATGAACTAATAGAAAGAGAAATCAGGAAAAAAATGCCATTCTCAATTGCATCAAAAAGAATAAAATACTTAGGAATAAACCTATGAAGGAAGTGAAAGATGTATACCCTGAAAACCACAAGATACTCATGAGAGAAATTAAGGAAGATACCAGTAAATGGAAACACATCCCATGATCATGGATAGGAAGAATCAATATTGTCAAAATGGCCATCGTGCCTAAAGCAGTATACATATTCAATACAATCCCTATCAAAATACAAACATCATTCTTCAGTGAACTAGAGCAAATAATTCTAAAATTCATGTGGAACCACAAAAGAACCCTACTAGCCAAAGCAATCCTGGGAAGGAAGGGTAAAGCTGGGAGGATTATGCTCCCAGACTTCAAGCTCTACTACAAAGTCAGAGTAATCAAGACAATTTGGTACTGACACAAGAACAGACCCATAGACCAATGGAACAGACTAGAGAGCTCAGATATAAACCCAAGTCTATATGGTCAATTAATATATGATAAAGGTGCCATGGATATACAGTGCAGAAATGACAGCCTCTTTAACAGCTGGTGTAGGCAAAACTGGATAGGTACATGCAAGAGAATGAAACTGGATTATTGTCTATCACCACACACAAAAGTAGACTTGAAATGGATCAAAGACCTGAATGTAAGTCATGAAACCATAAAACTCTTAGAAGACAAAATAGGCAAAAATTTCTTGAATATAAATATGAGCAACTTTTTTCTGAATGCATCTCCTCGAGCATGGGAAACAAAAGCAAAAATGAACATATGGGACTACATCAAACTTAAAAGCTTCTGTACAGCAAAGGACACCATCTACAGAACAAAAAGGCATCCTACAGTATGGGAGAATATATTTGTAAATCACATATCCAACAAGGGGTTAACATCCAAAGTATATAAAGAACTCACATGCCTCAACACCCAAAAAGCAAATAACCTGATTAAAAAATGGGCAGATGATATGAACAGACAATTCTCCAAAGAAGAAATTCAGATGGCCAACATACACATGAAAAGATGCTCCACATCACTAATTATCAGGTAAATGCAAATAAAAACCACAATGAGATATCACCTCACACCAGTTAGGGTGGCCAGTATTGAAAAGACTAAGAACAACAAATGCTGGAGAGGATGTGGAGAAAGTGGTACCCTCCTACACTGCTGGTGGGAATGTAAGCTAGTTCAACCATTGTGGAAAGCAATATGGAGGTTCCTCAAAAAACTAATAATAGAAATACCATTTGACCCAGGAATTCCACTCCTAGGAATTTACCCAAAGAATATAATCTCTCAGATTCATAAAGACATATGCACCCCTATGTTTATTGCAGCACTTTTTACAATAGCTAAGATATGGAAGCAACCTAAGTGTCCATCAGTAGATGAATGGATAAAGAAGAAGTGTAAGAAAGAAACAAATTCTACAATTTGCAACATCATGGATGGAGCTTAAGGATATTATGCTAAGTGAAATAAGCCAGGTGGAGAAAGACAAGTACCAAATGATTTTCCTCACATGTTGAGTATGACAACGAAGCAAAACAAAGAACAAAACAGCAACAGATTCACGAACTCCAAGATGCGATTAGCGATTACCAAACGGGAGGGGTATGGAGGAGGGCAGGTGGGGAGTAGTAAGAAGGGGATTCAGGGGTATTATGATTGGCACACATGGTGTGAGGGGGATCAGGGGGAAGACAGTGTAGCACGGAGAAGGCAAATAGTGACTCTGTGGCATCTTACTACACTGATGGGCAGTGACTGCAATGGGGTATTGGGTGGACATGATCACAGGGGTGAATGTAGTTGCCACATTGTTTTTAAATATGAATCCCTCATAAGAGTGTATATCAATAATACCTTAATAAAAACAATATAGGATTCCCATTTCTGGCAGTATTCAAGATTATATACTCTGGAAGACTTTGACAATGGAAATAACTAAAATGCTGCTTAAAATATATTTAAATGATCTTTTTCAAATATGTTACCGAGATGGCATATAAGTAAGAAAATTCCAGTTGACAGAAATGAGGTGAACCAAGAATCGTGGGGATTAACATTTGCTAATGTTAGCTGCTGACCTAAAGATATCTTCTGCTGAAGTCCCAAGGCCTTGAACTTTTGCTTTGACCCCATATAGGAAATGGGAAAGAAGAAATAAAACCTTGGGCCCACTCAGGATAGGGAACTAATAAAAAATAAAATTTGAAATATGTTACGGTTAATAGAGAAACCGTTGCCACACTGACTAGGCGAGAAAGAAAACTTGCCTGTCTTGACAATGGTAATGAAGGAAAAATACTCCACTCCCTTGGGATTCCTAACCACAAGGTGATCTTCATATAGTTTTTCATCACAAATTATATTAGGTATGTATAGTACCAGCTACCTAATTTGTAGGTTCTAGTGTAAAATGAAAATGTGAATTCCCTGTTAAAAAATTAAGAAATGCAGGACAATGATGAGTAAGTATGAAACCAGACATGGACTCTTTTAAGCAGGGGAAATAATAAGCAACTGCACATGTTTCATACCCATGAAATTGATGCTATCTATGGGTTCTGAAAATTCTCAAGTGGATAATTTAATTTAGTGTGGAGCTAGGTAGATGGTGTTCGTAGGAATCTCATAGAAAAAAAGAAATTCTCTGAGGAGGACCTAAACTAACGTAGACGTCAACAATATTCACCACATAAAAGTTTTTTATAAAATAAACTTCTCCCAGTCAACACACACAAAATATACAAAGAAACAAAACTCTATGAGTTAGAACAATCAGAAACAATACAGATGGAGCAAGTTTATGAGATTCATACATTGCAATTATTAGGTACAACATAAAAATATCAATATAGCTTGTTTGCAAAAGTCAAAGAGATACTGGAAAATATGAGCAAGTTTCATAAGATTATAAATAAAGCTCTACCAGGTTTTTAAAAAGTAACAATATAATTAGAAGCTCTAGATATGAAAATTATAGTGATTTCAATGAACAAATTCAATAGTCAGACTCTAATTTTTATATTATAACCGAGAAAAGAATTGACTGAAATGTTTTAAAAGGATCTTCAAAAAATATATTTCAGAGAAACACAGATGGAAAACATGAAAGATAGTTTATGAAATATAGAAGTTGGGGGTAAAACACCTAATACTCATGTAATTACACTTGCAGAAGATATTAGAGACAAAGGGCAAAAAATAATATTAGAAGGAAAATGGTAAATAATCTTCAGTAATACTGAAAGACATATATTGTGGAATTTATGGAATATATTTCAACCCAGAACTAGACATAATATAGTGAAACCATAAGACAAGGAGAAAAAGAAGATTACAAAAGCAGCCAGAGAGAAATGATAGACCATTTATAAGACAGTTATAGACTGTTGATTGGACTTCCCAACATTATTGATGAAAGCCAAAAGGTAATAAATGACATAATATCATTTTTAATATGATCAAAGAAGGTAGCTATTAACCCAGGGAAACTATATTCGAAAAGAATGTTTCAGCCTTTTTTTTTTTTTTGCCACCAAAAGAACTCTACTTAAAGAAATTTTCAGTGATTTAGTTTGAGCAAACAAATGAAGGTATGATGTGCAAAAATGTTAATTAGTTTGTTGGTAAAATTAATAACACTATATATTACTTAGGGTAACTTGTATTTAAAATGATACCACCAAAATACAGTGGATCAGTTGTAAACACTTGTATCAAAGCAAATAGGCTGCTCTGCTTTACAAGGTTATTCAGGGAAGCAAATCCTTACACCTTGGTTTCTGTCATACCAAGAGGTGATATCCTCTTCCTTGTTTGAATGTGGCTCACCATTATCATTGTATTACATACATATTACTGAACCCACATGCACATACATTGCACACACACAAACACATGCACATACATGTACCCCTCATACCTTAAAGGTTAAAAAAGCTAAAATCAAAATAAAAGTATGTAAAGCAAATAAAAATGAAAAAATACTTAATCGAACTTTGTGTGACCAAACTAACATGGTACTTAGGCAAATTTAGTCTTAGCAAACATGAAAGGCACAAGTTTAATGGCTCAAACATCCTGTTCAAAAGTTAAAAAATTAAAACTAAGTAAATCCTCCTAAAATAGAAGGAAAGTTTTTATTAAAGATAAGAGTATGAGTTAATTAACTAGCCAATTATATTCAATGGGGAGTAAATAAAACCAAATATGTGTCTTTTGATAATCCTAATTAATTGCACAAACCTCTAGCAAAATTAATAAAGAAAAAATGGGAGAAATCTCAAAACTACAGTATTAAGGCTAAAAAAGACATGACAATGTATCATTCTGATATGAAAAATTAAATACATATTATAAATAAACTTGCAGATAAAATGGATGTATTTCTTAAAAATACAACTTTCTACAACTGACTCCAGAAGAAATAGAGAAAATTAAATAGTTATGTAGCTGCTGGAAAATGTGTAACAGTAGTTAGGAAGCCCTAGATTTTTAAAAAGACACCCATACATATCAGGCCTCGCTGAATTTGCAAGTTTTAACAAACTCTTTTAGGGAATTGAGAGAGAGAGAGAAAATTCCTTAATTTATAAGATCAGTTTCACCTAGATATCAGAAAGATCAGGACAATATCAGAAAGAAAAATTACAGGTCAGTCTCATTCATGACATATATAGAAAAATACAAAACAAAATGATAGTGAATTGGATTTAGCATTGTATTAAAATGATGAATAATGCATAATGATCAAATTAACTTTGTCCTACAAATGCAAGCATGATCTAGCATTCACATGTGTATTATGTATAAATACAAATAAAATAAATATAATTATATTTTCATGTATGTGAATTTGGAAATACTTTCCTTATTTTTATGTTATATTATCATTTAAGTAGAATATGCACAATTATTTGCAGGTCAGTTATTAGAATTAATAAGACAGTTTAATGTTATTGTTAGATACAAAATTTTTGTCTGAAAGTCAATTGTATTTCTATACACCTAAAGTAATTGATTAAAAATGTACTTTAAAAATAAAAGCTAACTTTTTAAATCACTAACACCATTAAAACAGGAATATTTTACATAACATTGGCAGTTTATAGAAAATTACAAAATTATATTGAAAGGTAATAATACCTAAGAAACGTTTGTGTATAACAAGTTCAAATATTTCCCCAAAATAAATTCAGATTTAGAGTAACGAATCAGAATCCCCAAATGGCTTTGGTACTTGACAAATTAATCCTAAATGCTTGTGAATATCTACATTAAGATATTCTTAGAGAAAAACAAATTTTGGGGCTTGGCCTACCTGATAGCAATCTTATGCTAAAGTTCTAGAAATTAAGAAATATGGTATTTGCATAAAAATAGTAAAGAGTCCAGAATATAATTTGCATATTTATTGAGATCTGATTTATATCATAGAAGGTCACTGCAGATGAGTAGGAAAATAATGGACATCTCCTTAAATGGAGGCAATTACTTATATGAAGGGAAGATAATTTGATTTTCATTTTATATGTGCAAAATTCAATTTACAGACAAGTAAAGACAAGTGAGAAGGGAAAAATATGCACAATTTTCACAAAATAGAGTAATAAAAAGCATTTATGACCTGGATATGGGGGCAGATTTCCTTAAAAATGATGATGTTGATGGAGCAAGATAGCAGACTAGGAAGATCCAGGCCCTCACTCTCCCACAGAAATGCAGGGAAAAAAAAACATAAGCACCAAAATAGGTTTGTGAGAACTTTATTAACCACATAAAACACTGCAGCAATCAAGGAAATGCCTAAGTAAGAAAAAGGCATACTCAAAATGGTAGAAAATTTCATGATGTTTTGCTCACCTTGCCATACCCCCTCCCAGCACAATGCAGTGTAGTCAGAAGAAAGCTGCATAATCCCCAATTCCTCTTTGGGACAGAAGGAAAAGATCAGAACTTGCAACTCATCACATACAAGGTGGTATCTATAATATTATCAGTGGTTTACTCAGCAGAAATCTTACAGGACACAGGCAATGACATGATATATTTTAAGTGCTTAAATTAAAGAATACCTGACAATGAAGAACACTATACACTGCAAATCTGTTCTTCTATGATGAGGGAGAAATCAAGACAAAAGAAAGAAAAGTGAAGTTATTATCACTTGACATTTAAGAATGGCTTAAAATCAAGGAATCCTTCAAGTAAACCAAAAGATACTAGACAGGGGCAAAAAAGATGGCAGAGTAGGAAGGCAAGGCAGGAACCTCCTCCCCAAAACACATAGAACAGAAAAATACAGCAAATACAACTAAATCTGAAAACAACCTGAAGACTGTAGAACTGACTACCTATATCTGGGGAAGAAGAAAAGACCTCACAGAAAAGGGTAAAGTGGCAGAACCATGCTTGAACAGGATGAAGTCCTCCCTGTACCGCAGCCCACAGGTGGGAGAAAGAGGAATGGAGCATGGAGGGGATACGAGCCCAGGATCACTAAACACCTGGCCCTGGGGATCTTCTCTGGGAACACAAGCCCACATTACATGGTGCTCTGGTGATTAGTGGGGCTGGGCAACAAAGACAGGTGGAACAGTCAAGGAGGCTGAGACTCCAGATGCTTGCGGAGAGCAGGTAACCTCTATAAGCCCCTCTGAGACAAAAACAAAGTAGGCAGTTTGAAAGACTTCCTAGCAACAGGACAACAGGAGAAGTGCTAGAGGGGTGAGTGTTGGATGGACCTCTCTTCTCAGGAGAAAGGGCAGGTGGATGATACTTCCCCAGCTCACCCTCAGCTCAACAAGTTGAGAACTCTCAAGAGTCGCAGATGCTCCATTCTTCTTGCTGGCAATGCAGCCTGGAGGCTCCTCCCTGTGCATTCAGCTAGCAGACAAGCCACTTCGCCCAGCAGTAGTATCAGACTTTGTTGCCAGGTATGAAGAAGGAGGCCATCCTAGCTTTATCAGCTGTGTTTCAGCACAATCAGAGATCTTCCAGCAGGACACATCCTCCCTGTGGAAATCGGGTCCTGCCTGCCTTCAGCTCCTGTCATTGCTGCAGGCAAGGTGGAGGGCAAACCTGCCCACAGTAACTCAACTGGTACAGCCCTGAGACTCCTACCTGCATGCATGGCCAGTGTATGGCCCACTTGGCCTAGCAATGATCTCAGACTTTGATGCCAGGTAGGCAGAGGAAGACCCTCCCAGCTTTCTTGGCTCCATTTTGTCTCAGCCAGGAAAGTACCTAAGGGAGCCAGCCCCAAGAGCTCCTTCCTACTTGGGGTACTGAATCCTGTGCACCTGCAGCCGCTTCAATTACTGCAGGCCAGGCAGAGGGCAGCCCCTTCCACAGAAACTGCAGCAGAGACTTCTGTGCTGATCACAAAGTGCAGAGACCCCCTAATAAAGGGAACCCCAGGAAGATAACACGAAGACATATAATAATTAAAATGGCAAAGATCTAAGATAAAGAGAGTACTGAAAGCATCCAGGGAGAGAAAAAGGATTACTTATGAAGGAAGCCCCATCAGGCAATCAGCAGACTTCTCAGCAGAAAATTTACAGGCCAGAAAAGAGTACATGAAATATTTAATGTACTGAAACAGAAGGACCTCCATCCAAGAATTCTTCACGCAGCATGATTACCATTTAAATTTGAAGCAGGGATTAAACAATATCAAGATAAACAAAAGTTTATCATCACCACTAAGCCAACATTTCAAGATATGTTAAAGGAACTGCTAAAGATGGAAATGCTCCTAAGGCTAAATAGATTTCACCAGTGAAAATAAACCCACAGTAAAGGTAGTAGACCAATTAATTACAAAGCAATTATGAAATTAAAACAGAAGAAGCAAAATGAACTACTCAAAAAATCAGCCAAGGGATACACAAAAAGTGCAGATTATGACACCTAATACATAAAGTGTGAAGAAGGAAGAAGAAGAAGAAAAAATATACCTTTAGATTATGTTTGAATTAGAGTAATCAGCAATTTAAGAAAGACTGTTATATAGAAGGAAGTTATACTTGAACCTTTGCTAACCATAAAACTAAAGTGTACAATACATACACACAAAAAAAAGGAAGAAAGAGAGAAAGAAAATTCCAATCACAGCACTAAATAAATCCATCAAATAACAAGAGAAGAATATGAGAGGAAAAAAGGAACAGAGATGAGATATAAAAAAATTCAGAAAACAATTAATAAAATTGCAATAAATACATATCTATCAATAATCACTTAAATGTAAATGGACTGAATGCACCAATCAAAAGATAGAGTATAAGACTAGATAAAAATGCAAGACCCATCTATATGCTGCCTAAAAGAGAGTCATTTCAGACCCAAAGACATACACAGACTAAAAGTGAAGGGATAGAAAAAGATATTTCATGCAACTAATAGGGAGAAAAAAGCAGGAGTAGCAGTACTTGTATCAGACAAAATACATTTCAAAACAAAGAAAGTATCAAGAGACAAAGAAGGACATTGCATAATAATAAAGAGGCAGTCCAAAAGAGGATATATCCATTATAAATATTTATGCCCCCAATATATGAGCAACTAAATATATAAAAGAAATACTAACAGAATTAAAGAGGGCAATAGACTG
Source organism: Phataginus tricuspis (assembly GCA_029783875.1). Lineage (NCBI taxonomy): Eukaryota > Metazoa > Chordata > Mammalia > Pholidota > Manidae > Phataginus > Phataginus tricuspis. Next base: position 73,911,986 of record JAQQAC010016209.1, read on the forward strand.
CAACACAGTCCTTTTAGGAGACTTTAACACACCTCTCACATCAATAGACAGATTAACCAGACAGAAAATAAGTAAGGAACAGAGGCACTGAATAATACATTATATCAGATGGATTTAGCAGACATCTATACAACACTCCACCCAAAAGCAACAGGATGCACATTCTTCTCAAGTGTACATGGAACATTCTCCATAATATATCACATATTAGGCTATAAAAAGAGTCTCAATAATTTCAAAAATATTGAAATTATATCAAGCATCTTCTCAGACCACAATGATTTGAAACTAGAAATAAATTATACAAATAAAAAAAGTCTAAAAACACATGGAAGCTAAACAACATGCTTCTAAATAATCAATGTATCAATGACTAAATTCAAACATAAGTCAAGCAATACATGGAAAGAAATGCAAACAACTCAAAAGCCCCAAATGTGTGGGATGCAGTGAAGGCAGTTCTAAGAGGAAAGTAAATAACAATGCAGGCTTACCTCAAAAAACCAGAACAATCCCAAATAAACAGTCTAAAATCACAATTAAATTAACTAGAAAAAGAAGAACAAATGAAGCCCAAAGTCAGTAGAGGAAGGGACATAATAAATATCATAACAGAAATAAATATAATAAAGAAGAATAAAACAATAGAAAAAATAAATGACACCAGGAGCTGGGTCTCTGAGAAAAATAAACAAAATAGATAAACCCCTAGCCAGATGTATCAAGAAAAAAAGAGAATAAAACATAAACTAAGAAATGAGAAGAAATAATCAAAATGGACATAACAGAAATACAAAGAATTATTAGAGCATACTATGCCAATAAATTAGACAACCTAGAAGAAATAGACAACTTTTTAGAAAAATACAACCTTCTAAGACTGACCCAGGAAGAAACATAAAATCTGAACAGATGAATTACCAGCAATGAAATTGAAGTGGTAATAAAAAACTCCCCAAAATCAAAACTCCAAGTCCAGTTGACTTCACAGTTGAATTTTACCAAATATTTAAAGAAGAGCTAATATCCATCCTTCTTAAAGTATTCCAGAAAGAAGAGGAAGGGATACTTCCAAACTCATTCTATGATGCCAGCATCAATCTCATACCAAAACCAGAAAAAGACACCACAAAAAAAAAGAAAATTATGCACCAATATCCCTTATGAACATACATACAAAAATCCTCAACAAAATAGCAAACTGAGTCCAAAAATACATAAAAAATATCATCCATCATGACCAAGTAGGATTAATTCCAGGGATGTAAGGATGGTACAATATTCATAAATCAATCAATATCATACATCATATTAACAAAAAGGACAAAAATCAGATGATCATCTCAATAGACAGTAAAAAAGCACTTCACAATTCAACATACATTCATGATAAAAACTCATAACAAAATGAGTATAGAGTGTACATACCTCAACATAATAAAGGCCATATATGACAAACCCACAGCCAACATTACAATAGCAAAAAGCTGAAAGATTTTCCTCTAAGATCAGGAACAAGACAAGGATAACCATTCTCCCCACTTTTATTCAACATAGTGCTGGAGGTCCTAGCCATAGGAATCAGAGAACACAAAAAAATAAAAGGCATCCAGATTGGCAAGGAAGAAGTTAAACTGCCCCTGTTTGCATATGATATGATATTGTACATAAAAAATCCTAAAGATTCCACTCTAAAACTACTATATCTAATATCTGAATGCAGCAATGTTGCAGGATACAAAATTAATACACAGAAATCTGTTGCATTCCTATACACTAATGATGACCTAGCAGAAAGAGAAATCAGGAAAACAATTCCATTCACAATTGCATCAAAAAATAAAATGACTAGGAATAAACCTAACCAAGGAGGTGAAAAACCTTTATTCAGAAAACTATAAAATACTCATGAGAGAAATTAAGGAAGACACAAGTAAATGGAAATCTATCCCATGATCATGAATAGGAAGAATTAATATTGTCAAAATTGCCATCCTGCCCAAAGCAATTTACAGATTCAATGGAATCCCTATCAAAATATGAACAGCATTCTTCAATGAACTAGAAAAAATAGTTCTAAAATTCATATGGAACTACAATATACCCTGAAGAGCCAAAGCAATACTGAGAAAAAAGAACAAAGCTTGGGGGATTATGCTCCTTGACTTCAAGCTCTACTACAAAGCCACAGTAATCAAAACAATTTGGTTCTGGCACAAGAACAGACCCATAGATCAATGAAACAGAATCTAGAGCCCAGTTATAAACTGACACATATATGGTCAATTAATATAAAATAAAGAAGCCATGAAAATACAATGGAGAAAAGGCAGGTTCTTCAACAATTAGTGGTTGGAAAACTAGACAACTGCATGTAAGAGAATGAAACTGGATTATTGTCTAACTACATACATAAAAGTCACTTCAAAATGGATCAAAGATTTGAATGTAAGTCATGAAACCATAAAACTCTTAGAGGAAAACATAGGCAAAATCTGTTGACCTAAGCATGAGCAGCTCTTTCCTGGACACATTTCCTCAGGCAAGGTGTCTTGCCAATGGGTTTCAGCCCCAGGCAAGTTCGTTATGGATTCAGTGCGACCAAAGAAATTGACAGCAGAACGTTCTTTGGGGTGAAAGGGTTTATTACCCAGCTTGTTCTCCTGGCAGTAGGTCAAGCACTAACGTCTCTACCTCTGCCCAGAGCACTGGGCCGAGCTCTCTATATAGCACAATAATAGCTTATTGCCTAAAGGTGTGGAAGCAGTGCCCTAGCAACAGGCCAGTTACATCATCAGGTGGTTTAAGTTCAGTGAGGATCCTGGCCATAGGAACCCCCAATTCCTCACACTCCACCCTTCCAGGATTCTCACATTACAATGTACACGCTTTCTATCTTCCACAATGGTCCCTGTGCTAGAAAGCTGAAGCATTCTAACCAGATTCCACAATATCAACAGAGGATAAAAACAACTTAGAGATAATAAAAAAATTAAGATACAGGTAACAAAAATTATAATACTCCTCAAGCCAGAGGAGGTTTCTAATAACAAAAATTATAATAATCTTCAAGTCAGAGGAAGTTCCCAATCCACAAAGACTCTAGGGGTGATAAGACACATGTTTTAATGCCACCAACATAGGCAAATCTTGTCCACCAGGGAGGATGCATGCAAGAAAGTGGTCCTGTGATAGGACTGTAGCAGGAAGGGGGTCCCTTCCAGGTCTAGTATGCCATACTTTCACTCCTTTGAGGGTAGACACCCTATTCCCAAAGGAATTTGGGCTTTTTTCACTCTGATGGCCTTGCCCCCATATCCATCTATGATAGTGGGGGACCCGGGGAACCACTCAGGGTTACCAAGAATCAGTGAACATTCAGCCCAGTGTCCACCAGAGCCAGGACATGTTGTATGCTCACTGGGTACCAATGGGTAGCTATTTCAACATGTGGCCTCTGGTCCCCCCTGGTCCCTCAGGGCAGATACCTTGACCTTCCCCTCGTCAAACCATATTCCCCAATCACCTTCCTGTGTGGGCTCAAGTGAGGTTGGCTCGCTTTCCAGCAGGATGTCTTGCAAACACACAGGCTGGACTCGTGGCTCTGTCTCTGACTTCTGCCTCTTTGGTCTTAATGGCTGGAGCTGCTGCTCTGGTTTCATCTGTTGCCACAGCTCTAGTAAGATGCTATTTGACTTCCCATCTAATTTCCTTCCATCTGCTCCTGCCCATATTAAATCAACCCACATCTGGGTCCTTGTAACCTTCATGGAGCCCTGTAAATTCTTCTTCTGAGTAACAGGTATTATTTCTTTCTGGATTCTCATTGCTTCGGCCTCTCTTAAGTCTGCTATTGTATGTGTCACCTTGCTTATGGGATTCTCTAAGTGAGGGGAAAGAATGGCCACTAGAGACCCAAAGAGGGATGTAGGAGCTGTTTGAAGTACAATATTCCTCATCCCAGTAGTGAAAATCTCTTCATCTGGGCCATAATTCTCTGGACTATAGATGGCATCTCTCATGCCTAGCTCTCATAGCACCTTTTGGAATTCAGCATGTGTCTGCCATCTAACAGGAGAGGATGGTAGATCACCTGGGTTGGGCCACACAGCACAAAGTGAAGCCATAAGCCAATAAAGGAGGGAGTGACTTCCTGGGGTCTGATGTGCATTATGTAATTGCTACCTCAAGGCAGGCTGCACTGTCAGAGATGACAGCTTTCCAAACTGTGACTCTGACAGAACAATTCCATTCACTCCTAAGTCCCACAGACACAGGAGCCAAGCTGATATTGACTCTGAGGGCTTCTGCCTAAATTGGGAGGCCAAATCCACCAGCTCAGCCTGAGTATAGGGACAGACCATAGAGTGCTCCACAACCTGGGGAGGGGGCTGCTCCTCTCCCTGGGGAACTTTCAGCTGCTGGGTCTTTATTGTCTTTACAACCACTGGGCATGCTTTCAATACAGGAGGCGCCAGTGCCTCCGGCATCACCCTTTCATCTTTCTCCAGCTCCTCCATTTATAGGGCTGATGGCACCTTTCTCTCCCCTCCCCTGAGTGCCTCCTCTGCTACAACCTTTACCTTTTCTACTGTACCTCGCAGCAATGCTACCTCAGTCTTCAGAAGGTCTCTTACCTTCAGCTCAATGCTTCACAGCTGATGTTCTTGTACCACCTCTGCCTGTGCTTCCCTCAGGAGTTCGTCTTTTTCCTTGATGGCCTCTTCCTCCTTCAGAACACCTGGCAGAACTGCCGTCTCATCTCCAATGGCACCTTGCTGCCGGTGCTCTTGTATCAATGCCATCTCTTTCTTCAGGGAATCCACAAAAGTGTGCAGCTCGAATTCTCATGCCACCTCCTCTCACATCAATGCCATTTCCCTCCTCAGGGAATCCACAGAAGTTTGCAGCTCATGTTCTTGTGCCGCCATTTCTTGGGTCTCCTCTGTAGACTGTTTTAATACTGTGAGAAGCAGCCAACCCACAGTCCTTGCTGCCTCATGGGCACTCTGCTTCTCAAAGGATCTGCTTACTATACCAAGGGCCACCCCTACTGCCTCAGATGTCACCTCCACTTGCCTCCAGTCCTGGGGTGGGGTCCTGTCCTCTAGGAGGCAAGCCACCTCAGACGACATACCCATTGGGGGACAATCCACTGTTTCCCCATTTATAAGGGCAGCCTGCTGAAGCACCCCTCCCACAAGGATGGCTTGTCTTTTTCCTTGGTCAACAATGAACCCTGCCAAGTTTTGCCAGTTGTCTTGCCAATGGGTTTCAGCCCCGGGCAAGTTTGCTATGGATTCAATGCGACCAAAGAAATTGACAGCAGAATGTTCTTTGGGGTGAAAGGATTTATTACCCAGCTTGTTCTCCCAGTGGTAGGTCGAGCACTAACATCTCTGCTTCCGCCCAAAGCACTGGGCCGAGCTCTCTATATAGCACAATAATATCTTATTGCCTAAAGGTGTGGATGCCACAGCCTAGCAACAGGCAAGTTACATCATCAGGTGGTTTAAGTTCAGTGAGGATCCTGGCCATAGGATCCCCAACTTTGCCACCCAAGGGAAACAAAATAAAAAATTAACAATGGGACTACATCAAACTAAATGCTTCTGTACAGCAAAGGGCACCATCAGCAGAACAAAATGACCCTCTACATTATGGGAGAACATATTCATAAATTATTCACCTGATAAGGAGTTGACATCCAAAATATATAAAGAACTCATATGTCTCAATACCCAAAAACAAATAACCCAATTTAGAAATGGACACTTCTCCAAAGAAGAAATACAAATGACCAATAGGCACATGAAAAGATGCTCTACATCACTAATCATCAGGGAACTGCAGATTAAAACCACAATGAGGTATCACCTTACACCAGTTGGGATGGTGTGTTGCCAATGGGTTTCAGCCCTAGGCAAGTTCACTATAGATTCAGTGAGACTGAGGAATGACAATGGAATGTTCTTAGGGTAAAAGGGTTTATTACCCAGCTTTGTTCTCCCAGCAATAGGCCAAGCACTATAATTACATCTGCATCCAACAGCTTGCAGGTCTATAACTCTCCTTCATCTCTGCCTCCATGCAGAGCACTGGGCAGAGCTCTTTATGTAGCTTATTGTCTACAGGTGGGGAAGCATTCACCTAGTGGTAAGCCAATTACATCATTAAGTATTTTAGTTTCAGGTATGGATCCTGAACATAGGAACTTCAATTTTCCCCACAGATAGACACTATCCAAAAGACAAGAAATAAATCCTGGTGAGGATGCAGAGAAAGGGGAACCCTCCTACACTGTTCGTGAGAATGTAAATTGGTGCCACTGTTGTGGATAGCAATATGGAGGTTACTGAAAAAACTAAAAATAGAAATACCATTTGACCCAGGAATTCAATTCCTAGGAATTTACTTAAATAAAACAAAATCCCTTCTTCAAAAAGACAGATGCACCCCTATGTTTATTGCAGCACTATTTACAATAGCCAAGAAATGGAAGCAACCTAAGTGCCCATCAGTAGATGAATGGATTAAGAAGATGTGGTACATATACACAATGGAATATTATTCAGTCATAAAAAGAAAAGAAATCTGGCCATTTGCAACAACATGGATAGAGCTAGAGGGTATTATGCTCAGTGAAATAAGTCAGGTGGAGAAAGACAAGTACCAAATGATTTCACTTGTTTGTGGAGGATAAAAACAAAGTAAAACAGAAGGAACAAAATAGCAGTAGACTCATAGGCACCAAGAAGGAACTAGGGATTGCAAAGGGGTAGGGATTAGGGGATAAAAGGGCACAATAATTCAGAATCACAGTATAAGTTGATCATGGGGATGGTAGTGTAGTACAGAGAATATAGTTAATGATTCTGTAACATCTTGCTATGTTGATAGATTGTGACCACATTAGAGGGGTTGAGGATTTAATATGTGTAACTGTTGAACCACTGTGCTGTATATTTGAAACCAACCTAAGATTGCATATCAATGATAATTTAATAATAAAAAAGACAGTATACAATAACTTGATGCCATATGAAAATATAAAATCTTCCAGTAAAGGTAAATAGAAAAATTAATATAAAACTTGTGTTATTATAATTTTGTTTTATAACTCCACTTTTAATTATTTTATGATTTAAAATACAAAACATAAAAATAATTATACCTTTATATTAATGGATATACAGTATATAAAGATGCAATTAGTGACATCATTAATATAAAGTGCATTAATATAACAAAATAATATGAAAAATAATAACATGCATTCATTATAATTTTACTTTTTTTTAATTAAATATAATTATTAATGAAATGTAGAATTACCATACAGTCCAGCAATTCCACATAAGATATATATCCAAAGGAATTAAAAACAAGACCTAGAAGAGATATTTGTAAATACATGTTGATAGCAGCATAAGTCACAGTAGACAAAGTGTGGAAGCAAGAGATGAATAGACAAACAAAATGTGATATATACATGCAATGAAATATTATTCAACCTTTAAGAAAGAAGAAACTTCTAACACACACTACAACATGGATGAATCTTGAGGGCATTATGTTAAGTGAAATGTCAGTCACAAAAAATTCTGTATGATTCCATTTATGTTACCTAAAATACTTAAATTCATAGAAACAAAATGTAAAATGATGTTTCCTAGGGGATATGGGGATAGGACAATGTAAAATTGTTCTTCAGTGGGTATAAGGTTTCAGTTTTGCAAGATGAAAATAGTGCTAGAGATTGGATGCACAATAATGTGAATATGCTTATCACTATTGAAATGTCTACTTAAAAATATTTTGGATGGCAAATTTTATAATATGTATATTTTAACACAATTTTAAAAATATGATGATAATGATGATGAAGAGTATACATCTAGCTTCTTCTATTAGGTACTATTCTAAGTGTTTTACACATAGCAACTTAATTATTATGTTACCAATAGCAAACACAAATAATAAATTATTTATAACGACATTTTCTGAAGTTATGTATGATTGAAGAATTTCAAATGTTCTGAAGTTCAGCAAAATATATCAAAAAGTGAATGGGATTGTAAGCAATAAACTGGGAAAATATTTTTGACAAACGTTATTTACACAGGACCTGAATCTACAATATATAAATAATTGCTATGAAACATGAAAAACAAAGAAACCAGTAGTTAAAAGTGCTAGGATTTCTTCTGACTTGATTTACCATTACAATTATTCATAGGACATTATTCAAAACAAATAAATATAATATAAAGTTTGATATATAATTACTAAATATAAAAAAATTCATTGGAAATGTTTCTCTTGAGAAAGATATGTACAATTATTCCATCTGCTTATAGAAAGAGTTCAGCATTTTATTTTGTATAGACATAAACTGAAGAAACAACTTTACATTAAATACTATATGAGAATGGAGTTGTGTTATAAAAATATCACTCAAATTATTTTATATTCTTGTGAAATATTTGATAAAAATACCATAGTATTCCATCATCTGTGAAAATCTACTGTCCTCCTTCAGTTTTTTGTTTAAGCAACTCACATACCAATATTTAGAATTGTTCCTATTTTGTTGCCTTAGGGTTTATCCCACTCCAACCCAGAATTAATATGACACATTAATAGTAGGGTGAGTATAAAATAATCCCTTCTTTTTAAAAATGAGAGCAAGGGCTGTTATAGAAAAGGAGATGGGAAATGAAAAGAGGCTTGATGTTAGGCAAAACAGTTTTCATAGAAAGTACATACAGAGGTTGAAGAAAAGGATTCACTTTAAACTTCGTACTGTCTGGTAACCTTTGTGTGCCCAGATTTTCAAGACTGTTCTAAACATCTCTGTATTCCACAATGAGGATATGTGGGGATTTCTTGATATCCTGTACATTCCGTATGGGGCTCAGAGCCATATCTCAGGACCACTCATCAAGACACTTCATCCTCATTTGCTAATGTTTACCATGATGAATGATGCAAGAAGGTGAAGAATCTGGTTAGTCTCTTATTTTCTTTCAGTTTATGTGCAGTTTTATTAGTGTTACTTTTACCTTGTTCACGTCCTATGTTTTGTCCCACTTGGAAAGTTTCCACATGCTCTCAGAGTTACTGTGTTCCCCAAGTGAAGACCTCTCCTCTTTGTAGCACTGTTTAGAAGTTGCAAGAAGTATCAAGTGAAATGCAGCAGACAACAATGTTTGGTTTATTCCTCTGATACTGCATTTGGCAATTAAAATCTGAAAAGCACTATATTTGTTCCTAATATAGTGGTCCCCTTATCTGTGGTTTCCCTTTCTGCAGTTTCAGTTACCCATGGTGAACAGCGGTTGGGAAGATGAATCTCTTTCTGATGTATCTTCAGAAGGTAATAGTAGTCTAGTGGTATGTTACAATTCCTACATCATTTGTGTACATCATTTATCTTATTCATCTCATCAGGTAGGCATCTTATTCCCTCATATCATCATAAGAAGGAAGGTCAGTACAGTACAATAAGATATTTTGAAAGAGAACCACATTCCCATAGCTTTTGTTACAGTGTATTGTTATAATCATTTTATTTTATTATTAGTTATTGTTGATCTCATATTGTGCCTAATTTATAAATTTAACTTTACCATAGGTATTAATGTATAGGAAAAATCATAGTATAAATAAGGTTCTGTGTTATCCACAGTTTCAGGCACCCATTGGGAGTTTTGGAACATATCCCTCATGGATAAGGGAGCAGACTACTACAAATAATCACTTCTCCAATGAGGGGCACATTGTTATACATGCTCCTGCAGCTGCATCATGAGAGTTAACCATTTTTATCAATACAGCTGTGTAAATTTAGATTTTCTAATGAGTTTAATGAAAATAATGTTAGAGAACACATTACATTTTGAGCTTTAATTTCTGTTTCACTATTGACTATAATCTTCAAATTAACATCTTTGTATCAAGAAAGCAATGGAGAATCACAAAATGAAACTTGGTACTTTCAAATTTATTTCATACATATACACACAGATATATGTTCATATATACATACATACATATTTAAAAGTTGTTAAGGTTGATACATGCATATATTATTACCTATATTAATGTAGTTATATCTTTATTTTCTGAATTTATTTCCTTCTTTTTTGTAGTGTTAAAATACCTATAGTTTTATGTTGCAATTAGCAAAAAAACTGGAAGTTGTTATTGTTACTGCATTTTGGTATATTTTCTTTTCTTTTCCTCAGCAAAAAAAATATCGTCAATCCTCCATTAGTCTTTATTTTATTTTTTGGTCTGTTACTTCATTCCATCCTTTCCTACACTCATCTGACCTGTTTGAGAATTCTTTCTCATCCAGAGTCAAGAACCCTCCCCTCCAGGTTGAGGTTTCACCTAGTGTGCAAGGAGAGACCTCCCCAGACTCAGCTGCCTGAAAGCATAATTTACAAATATGTCTTTTGTCTCTACAAATCTCCATCATAATTTCAAATGACTACAAGTATCCTCTCATATGAATCTTGTGCATTTATTTAACTGAATTCTACTGAGGAATATTTTGGCTATTTCCACATTTGGACTTTTATAAGTAAGGTCAGAATGAACACCTCTGCAATTAAATTTTACATTCATCTTTAGATTTTTTTATTTTGGATAAATTAGTAATTTAATGATTTGGGGTAAGGTTTAGTTTGTTTTTTAATTTAAATAAGCATTTTGAACATTGTTACTGTTTATTTCCATGTATGCTGTAGTTGCAACTTACACTGTAAACAGAATTCTTATTCAATTATATTTCCTAATTACTTATTTCTGGCAAAAATGTGAATTTCTATGTGGTAAGCTAATATTCAGATACATATTGAACTTTGTCATTATTTCAAAGTTTATTTGAATTTATCACATAATTTTCCAAAACACTGTTAAAAGTTAAACTGAGGCACTTTAAAAATCTTAAATTTATTTGAGCCAAAATCTATTCTAATTAAGCAGCATCCAATCTAGTAAATATAAAGGAACTCCAAGGAGCTATACAAAATGAAAGGCTTTCATAGCCAGAAGGAAGTGAGAAAGGAAGTTATATTAGGTAAAAAGTGGTTATTGCAAGGTTACTTTCCTTTAGGGGATGGTAAGGGTTTATCAGACAGATTTATTAGAGCTCATTAGAGAATTCCTGATTGATTGATTTAAGATTCCATTTCTGGGAAAGCTGAAACTGTAATTTAGTTAAATCTGTTTGGTGATGTGGGGCTTAGCATAAGCAACTCCTCTTTGGGCCTATTGTCCTTTTTTTAAAAAAAAATTCCATGCAGTAAGGTTCAGCAATAATTAAAATGCTTTAAACAATATTATCTTTAAAATAAACAAATAGATTATTTACTCTAATATCAATAATAAAGAAAGATTGTCTATCATGATAGTTTTGATTTCAGAAAAACACAGAAGTTTCAAGAGAGTCTTCCAAAAGAATTTAGGTGAAGAATGGGCAGACACTGGCAGTCATTACCATACAAACTTGTTAAAACCACTAGAAAGGATCATCCTAGGAATGGGAATACTCTTTGTTTGCAGAGGTTTGGTTATAAACATGAACAATCTGGAGATACTGAACCTAATATCAGAAGAGGATCAAAATGTGGAATAGAACATCCTATTGCAGGGAAAGTTGCAACATCAAGGTTATGACTTACTTTGCCCTTAGATAAGAGCACACACCTGGTAGTTCAGTAAGAAATCATAATTTCTCTTTAATTTTCCATGTTGCAAGATATTTTGATGTTTGAATTTCTTGTTTCAGGGGAGAGCTTATCACTTTTGAGGGTTAAGTGTTGGCCTAGAGCAATATCTGTACAGAGTTTGGTGTTTTTCCCTTCAATTAATTTTCCTTCTTTGAAGTGTCCTTTTACTCTTATTTCTACAATAAATTCTTAGGTGTAATGAACACACACACACAAACACACAGAGACAAGGGTCATCATGGCAGCTTGTTTTATAAAGTAAACTCAAGTTGATCTTCTGTCCTCAAAAACTCTTTACTTAGATATTAAATTATTTCATATAAGATTTAAAGATTTAAATTATTGACCCCATATGAAAAAACAAGTCTAATGATGTTGAACACAGATAAGTTTTGAGTTTGATTTGTTTTGAGGTATTTCACTGCTTGTTAATAGGAAGGGATACAATGTGTTAAATGAATATCTCTATCTAAAAATAAAGTTGATTCATTGTCCTCGCCAGCAAGGACTTTAGAGGACGTGGGAGACCCCGGGGG
>JAQQAC010016209.1:73924272-73960051 GCA_029783875.1 Phataginus tricuspis
GAGGAGCTCACACAAAATGGTGTCACGGATGACAACGGTCCCTGACAATTCATCATTTAGAATATTTAAGCTTTGGTACTAAACAAATATAAAATACTCATCATATATACTTATTTTATATATTAACACTATGAATAACAAGATACATCATTTTTTATTTGAAGTATTTACATAAGCATATTATTTTGATTTCTGCCTAATTCTTCAGCACGTGAGAAATAAACTAACACAATTATTATAAACCAAATTTAGAAAACTAAACCTACAATTAAATCAGAAATTCTAAATGAAAATAAATGATAAAGATCCATGACCAATAAGAACAAAAATATAAGTACACACACACACACACACACATATATACATATACACATAATTGTACTTGAGAAGTCAATATGTACAGAAAAATAACTGAAAGGAGTAATTTTAGTTTGAGAAATTTTGAAAATGATATTCTTCATTAAAGCAATCTGTCAACTTCTTGGAAGGTACCTTTCAAAATATAGAATTTGATACTGCTCAACAGAGTTTTAATCTCAAGGCCCATTAGGCTTCTGCAAAAAGATGAACAAATCTTTGTCAGAAACTTCAATCAGTTTTTAAATAGAGTCAAGCAATTCCAGTAGTTAACTGCAATGCTAGGGGATGTCTGGGTATGTGGGATGTGTGTTAGCAGAATGGGGGAGCACTTGTCATGTTTTTTTTCTGAATATTTTACTTAGAGTATAAAGTAGACAGCAAAATGGACTGATAAATCAGATACTGTGCTTGGACTGTACCTGCATAATTTCATTTAATCACACTTTATTCTTCACAGGAACACTGTCATGAGGCCATAAAGCTAGATTTTTTTTGTGAAGTTTTAATGGTGCATGGGAGGCAATAGACAGGAGTTTAATTTGAGAAACAACAATATTGAAATACTGTTTTTGGAAGAAATTAGACCTTGATTATTTAAAATCCAATAATATATTCATTAATTAAGTTGGACATTCTTACATTTACATTAATTACACAGTTTTTCTTTTTTTATTTTAATTTTTTAATTTCAAACTTTTACTTCCTCTGGTTTAAAATAATACGAAGCATATCAATAACTAAAAACTGAGCTCTGTTCCCATCTAAATAAAATCAGTAAATTGTCTTCCTCTTCTCATTATATAACAAAATCAAATTCAAAGTATGTGGAAATATTTCTACAAATTAATTAACACAACCCAGTATAATATTCAAGAATGATATAACATTCTAATTATATAAACAAAATTCCTTTTGTACAATTACTGCTTCAGTGAAATACCTATTTGGAGCCTAAAATTAAATTAAATAAGAAGATAAAGTAATGAAAACAAATTCTGTGACAATTCAACTGTTTTCACTGCAAAATAAGGTAGGCTTTATCTGTTCTAAACTTAAACAATTCAAAATATGCATCAACATTAGATTAATATGGAAAAAAACCTAGAGAAAAATGTATGAAGCTTATTATCTTTTCATACAAATGCCATGCACTTCTTAAGCTTTCACCAGAAAACATAGAAAGGAGTCTGCTTTATTGGTATTGTGGTGCTTGTACAGATAATTGAAGTAAACATTTTAAATAAGAACAAATGTACTTATAGAGATATTTTAGTATATTGGTTGTTATTTTATTTTGAAATATAGATTTTGATAGTTATTGGGTTTTGGGCAGTTTCTAATTAGTAAATTATGCATTCATAATATTCACATCACCTATCAAAGCAACATTTGTGGTTTATATGAATATTTGTATTTATAATTATATTTAAGCAGCTTAAATTTTAGAGGAAATATATTAATGATGCACCTGTGTTATAAACATGCAAAAGGTCTATTATGTGATGGCACAATGTAACTTACTGTAGGTATTTTGACATAATATGCAAATTATCTTGGGTTTAGAGAAATGCATCCTCAGAGATATTGATGATTTATAATTAAAATAATTCCACAGGACAGAATCTTCACTAAGTTTCTGGGGGCAGCTGTTTTGCATATACTGACTCCTCCAGAATAAGTCCTATGATTCATACATATCCATATATTGCTTACATATTCTACATGTTAATTTAATTTAATATTTAAATTACATTCTTAATCACAGACCTTGGACAAAATCTGTAATTATGAAAGAAAAAAATATCACGTCTTATTTACAGAGATTTTCAACTGTAAGTGATAAATCAAAAAAGGTTTCAGGCTTAAGTGTCACTTAACCAAAAACTGTATTCAACCCTACATATAACTGAAATTGTATTAATTCATGGATTTTATTTTCATTGTATTTCCCAACTGAATAGAAGAAACATGAAATAATCAATATTATTTCACTATACTTATTTTCCAAATAAGGCCAATGTTTAAGAATTTTCACATAAACAGAGGTCAATACTTTAAATAAGTCAACAGATTATTAGACTGCTTAAATCATCCAATTTTTACTACAAATTTAGTTAAACCAAAATCAAATAACTGCCCAAATCACTAACTTGATAAAAACAGAAAGTAATTTTATTATGAATGAGCACTATATTTGCTCCTCTACTTATCAGAAATAGTCATTGATTTATTGATAGACATCAAATATAGTGACTACTATGAGGACATGAGAAGATAAAGTACATTAAAACATTAAGGCAGAGAAATATATAATTCTGGTCTGATAGAAATGTAATACACTTTTTCCTTTATACTGTTGTGACCTTTTGAAACATTGAGATATTGAGAAGATACTTTTATTAGTTTCCTTTTTTAAAATGACATTATTCAAGAATGTGCAAATTTGTCCAAAGATAAAACTGTAATGAAAAGTTGTATTTTCTTAGTTAGTAGACACTCATTCAATAACTGCTGAACTAGCAAGATACTTTTACATAATATCTTAGGACTTAAAGTTCATATTCTTGGAGGAAAATGTAGCACAGATTGGTTTTGGTTAGTTAGATGACCCTCTAAATGACACCACGAAACTATTCTATTCATGAAATGCTTTTTCATTTTTTTAAGTTCATTTTGATTTGATAATTTATCCTCCCTTGTTTTTGACCTCTGGCTTAAAAAAAAATAACTAACCTATAAAACAGTATTGGAAATATCAGTTTATATTAGAATATTTGGTGTTCATCACAGTACAATAAATTGATATATTTTTTCAGTAAAGTTTTAAATTAAGGTCCTTGAGTTAGAATTAGAAAACATTGTTTCCTTGCACATAAATGCCCTGCCAAAAATGTAAATTTTATGTAAAAACAGGAGTGGAGGGAGGGAACTATTATATTTATTTACAATTTTTCTGTAAAATCTAAATATGTATGTGTTTTAGTGACACTAATATATCAGGAACTTGACTAGAACCTTGTGCTAAAAGCTGGAATGCCATACTAATTTTGCTAATAAAAGGAAACTTTTTAATTTTGTATTAAAACAAGAGAAGAAATCAAAGAAACCCTCTACTGATCAAACTCAGCTTTTACTGACCCTGTATCTTCCCTAAAACTATAAACCTAGTAAAACAGCATATTTTCAGAACCAAAGTAATGTTTCATTGTATTCCAATTCCTGATATATTATCCATGTATGCATGTTGCCAATAAATAAACTGTGTGGTAAACATAGTCCAATTTGATGCTCCATTATGTGTCTCCTGG
The DNA here is from genome assembly GCA_029783875.1 of Phataginus tricuspis. Classification (NCBI taxonomy): domain Eukaryota; kingdom Metazoa; phylum Chordata; class Mammalia; order Pholidota; family Manidae; genus Phataginus; species Phataginus tricuspis. The sequence continues at coordinate 73,927,941 of JAQQAC010016209.1, forward strand.
TGTTCAAATCATGGTATAATCCACTCTCCTTAAGTTTTGGTGGGACATGTGACTTGCTTCTAACAAAGAGAATATGAACAAAGTGATGGGCTGCTACTCCCCAGGTTACATTATATTATATAACTATTTCATGTTAGCAGAGTTTCTGCTTGTTGAAGAAAGTGGCCGTTGGGAAAGCCTACTGGCAAGGAACCATGGATAGTCTGTAATATCTAAGGGCAGCTTCCAGTCAATTTCCAGCAAGAAGGCAGGGCCCTCAGATATACAAAAGCAAGAAAATGAATTCTCACAATCTGAATGAGCTTGGAAGTAGATTTTCCCCGTTCATGCTTCCAGATACAAAGCGGTCCAGCTGAAACCTTGACTTCAACCTTGTGAGACTCTAAGGAGAGGGCCTGCTAAACCATGCCTAGATTCCTGACCCATAGAAATTGTATTGAAACAAGAAAAGAAATCAAAGAAACCCAGTAGATCAAACTCAGCTAATAAATGTGCATTCTTTTTAGTTGCTAAGTAGTTGTGATTGGTCTGAAGCAATATAAAACTGACATAAAAACAATAACATAATTAAATCAAATTTTAATGACACTTGCTTTTGGCAAACTACTGACCAACTTTGTGCTACTGTTTTATGAAAAGAGTTAAATATTTTACACACTTGCTAAAAGAACATCTATGGATTATAGGCTAATGCTGGTTTACACAAATACCTATACTACATGGTCATAAATTAACAAATGTCATATACTTATTCTTAATCAAACTTCTGCTACAATATACCTTTTATTTAGGTTCTTTTTTAGTACATAGAAAAAAAGATTGAGTAACTTCAAGAAAGCAGTATGTATTATATTTTTAAATATTATGGTATATTTTTCTGTAATAACTCAGGCTTTAACTGGATATTTCTAAAATATAGTCTGTGATTTGAGAAGTCTAATTTTTATTAAAGAGAAGAGTGCTATCAAAACTCTAATTTTTAAATGTAATGCTCATAAAGATGTAGCTTTAAAGTAAAGATGTTTAAATTACTCTGGAATCAATCTTTCTTCATGGCATTTGTTTATTATAACTGGAATAAATGAAAATCCACAAGTACTGCCAGACCTTCTGAATGTAGCATATTGGATTGTCCTTCCAAAATCATTTTTCTAGTGGGGGTGCATTTTATAGAAGCTGAACAATTTTTTTCTTTCCTTACTTAAAGGCTAAAGTTTTCAAAGTAAAACCTGACTGAAAACAGAGATAATTGAAAACTGAAAAATCAGTAGTTCTCCTCCATAAGGTTATATCAACACATTAGAGATCTACAAGAATGCTTCTGTATAAACTTTTTCCAAAACCCAATTTCCAGAGTCTTTAGCTAATTTTTATTTTCCTACTGCATTATGGACGTCTTTTTCCCAAGATGCCAAGTATATTTTAATCTTCTTCACCGTGCTACCCTTCCTTTTCTCTAAATGTTCTTTACTGTCAAATTGATCCATGTATTTGAATGTTTAGGACAGTAAGAGCATGAATCTGAATACCACCTGTCTCTTCATTCATTCTTCCTTCACTGTCAGTATAAATGAGCCATGATTTAGGAACCACACGAGGATTTACTGCCTCACGCAAATGGGTTTGTTCTAACTCTGTAATTGCACTCAGAAAAATCAAACAAGCATGAAACATTATTCACTTGTGTCTTATGAACCCAAGAAGGAATTGTAAGAAAGAACTTTATTTAGAATCAAGATAGACATGGGTTTGAATCATTCCTCACAACCACACTAATTGTGCTACTTTGAAAATTGACTTAGCACTATTATTTTCCTTGCTGTATTTGTTTGAATTTTAAATAAGAAAACCAGGACACCTCTATAAAATTTCTGTACACATTATAAAGTATCTTTATTTTGTATAATGACATATAAATATGTCACATTTCATTGGAATGGAGAACTATGCCTCACATTTAATATGATCAGTGCAATGCCCCTCTTTTATGTCCTGTGGCTCCATCAGCTCCATCTCAATTTGTATTTTCCTCCATAATTTGCCTATCAAGGGGCATTGTCATAGAGTGTTCCTTATCAGGTCTATTCCAATGATAGAACTTACATGTCTTTTTGGATATCTCTGTTTCCATAGTAGAAACAGGAGGTGCCTCAATTATTTTCTTGGTTTCCATATGCACTCCTTCCTGTTCCTTATTGTATAGGAGCAGCCAAACTACTCACAGTAATCAGTGTCAATCACCTCTGTCAGTTTGGTAACTCCTTCCTTTTTCTGCTGATTTACCCATAAAAGGAACCTAAAGTGACCAAGAAATAATCTTCAAGTTCAGAAGAAACTTCAGTGTGTTTCCTGATAGAAGACAATCCCTCCAGGAAATAGGACAACTAATACAGAATAGTGTAGGGAAGGGAAAAACAAATTCCACAAGTAGATTATTAGTAGTATTGTGAAGAGTCAATTCTGCTACCATCCCTTATTTCCCAGACTGTTTATTTTAGATTTGGGAATTTACACTATATTTTATATTATAATTTAGATTATATTTTAGTTTTGGTTCATTGAATCTATCATATTCTAGGGGACAATACACCAAACCTGAAGGGTGCTGTCCCAAAGCTTTCACCTTAGCAGAGATTTTAATAGGCCATTCCATGATTTTTATTCAATTTCCTGTTTCTAGCAATAAATATAGTATACTGTAGGACCAAAGGTACCCATGGCCATGTGACCATTGTTGCACCTCCTTTGCCTTAAAAATAGGTCCCTTAGTCTGAGGTGATGTTTTACAGGATTGACATAAAGATTTCAGATAGTGGTTCTTACAGAAGCACAGCAGGCAGGAAAAGCAAAACAATATTTGAAGCGAGAATCAAATACTTGTAAAGGTGAATCACTTCTTACTCCATAGTGAAAGGGGTCTGATATAATCAATCATCTTTCAAGTAGTTTTCCCTAAGGGATAGATAGTACCATAACAAAGACTCATTTTTTATCTCTGCTGCTGGCAGGTTCAACATTCACTAGAAGCAGAAGTTATCAGAAATAAAGAGAAGGAACTAAAACAGTTTGGCTAAGCATAGAACCTCTAGTCCTTTGAAGGATAGCAGAATATGCCACCCCAAAATATGCTGCTTTGGCATAAAGGTTATTTTTTACCTGAAAACAATTGAGCAGAAGCACATATGAGAAGATCTCTGCTCTCCCCTTATTTGCCTAAAAGCAAGACATAAATTTACTAAGGTGTCAAATTTCCACTCTCTATGGCAGGACGAATGTTAATCACCAGAGACAACTTTAGATCCTATCAGCCTGCAGATGGCACCAGAGGAATCTACAGGGAATGAAAGTTTACTAACTTTTCTTTCTGTCATTAGAAGCCTAAAATTACTTTTCTTTGTCCTGTCATTTCTCCATGAATGTATTGTTCTGTGTTGAAAATGCTAGATTAGAGTTCTAAGTCACCTCTTTGAGTTACTCAATTTTCCCTGAATGTCTTCCATGTATACATGAGGTACACTATGTTAATTAACTTCTGTTTACTTTTCCATTGTTAATCTGTTATTAAAGGGGTCTCATCCAAGAAATCAGAATCCTTTTCCTTTTCCAAACCTTCCACCATGTTCATTGTGTTTATGGATTTACTATGCAAACAGAAACTCAAATGTATTAAAACTATCCAGAAGCATTAAGAAATTTTAGGTTCAGAAAGTAATGTGAGCAAATCCAATCCTACACCACAGAAAAAATGATTATTGGGATCAGCCCAAGGAATGTGTATTATATAATGGATTTAGAGCTGAAAAACTACCCTATTCATTAAAGGACAGAGTGAGCCCATATTTTTCTTAAAAAGGTACTGGAACACTACAGAAATAAGAGAATAGAGAGATAATAAAAATGGTTATAGATGATCACACATCAATTTTCTTGCTCAAAACTAACTGAACAGGTTATAAATATGAATTCCATAAATTGGTCACACAGAATAAGGATTTTATGTCTGTCAAAGTAATAAGTCACAATGATCCTCAACTCAAATCATCTTGCTCATGCTATTTTATTAAAGAAAACATGATCTTAAAATCTTTCTTAAAGAAAGGTTAAGCCTAATCTTAAAACTTTTCTTAAAGTAACACTATCACATTAACTGATAAGGAAATTCAACTGTAATTCCTCCTCCTGATAAACTCAGAAGACTCTGATTATATGTTTATTATTCACCATCCTTACTGGAAAAAAATATAAAAACCCCAAAAAGCAAGAGTAAAACTCTCAGAATTATTTCTAGTGTTTATTATTCACATCCATAGTATTTTATCAGAAAACTTTGGTCAATTCTTAACATAATCTTTTGCATACCATATAAGCAAAGATCCAAAATGATGTACCAAAGGGAATTTTAAAAAGATCTCTTAGAGAATGCTGAGTTCCCAATGTTGACAGAGTTGGTTATTTCTAAACTTCTGTTGAAACTGTAATAAAGGAACTTACAAAACGAATTAGAGCAACTCTTTGGGTCCTTGCAATTTATCTGGATAGTACTTTGCTACAGTTGCAGTCATTACATAAATCTGCACATTTGTGTACTGGATAAGATCTTGAGAATTGACCATAATTAAAGAAGAAAATGTCTCTGCTTGCTGCTATTGTCAAGAGCAATTGGTTTTTCTCAGTCTTTAAAATATTCCCATAGAATAATGAAGTTTAGAAGTATTTCTGTTGTAGGCACATATTCGTATTATAATTTGAGGAGTGAGAATTTGAAGAGACCTCTAATTTTTTCTTCAAGGTTCAGATTTCTTTTATGAATAAACTGGATTTTACATAATTACAGAAAATTACTGGGAGCATGATTAACTATACACAACCCAACAACTAAAATGCAAGCTACTTCTTTGGCCACAGAGTAAATTACTCAGTAGCTCTTTGAAGTAATCTGACCACGTGCCACATCCATTGTCCTTTTAGTAAATATTGTGCTGCCAATTAGTTCCAATCCTTGAGACTGAGTTAAAGAAACTATCCTAATCGTAAACCTCAATCTATACTCTGCCTGGGAAAAGCATTAGCCATTGCAGTTATAGACCTAGGCTTACTTTCTGGGACCAGGACCTCCTTTTCATAGCCACTTTTTTGTGATTCTCCTTAATCAAAACTCCATGACTTTAAATCCCTTGTTAACAAGAAAGCAATCTGATGAAATGAATTTAAACCAAGAACTTGCTTTGAAGTTAATTTTCTGGGAATATTTGTATTTTAAGTATCTTTAACTAAAAGAATAATTTTTATGGGGAAATACAAACAATTTGAAAACTTATGGAGATCCTAGGGGAGGGAGAGAGATAGGAAGTATCAAAGCCTCTTGCAGCATCTTTCAAATCATTCCAAATAAGTAGCTACCTACTGTTTTCACATGAAGAAATGATTGATCAATATGTTATGATCATTTCAGCCATTCTTCAGGAAAAGATTTTCCCTGAAGTTCAAAGGAAAAACAAAACAGTGCTATTTAAATGGAGAAAAAAAGAGATCCTGATAGCAGAATGGTAGGAAGGCAGAGTTCAGAAACAAAATTTATGATGAAGCTAATGAAGCTTAAGCTTAGGGCTCCTCAAATATGTAGGGTCATTCTGAGAACTGGGGAAGGGCTGCAGCAATGTGTTCTCATGGTTGTATGTTTCTGTAAAATTTTCAACAACAAATTAATATTATAATTTCAGTTGATTAAAATCTCCACTTGATTAACATTTCCACTTCTACTTGCCTTCTGTCACACTTGCTACCACTTTGGTGGCACTGGAGCTACCTTAGGCAGTTTGGGAGCTTTCTAAGGAAAGTGACTTGGGATAATTTATATTTAATAGGAGGAATTATTTCTGTGTTTTGCAGTCATTTTCACGCATTATTAAGTTGTTACCAACTGTCTTAGTATAGAAATGGCTTTCAGAATATATGTATGCAGAGTGAGCTAATGCATGTGGCATCATGGCAAGAAGCAGCAGGGCAGGGTGCTCTGTAGTGATATGAACATGTTCTACAGCACTAGAAGTGTGGGAATAGTGGAGTAGAAAAAACTTGTGGAATGCAGGACTATGGGTGAAGTCATATGTTTAATGCATCCCAAGGTACTTAATCATCTTTTTATATCGAGGGCATCTTGTCCTGATGAAGTCTGGTTGTCCCAGATAAAATGGAAGGAAAAACATTCTAAAAACTAAGGAAAAGATAGTTTTGACTAAAATAATGAAGTTCTTGGATTTTTTTTTATTCTTATTTTCTATTAACGTATAGATATACAATCTTATAATGGTTTCAAATATGTAACACAGTGGGTCAACATTCATCCATTATCATGCCCTCACCCCTTCTATTGTGGTCACTGTCTATCCATGTAGTCAGATGCTATACAGTCATTGACTGTATTCTCTGCACTGTACTACAGTCCCTGTGACATACCTTTATTGTGATTGCGAATTATAGTTCCCCTTAATCTCCTTCTCCCTCCCCACTACCCTCCCCAACCCTTCCCTTTGGGTAACTACTAGGCCCTTCATGGTGTCTATGGGTCTACTGTTATTTTGTTCCTTCTGTTTTGCTTTGGTTTTGTACTCCACAAATGAGTGAAATCATTTGGTATTTGTTTTCATCGACCTGCCTTATTTCACTGAGCACAATACCTTCTAGATCCATCCATATTGTTGCAAATAGCAGGATTTCTTTTCTTTTTATGGTTGAAAAATATTCCATTGTGTATATGTACCACCTCTTCCTTATGCATTTATCTATTGATGGACACAGGTTGCTTCCATATCTTGGCTATTGCAAATGGTGCTGCGATAAACATAGGGGTGCATATGCCTTTTCAAATCAGGGATCTTGTTTTCTTTGGGTAAATTCCTAGGAGTGCAATTACTGGGTCAAATGATATTTCTACTTTTAGTTTTTTGAGGAACCTTCATATTGTTTTCCACAAGGACTGAACCAACTTATAGTCCCACAAACAATTTAAGAGGGTTCCCCCCTTTCTCCACATACTTGCCAGTATTTGTTGTTTTTTGCCTTTTGGATGTTAGCCATCCTGACTGGTGTGAGGTGATATCTCACTGTGGTTTTAATTTGGTTTTCCCTGATGATTAATGATGTGGAACATCTTTTCATGTGCCTGTTGGCCATTTGTAATTCTTCTTTGGAAAAGTATCTGTTCAGATCCTCCACCCATTCTTAAATTTTGTTATTCTTTTTTTGGGTGTTGAGGCAAATGAGATATTTATATATTTTTTATGTTAACCCCTTATAAGATAAGTCATTTACAAATATATTCTTTCATACTGTAGGATGCCTTTTTGCTCTGCTGATTGTGTCCTTTGCTGTACAGAAGCTGTTTAGTTTGATGTAGTCCCACTTGTTCATTTTCTATTTTGTTTCCCTTGCCTGGCGAGATGCATTCAGGAAAAAGTTGCTCATATTTATAGTCAAGAGATTTTTGGCTATGTTTTCTTCTAAGAGTTTTATGGTTTTGTGACTTACACTCAGGTCTTTTGACTCATTTAGTGTTGACTTTTGTGCATGGAGTTAGACAATAATCCACTTTCAATATCTTACATGTAGCTGTCCAGTTTTCCCAACACCAGTTGTTGAAGAGGCTATCTTTCATCCATTGTATATTCATGGCTCCTTTATTGTATATTAATTGACCATATGTGTGTGGGTTTATATTTGGGTTCTCTAGTCTGTTCTACTGATCTATGTGTCTGTCCTTAGCCAGTACCAAATTGTTTTGATTACTGTGGCTTTTTAGTAGAGCTTGAAATCAGGGAGCATAAGCCCCACAGCTTTGTTCTTCTTTCTCAGGACTGCTTTGGCTATTTGGGGTTTTTTTGGTTTCATATGAAGTTTAGAACTATTGTTCTAGTTCATTGAAGAATCTGTTAGTATTTTAATAGGGATTTCAGTGAAACTATAAATTACTTTCAGCAGGATAGCCATTTTGACAATATTAATTTTTCGTATCCATGAGCACAGGATAGATTTCCCTTTATTGATATCTTCTTTAATTTCTCTCATGAGTGTCTTGTAGTTTTCAGGGTAAAGGCCTTTCACCTTCTTGGTTAGGTTTATTTCCAGGTGTTTTATTCTTTTTGATTCAATTGTAAGTGGTGTTTTCCTGATTTCACTTTCTTCTAGTTCATCATTAGTAATATAGGAATGCAACAGACTTCTGGGTTTTAATTTTGTATCCTGCAACTTTGCCATATTCAGTTATTAGTTCTGGTAGTTTGGGAGTGGATTCTTTAGGGAATTTTATGTACAATATCATGTCATCTGCAAACAGTGACAGTTTAACTTCTTCTTTACCAGTCTGGATACCTTTTATTTCTTTGTGTTGTCTGCTTGCCGTAGCTAGGACCTCCAGAACTATATTGAATAAAAGTGGGGAGAGTGGGCATCCTTGTTTTGTTCCCAATCTTAGAGAAAAGGCTTTCAGCTTCTTGCTGTTAAGTCTGATATTGGCTGTGGGTTTGTCTTATATGGCTTTTATTTTGTCAAGATATGTACCCTTCATACCCATTTTGTTAAGAATTTTGTCAAATGCTTTCTTAGCATCTATTGAGATGATTATCTGCCTTTTTCCTTCTTTTTGTGATGTGATGAATGACATTGATTGATTTATGAATGTTGTACCATCCTTGCATCCCTGAAATAAATCCTACTTCATCATGATGGATGATCTTTTTGATGTCCTTTTGAATCTGGTTTGCTAATATTTTGTTGAGGATTTTTGCCTCTATGTTCACTGAATATATTGGTCTATAATTTTCTTTTTTTGTGGTATCTTTGTCTGGTTTTTGTATTAGAATGATTCTGGCCTCATAGAATGAGTTTGAAAGCATTTCCTCCTCTCATACTTTTTGGAATTCGTTAAGAAGGATAGGTATTAGCTTTTCCTTAAATGTTGATAAAATTCAGCAGTGAAGCCATCTGGGATAGGGATGTTCTTTTTAGGTAGTTTTTTGATTATCAGTTTGATTTCATTGCTGGTAATTGGTCTGTTCAGATTTTCTGTTTCTTCCTGGGTCAGTCTTGGAAGGTTGTATTTTTCTAGAAAGTTGTCCATTTCTTCAAGTTATCCAGTTTGTTAGCATATAATTTTTCATTGTACTTTCTAATAATTCTTTGTATTTCTGTCCTGTCCATAGTGATTTTTTCCTTTCTTCTTTCTGATTCTGTTTATGTGTGTAGATTCTCTTTTTTTCTTGATAAGTCAAGCTAGGGGTTTATCTATTTTGTTTATTTTCTCAAAGAACCAGCTCTTGGTTTCATTGATGTTTTCTATTGTTTTATTCTTCTCAATTTTTATTTCTTCTCTGATCTTTATTATGTCCCTTCTTCTACTAACTTTGTGCCTCATTTGTTCTTCTTTTTCCAGTTTTAATAATTGTGAATTTACACTGTTTATTTGGGATTGTTCTTGTTTCTTGAGGTAAGTCTGTATTGCTATGTATTTTTCTCTTAGAATTGCCTTTGCTGCATCCAACAGGTTTTGGGCTGTTGTTTTCATTAGTCTCCACATATTCTTTGATCTCTGATGTAATTCAGTCATTGATCCACTGATTATGCAGAAGCATGCTGTTTAGCCTCCATGTGTTTGTAGGCTTTTTTGTTTTCTTCGTGTAATTTATTTCTAGTTTGATACCCTTGTGGTCTGAGAAGCTGCTTGATGCAATTTAAATCTTTTTGAATTTATTTTTAGGCTCTTTTTGTGGCCTAGTATATGATCTAGTCTGGAAAAAGTTTCACGTACACTTGAGAAAAATGTATATCCTGATGCTTTTGGGTGGAATGTTCTGTTGATATCTGTTAGGTCCATCTGTTCTAAAGTATTGTTGAATACCTCAGTTCCCTTACTTATTTTCTTTCTGGTTAATCTATTGATGTGAGTGGTGTGTTAAAGTCTCCTAAAATGAATGTGTTGCAGTCTGTTTCCCTCTCCAATTCTGTTAGTGTTTCTTTTACATATTTAGGTGCTCTTATATTGGGTGCATAGATATTTATAATGGTTATATCCTCCTGTTGGACTGACCCCTTTATCATTATGTAATGCCCTTCTTGTCTCTTGTTACTTTTTTGTTTTGAAATCTATTTTGTCTGATATAAGTACTGCAACTCCTGCTTTTTTCTCCCTATTATTTGCATGAACTTTTTCCATCCATTCACTTTTAGTCTGTATATTTTTATAAGTTGGAAATGAGTCTCTTGTAGGCAGCATATAGATGGTGGATCTCGTATTTTTATCCATTCTGTCACTCTATGTCTTTTGATTGGTGCATTAGATTCGTTTACATTTAAGTAATTAGTGATAGACATGTACTTATTGCCATTGTGGGCTTTAGATTTATGGCTACCAAGGTTCAAGGATAGCTTCCTTACTATATAACAGTATATCTTAAATCACTGATTAGTCCCTTTCAAACACAATCTAGAGGTATTTTTTCCTCTTCCTCTTCTTCTTTCTCCTTCAGACTTTATATCTTAGGTGTCATATTCTTCACTTTCTCTGTATCCCTTGACTGATATTGTGAGTACTTGCTTGGTAATTAATTTGTCTACTACCTTTATTGTGGGTTTATTTTCTCTGGTGACAGCTATTTAACCTTAGGATCATTTCCATTGAGAGAAGTCCTTTTAATATATTCTGTAGGGCTGGCTTAATCATGGTGAATTCCTTCAACCTTTGCTTATCTTAAAATTGTTCAATCCTTGCTTCAAATTTAAATGATAATCTTGCCTGGTAAAGTATTCTCGGTTGGAGGTCCTTCTGTTTCATTATATTACATGTCTCATGCCACTCCCTTCTGGCCTGTAAATTTTGTGCTGAGAAGTCTGCTGATAGCCTGATGGGGTTTCCTTTATAAGTAATCTTTTGTCTTTCTTTTGCTGCTTTCAATACTCTCTCCTGGTCCTTCACCTTTGTCATTTTAATTATTATATGTCTTGGTGTTGTCTTCCTGGGGTTTCTTTTGTTAGGAATTCTCTTAGCTTCCATTACCTTAGTGTCTATTTCCTTCCCCAGATTGGGGAAGTTTTCAACAATTCTTTCCTCAAAGTGACTTTCTAGCCCTTTTTCTCTCTCTTCTTCTGGTGTTCCTGTTATGTGAATATTGTTCTTTATGGATTGGTCACACAGCCCTCTTATTATTCTTTCATTCATAGAGATCCTTTTCTCTCTGTTTTTTGGCTTCATTGTTTTCTTGCTCCATAATTTCCAGTTCATTTACAACTTCTTCAACCTGTGAAAGCCTGCTATTAAATCCCTCCATTGTATTTTTCATTTCAGATACTGCATTCTTCAGCTCTGAGTAACTCTCTTGCAGGTCATCTATCTTTTTGTTGAGGCCCTCCCTGAGATGTTGAATATTTTTCTGTAGATCATTGAGCAGGTTTATGACTTTTATTTTGAAGTGTTTATCAAGAAGATTGGTGATTTCAGTTTCACTCTGCCCTCTTTCTGGTGTTTTGTCTTGTAGTATTGTTTGAGCCAAATTCATCTGCCTCTTCATTATTTTTAGTGTTTCTATGGTATAATAGCTTTATAGAGGAGTCCTCTTGTCCTTTAGTGACAAGAAGCTCAATTTCCTGCCACTTTACCCTTTTCTGTGAAGTCTTCTCTTCTTCCCCATATATAGGTAGTCAGTTCTGCAGTCTTCAGGTCATTTCCAGGTTTAGTTATATTTGCTGTATTTTTGTGTTCTATGTGATTTTAGGAGGAGGTTTTGGCCTTGCCTTCTTACACTGCCATCTTTTTCCAAGAATGGATTTTTTAAATAATTCACTTAATGTGAAGGAGGAAACATAATGGATAAAAACACATTGTTTGCTTTTGCATGAAATAGTTTGACCTATAAAAATACTATTTGATGCAAAAAAATTATTACACTACAATGAAGATAAAAAGACAAATTATCTTAAATTTAAAGGAATTTACAATTAGTCACTGTACAAGAAAACTTGAAATATCTTGAAATCCTATATCATATAAATGTTATTCAATAGAGGTTTCACCAAAATTGACAGCAATCCTAAAATTTACTTTGTATTACTAAAAAAGGATGTTGAAACTGAAAGAAAGTTTCATAAAATATTAATAATGTACAATTAGTTTGGATCAACCATGCTAGAGGAAAACCAATTTATCTTTCAATCTCTCTATAAAAAATATTACTAAAATTTGTTTTTTACAGGAAGAGTCATTGAAAGACTATGTTATTATTTTTTTCTGGATGTTATGATGGTTGTGGTATTTGCAGCTTTTTAAAATTTGTAATTTCTTACCCTTTCTTTTATCCCTTTATATATTTACTTTTCTATCTAATTTTTTAGTAGTTTTTCTTTTAACCACTCTTTGGTTGGTTTTCTCTTTCCTTTCCTCCAGACACCTACACTTTGGCCCACATTCAGCCTAGTCCAAATATAGCCCCTCCTGCAAACAATCTGGCCTCAGGATAAAATACCTCTGACCTCTTATCTAATCATGCCCCCCTTTTCTCCCACTTGACCTACACCCAGTTCTTTCTATCCTTATTTACTCCTCTCTATAAAAGAAAACCTTTTTTGCCTGACTCTTGAGTAGTTTGCAGATCTTATAGTCACAGCATTCTCCCTAATAGTTCATTTCCCTCCTTTGCAACAATCTTTTTCAATAGTGTCTCTGTTCTCAGTCTGAATTTGTTTTTACTTGACAATTCAAAAATGTACCTGTTAAAGGGTTACAGAAATGGAATTAGCATATTATCTGTAAACCCCCAAATTCTACTCTTCCTACAAGTGAAGCTACTGAATTAGTACACAGTAATGAAGTTCTTCTGTGACCCATATTAAATCACTTATACGCACTGAAAAGGAGCCATTTTTGGCTGATACAATGAATGTCTATCTAAGTATAGTACATTGCTCCAAGAAAATTTTTTCTGAATTGTAAATGCTGTTAAAGCCTGTTAACTTTTCCTGTCTAACTAATGTAACATTTGGGAGCAGACAGTGAGATTTATCTTAAGACAGAATTCATGTGTTGCAATGGTTTAAATTAAATAAATTATTTCGGGAGTAGAGTACTATTCTCTGCCAATTTCTCATGTTTGTGAAATTCCCCAGTGGTTCTGTAAATGGTGCTTTCTGCAGCAAATGTTTTTAAAGCCTCAAGGACCTCTGAAAAGCCAGATCACAAACATACAGAAAGATATTAAATCAACTTTTAATATATTAGTGTCAGAAGCATATTTTTTAACTAGGTACTTCTGTTACCAGCAGACACTAGAAAGAACTTAACTGAGACCTAGGAGTATGCAAACAAACAGTGCATTTTATTAGAGAATTGAGGAAACAGAAATACCTCAATGGACCAGGGTGGAATGCTTAAAAAAGAGTCATCCTTGAGAAAAATCAAGGTAGCTCCTATTATGAGGGGCAAAAATGTTTATTCATTAGTTATTAGGTAACCTAGCATGAATAGGGATGGCTTCAATTTAGCACAGGCACAGTTGGATTACATACAAACATGTATGTTGCAATGTCATCTCAGGTAGCATTAGTATATAAAATCTCCACCCAGGGTTGAGGAACATAGTGTTACCATGAGGAAAAGGCAATTATTAGACACCAAATTTTCCTTATGTGCATGTCACAAGTTGTTTGTGTCTTGGTCTATGGTTATCTGACCAAAGGGTCTCTAAATCTAGGACATGGTGGCTATAAAACTTATTGAAACAATAAGTTAACATGAAAAACAAGATGTATTGGAACCTTACAGATATAGCAGTTTAAGTAACAAGGCATTTTGTCAAGAGTTAGGTATGTAGGGTTAGACTTCTCTGTCCATTTCTTTTCTACCTATCTCATTCCCCTATGATATTTCCTCTGCATACCAACTGCAAAATATTCACACCACCTATAGTAACCACTGTTGAAGGGAGTTAAAACCAGTGTGTCTGCAGTCAATAAGAGTTTATGATGCAAATTTTTAAAAGGAAAAATCTGACTACATTTCTGAATGAAAAATTTATATGCTGTTTTAATGTCTGTTAGAAAGTATACAGAGACACTGTTTTTTTTCTCCATGTCTGTAAAGTTTTTGTATCCATTAGATGAAGAGCTACCTATGGTCAGGAACTAGTTATAATCTCTCTCTGTGACTTAATATTGAATAGAGCCCACCCAATGTTCAGGATAGCAGGACAAAACATATTTGTCCTGGTGTGTTTATACTCTACCTACTTCTGCCTTATTCTCTTTGACCTCTTATAGTTGCTTCCCCTTTTCTTTGTAAAATATTTCCTAGAGACACACATGAGTGCTTATTACATATGTAACCACTTTGAAAAAACAAATGAAATAAATAATCATGCTCTCATCAATTAGTAAAATATAAGATGAACTTGTACATCTAAAATCCCTGAAGGTCCCTCTCCAAAAGGATCCCCATTCTGTACCTTCAGCTGTAACCATTACTAAATTTTGTATTAATTATTCCTTTGCTTTTCTTTATAGATCTTTCACAGGTAAATGCATCCTTAAACCATTTATTGTTTGATGTTGCTCACTTTTAGTTACCTAAATGGAATCATACTGCATTTTTTTTGTAACTTGATAATTTCACTTATAGTTTCATTTCATTCCAAATTTGTTGAACTTTACTCACCTTCCTTGTGAATAGCCTAGCTACTCAAAATGTCTTCCCACTGTTCCCTGACTGGCAACATTGGGATCATCTAAGTTAGAAATGAAAAATTTGGGGCTACACTGCAAAAGACCTGAATGAGAATTTGCAGTTGACAAGGTCTTAGGAGAGTCCTGCATTAAAAGTTAAGAATCAAGAAATGCTTCATTGTTTGATTATAGCACAGTATATGTATTCATTATCTTATATATGGATATTTGGTTGATTTCTATTTATTTACTATACAAAAATTTATTTTACCCATGCAACAAATATTTATTGAATACCTACTACATGGCAGGGAATGTAGTAGGTACTTAAGATCCTTCAGAGAACAAAATATAAAAGTCTTGCTTTTATTTCAGTAATGAGAAGAACTATTTATATAACAAACATTTTATATTATAAAATGATAAGTGCTCGTCATGGGCTGCATTGTGTTCCCCCCTCAAATTCATATGTTGAAGTTCTAATTCCCAGTACCTCAGAAGGTGACTGAATTTAGAAACAGAGTCTTCAAAGAGGTAATTATGTTAAAATGAGGCCATTAAGATGGACCTTAATCCAACATGACTAATGTCCTCATAAGAAGAGAACATTAGGACATGACACAAGACATGGAGTGTGTGTATGTGTTCAAAGAGGAACGGCCATAGGAGATCACAGCAAGAAGTAGCTATCTGGAAGCAAAGGAGAGAGGCCTCAGTAGAAACCATATCTGCTAACACCTTGATCTTGGACTTCCAGCCTCCAGAACTGAGAAAATAATTTCTGTTGTAAAGTCACTCAGTCTATGACATTTTGTTATGGAAGCCATAGCAAATAAATACAGTACTATAGAAAAAAAAAAGCAAGGTAAAATGGATGTGCCAGGAAAGGGAATGAGCACAATTTAAAATAGGGTGGTCAGGGTATCTCGCATTAAGAAGGTATCATTTGACAATAGATCTATTATGAGAATACCTGATGGGAAAACACTCCCCTGCCACAGGACACAGGTTAAAGGATCCAAATAGGCAGTATGTACATGACATGTCTATAAAAGACCAAGGAAACCAGTATGGCTGGAAGCAGATTGAGCAAGTTGAGACAGTGCAGGAGATGAGTTCAGAGAGCTAACAGGACTTAAGCTTTTATTTTGACTGAAATGGATAGCAGTCACACAGTTTCAACAGAGATGTAATATGATCTGACTTACATTTTTAAAGTACTGTTCTGGTTTCTATATAGAGTATAGAATGTAGAGGGCCAAAAGGAGATGCTGCAAATCAGATAGTGCTAAATTTCCTAATCAATTAGAAAAATAATATACATAAACATAAATTATTAACATAACATTAATAATCCTTTGACAGATAATTTGTTGTTAACTTTGGTGGTCATTTTTTTCATTCTGTTATCTTAATTTTAAGGCCAAATTTACTTAATTTTTCTTTTATGTTTAACCCTTTCTGTTTTGTTTTGTTTTGTTTATGAAACATCAAAAAGTTGTAAAGGCTTTTTTTCTCTTAAAGGCTTTAAAATTTACTTTTATAGATGTAGGTCATTATTCCATCTGGAATTGAATCCTGTATATGGCTTTAGGTGGATAACTAATTTTATTTTATTTTGCAATATGAATGACCAATTGTCTGGCACCATTTGTCAAATGGTACAATTGGATTCATCTGTAATGCCAGCTCTGTGATATGTAGAGTTTATGTGTGTGCTTGGTCTATTTCTGAGCTTCCTTATTTGACATTTTGGTCTATTTGTCTATCTGGCTAATTCTTCATTATCATAAAGAATCTGCCTTTTAATTAAATCTTTGTATCTGGTAACGCATATCCCTAAGTTTGTCCATTTTGATGTGGTCTTGGTAATTCTTCTTTCTTTGCATCCATATAAGTTTTTTAATAAATTTCTTATTTTGCCTTAAAAAGATGGTCCCTACTAGGTGAGATTTCCTCATCATAAATCTATTACCAGGCATTGACTCATAGGTCTCCTCTATCAATTTGGTACAACTCCAGGGCTTCACAGGAGATTATAGGTGTTGGTGAATTCAACACTTATTATAGACATTACTTTTTTGTAAACATCTTAAGTTTGTGAGAGTTAAACTCTGACAGTTAAAGGTTGAAACCAAGTAACCAATAAACTATATTTGTGACACTATTCTTCTTTTTGTCTTCTTAGGCACCACTATCTTTATTTTATCCTTAATACAACAGAAAAAGTAGCTAACATTTATTGAGTGTAAGTACTTTTTACTTACTTCAGTTATATTTATGTCCAGTACTGTATACTCTTAGCAATATACCCTATTAACTATTTAAAGATCAGGAATGAGAATCAGAGACATTTATATTGTGCCCACATTCACATAAATGGGAAAGGGATAGTGTACAGATTCAGATCCAGATTATTTTAACTACAAAGGTTTTGCTTAGTTCTTTGTTAATTTCCTAGATTAAAATCAAATGGCTTCACAGTTGTTACTTTATACTTTTCTTTTGATATTCTTGATAGAAATTAGTTTTTAAGAGAAAAAAAACACTGAAGAGCACAGGTACCTTCAAAGATGTATCAGTGATTTAGTCCTTAGTCATCCTCCATC
This sequence comes from Phataginus tricuspis, assembly GCA_029783875.1. Lineage (NCBI taxonomy): Eukaryota > Metazoa > Chordata > Mammalia > Pholidota > Manidae > Phataginus > Phataginus tricuspis. The sequence goes on from JAQQAC010016209.1 coordinate 73,945,250, forward strand.
TGAACTTTTATAGCTTCCTGCTGAGCACCCTCAGAATGCTTTTTTATAAAGATAAACTCTTTCCCCTTCGAAGTAGCAGCCTATCTCACAAAAGTGCCATAAGGATTAACTAATTAAAATCAAAGAGCTCTTTGGGACTATATTGTATTATATAAATACTGATTACTTGAAGGTACATTTTTTTAAGGTTAATAAATACTAAAGTATCAATATCAGTTTTGTTGCAACATTTTGGGGTTTTTTCTGCTTTTTTATGTTGTGAGATATGTACTGAAACATTTATCATAAAATACAGTCTTGCTAAATCCCAAAAGAGAAAAATTATGCTTTTTCAAAATTAAATATTCTCATTTGATTGTAAGTCATAATGTTGCCTGTACAGCAAAGATTATATTCATCCAAGAAGAAGTCAGAGTCTTTTGGGAAATACAATATTTTAGGAAATATAATAATGGTCATTTTTTTATGTTTATTTCTTTTACCATAATTTTTGGCTTTATATTCAGTTTGTTACCTCTCTTTATTATTTAAAGTAGTCAGCAAAATATGTCCATGCTCTATAGAATAATAAGTATTTGGAAATTATAATAAATTATTTATAATAAATAAATTATAAATTATCATTTATAAATTATAGATATATGGGATTTCTTGAGCAACTTCAGCTTTACAATTATGTCTGTTTTTGCAAGTACTATGGACAGAAAAGGCACTTATCAGAAAATATAAAATCACACAATGAGATCATGCAGAGATTTCAAAGAGGCTTAGAAATTACTTCCATTTTATTACCGGAGGGGAGCAGAATATACAACCCCAAAATATGCCTCTTTGGCATGGTGGTTATTTTGAATTGAAGTTCTTGAGAAACATCCAGTGTTAAGGACACTCTGACTCTCTTTTGTCCCACTGAAAGAAGGAGGTAAATCTCCCATATGAAAGGTACCCTTCCTGTTTTAGGAAGGTAGAAGGCACTCTTATCACCAGGAGCAAGGCAAAGAAGTCTGTAGGTTTCCCTCCCTATCTGAAAGTAGAGCACTCCTATGAAACCTTTTGTAAGTTGAAAGGCCATAAAGCAAAGAGTATTCCCCTCTTCTTCTCCCCAGTTTCTGAAAGTTCATATTATACCACTTCACTTTTAGGAACGACCTACATTAGTACAGTAAAAGTTTTTTGTAAAAGTGAAAATCCTCTTCAAAATGTTTTCAGTTAGTGGAAACAGGTACTAATGTAGATCTTTCCTAAAAACAAAGTGGCCTAATGCAAACTTTCAGAAAGTGGGGAATACTTGTATAAACAAACACTGTTACTTCTTCATTAGTATATTATCCCAAGCTCAAACCCCTTTGTCTTGTCAATTCTTCACATATTTATTGTTTTCTTTTTCTAAGAGGTATAAAAGCTGCTGCTTTGGTCACTTCTTTGAGTCTCATATTTTTATGGGGTTCCCATATGCAGGAAATTAAATTTGTTTTTCTCCTGCTAATGTGTCTTATGTCAACTTAATTATTAGGCCAGCCAAAAAATCTAGAAGGGAGGAAGGGAAAATATTTCCTCCCATACAGTACAAATCCTCAGATCCATATTATGGACATCTGCAAATAGCTCTTTAGCTTTGAGCCCTATTTCAAAAAATATCACTAACAAATTAGATATTTTTTCCAAGGTCTGATAGGATATTTTGTTTGTTTGGACAAATGACAGTTTAAAAAGTGACTTTAGCAAAAAGATGTTTTTGGATGATAGAAGTCACAAAATTATTTTGTGCAATTTAAAATATGACATAGTCATAAATTTATAGTGTTTTATGGATATTTATATTTATAGGCCCAAAGTCAGATTTAACATCCAAAGAAGAAGGAATAAAAGGGGGATGAAAATGTAAACCTGTAAATGTTTGCATCATCACAATGAAATAGTCTTATCAAACTCATGAAGTGTGAGATTATATAGTATTAATGTTATATTAAATTGCAAATTCACTTCCAGCACATGCAGTGATAATGAAAATACTGGCTCTTTTTTAAAAAACATTTTCTTTATAGTGTTTATTTATTAAATACTTTAATGGCACCTAGAATACACTAAGCACTATTTTTATCAAGTTAAAAATATTCATTCATTTAGTCCTATTATTAATGGAGACAGGTCCTTAAGCCTCATCGCAAGAAAGAATTCAAGAATGGACTCACAAAAGACCAGTGAACCCATTATCTATCTACATGGGTGCAGCCCTTGGGCAGGCTGTCTCAAGGGATGGTGGGAAGGCCCCAGTGGCTGCAGCTTCATTCGGGAACCCCTTCTAATTGGGGAGCCCCTAGTGGGGAATTGGCATAGGGTAAAGCATCTCCTAGAGGGGTGGGCCTTCACCAGAATTGTAGAAAAGTGGAGACACCAGAAGCTGCAGAATAAGCCCTCCATCAGATAGAAGACTACTTAGAGACCCTGAATAGCCATGTAGCAGCTGGCATTTTAGGATCCCTTTTTGTCAAGATAGTAGAAAGTGTTATTGAGGAGAAAGAGAGGATTATCGAGAAGGGAGAGAGCGTTATTGAGGAGAGAGAGAGACTTCAGCAGGAGAGAGGCACGTTTCAGCATTGCTTGGAGGAGCTGGGCAATGACCTATGGGATGCCCTTAAGGAAGAGAAACAGTTATTGAGAAGACAATTTGCACTCCTGGAAGATTCCTTAGCAGTAGCAAGGGGAGAGGCAGCAGGAGAGTCCCCGTTGCAGGAGGTCATGGGGGAGGGAGAAGAAAGAGCAGTGCCTTCAGATCCGGAGATGGTAGTGGAGATGTCAGGAGAGGATGAGGGCATGGGGCCAAGGGCTGATCTGTTGCTGAGGCCACTACTCAAGGCGCCGTCCTCTCTTGTACCAAAGACCTGCCCAGTTGTAATTAAGAAAGTAAAAACACCACAACCACATGCTCCTGAGAGGGAGGGGCCACCCCCTCCCCAGGTTGTTAAGCACTCCGTGTTCCACCCCTATACTCAGGATAAGCTGGTGGACATGAGCAACCAGTATCGGCAGGAACCACTGGAACCTTTGCCTACATGGCTTTTGTGTCTCTAGGATATGGGGGTGGAAAACACTGTTCCAGTTCTGAAATGAGTAGACTGGCTTCCCTAACAACTCACCCTTCTCTCCAGCAGTGGTTGCAGAGTGCCCAGCACACCTCAGGGAATCAGGTACATCTGGATTGGCTGACATCAGCCATCAGGGCAGTTTGGCCTAATCAGGGTGATTTACCATACTTCCCACTAGCTGGAAAACATATGCAGAGCTCAAACAGGTGTTGCAGGAATTGGGCATGAAAAACATGATCTATGATATAGACCCCCAGGGTCCTGATGAGTTGTTCACTGTAGGAATGAGAAATATGTTGCTCCATATAGCTCCCCCATCTTTCTTTGGTCCCTAGTGACTGTTCTTGCCCCCCACATAGGGAAAACCATAAATGATGTTACTCGTACTTTAGCAGTTCTGGGGGAAGTTGAAACAATAACAGCCTGGAAGGCAGTACTGGCTACAACTGAAAGGAGAGGTACAAAGGGCCCCATGAAGGTCTCAAGGACCCAAATGTGGGTTGATTTGATAAAAGCCAGGATAGTGAAAGAAAAACTTGATGGGTGGCCCAATAGGATCTTATTAGAAATGTGGCACCAATTAAAGCCAGAACAGCAGTTCCAGCCATTGAGGTCCAAGGCATGGAAGACAGTCAAGGCCACATGCCTGGCCTGTGTCCCTGCAAGACTTCCTGGGGGACAGTACTCAGGATCTGCCTGAGCCTTCAAATCCCACAGGATGATGATTGGGCATTGCAGTTCAACTGAGAGAAGGGTCAAGATCCCCACCTTGGGGGATGTGGTGGGGACCAGAGGCCAGTTTAGAATTAGCAATTCATTCTCCTGTGAATGTACATGTCCTGGCACTGGTGGACACAAGAGCTGAATGTTTTTTGATTTATGGCAAACCTGCGCATTTTCCTAGGACTCCTGCTGTGATGGATGGCTATGGGGGTAAGGCAGTTAGAGGGAAGAAAGCCCAAATCCCATTGGAGATAGGGCATTTACACCAAAATGAGTATACTGTATACATTACTTGATCCTTGAATATAATTTAGGGGTGGGTATCCTGCAGAATCTGTGGTTACAGACCACCACAGTTCAGACTGAGGGTATGTGTGGTAAAAGCAGTACTGAACGGGATGCTAAGCACCAAACTGTATCTCTACCTATTCTTTGGTGGGTGGCAAATACTAAGCAGTGCGAATTGCCTGTGAGGCACAAGGAAATTGGAGAACCTCTACAGGAGCTGGAGAAGATGGGCATCATAAAGCCCACTCATAATCCTTTTAATTCCCCTGTGTGACCAATGAAAAAGCCAGACAGCTCCTGGTGTATGATCGTGGACTAAAGGGAATTGAATAATGTCACACTTCCTTTGCATGCTGCTTTCCCCTCTATAGCAATCCTTATGGACACACTAATTCATGAACAAGGGACATATCATTATGTTGTGGATGTTGCTAATGCTTTCTTCTCTATTGACAAAGCACAGGAAAATCAGGTATAGTTTGCCTTCACGTGGGAAGACTGGCAGTGGACATTCACTGTCCTTTCACAGAGATGCCTCCACAGTCCCACAATTTGCCCAGGACTTGGCCACATGGAAGAAACTGCAAATGGTGTGGCTATATCACTACATCGATGACATTATGCTCATATCCTATTCTCTTGCATATTTAGAAGGGGCAGTTCCTGGACTGCTGCAACATCTACAAGAGAAAGGATAGGATGTGAACAACACCAAGGTTAGGGACCTGGGTTGTATGTAAAATTCTTGGGGACTGTCTAGTCAGGTAAAACTAAAGTTATTTCTAAAGCCGTTGTACCTACAGCAGTCTTTACCTACCCCTACTACTGTGGCAGTATTACAAGAGTATTTGGATCTTGGACTAGTGGAGAGTTTTATCCTGCACTTGGCACAAAATCTGAAGCCCTTATACCAGTTGGTATGAAAGGGCATCAGGTGGAACTGGGATGAGACATGTATGGCTGCTTTTATGACTACTAAGTAAGCAGTCAAAGTAGAACATGCCTTGAGTGCTATGGACTCATTAAGGGCCTGTGAGCTAAATTTTCATGTAACTTAAAATATTTATGAGTGGGTTATTTGGCAGTGGCTTGAATAGACATGCCAATCCATTGGATTCTGGTTACAGCTATGGAAAGGAGCAGAGTTCTGGTACACCTTCACAGAGAAGCAACTGGCTTCTGTGTACCATTCCTTCCTGGCTACAAAGCCCATCACCAGAACAGCTCCAACCAAGGTAATAACCACCTACCCCATCACAGGGTGGTTGCAAGACTGGACCCAAAGGCCATGGAGTGGCATGACACAGATGGCTACACTGGCCAAATGGGGTACATATTTATAACAGCATAGCACCCTCTCTACAAGCCCTATAAATGGAGAACTCCAATGCTTACTGGGTCCAGTGACCTATACCACTGGAAAGTAGAAAGAACTTGCATTTGAGCCATTGGTGGCCAATAGTACTTATCAGAAGGGAAAAGCCCCTATACATAAAGAGGTTTGGTATACAGATGGCTCCAGTTGTGGGCAGCCCCTGAAATGAAGGGCTATGGCTTTCCATCCTAACAGTGAGACAATATGGATGGAGAATGGAGAAGGGAAGAGCAGTCAATGGCAGAGTTTCAAGCAGTGTGGTTTGTGACCAGCCAGGAATCCTCTCCTATAGTTGTATGCACTAACAGCCATGCTGTCTATCGGGGCTTGACCCTGTGGCTACCAATATGGTAACATACCAACTGGATGGCTGGTCGCCAGCCCCTTTGGGACCAACATTTGTGGCAAGAGCTACAGGCCTCTGGTCAGACTAATACTGCTACTGCACATCATGTGACTGGCCATTTTCCTTTGACATCCCCAGGGAATGATGAAGCAGACACATTGGCCCAGGTGCATTGGCTAGAAGGAAAGCCTGCCTCTGATGTGGCCCAAAGGTTACATCAACATTTGTTGCATGCGGGCAAAAGACAATATGGGCTGTTGCCCATTGGTGGGGCTTGCCATTGACCTTTGAAGAAGTCAGCAGAGCCCAGAGGGAGTGCCTTGTGTGCTCTAAGAGGGACTTACACTGAGTCCCACAGAAACATGGGAAAACAGTAAGGGGGCCAGTACCCCCTCTCAGCTGGCAGATAGACTATATTGGGCCTCTGCCAATATCAGAAAGATATTGGCACGCCATGACTTGGGTGGACACAGCCACTGGCCTGTTGGTTGCTTTTCCTGCATGTCATGTATATCAGCAAAGCACCAAGAAGGGCCTAGAGCATCTTTTTGCATCCTATGCCAGCCTCAGGTGATGAGAGTGATCAAGGCACCAACTTTACTGGACATGCATTACTAGAATGGATCCAGTAATTAGGAATAAAGCAGAAGTTTCATGTACTACATAACCCTACTAGGGCAGGCATGATAAAGAGGTACAGTGGTTTGTTGAAATCTGGCCTGACGTCGGACACCAGTAGTCTATGCAGCTGGTCAGTTTGCTTATGGACAATGCTATGGCATTTGAATGAGAAGTCGTGAAAAGTAGCCTTGAGCCCTGTGGATATACTAACACACATTGCTGCCTCTCCTATACAACTGTATTTGCAAACCAAAGAGGGGTTGTTGAAGCCAGGGTATAGCCAGCAGGGCAACATCCTTCTCCTTGCCCCAACTACATTAAACCCTGGAGACTTTCTTGAGTGGATGTGGCCCTGGACATTTTGACACATGGACCAGTGATGGCTGTCCCCTCTGGCACCTTGGGGAAAAGGTCTGGAGCTGGCATCATGTGTATTCCTGGGGTAAGAACAGAGTGGCCCCAAAAGATTATAGTAGTGTTTCCTAAACATCCAGGACGTAAGAGCATTTTACAGGGAAGTTTTGTTTTATCTTTATGGCCAGTGCATGTACTTCCTGTACCCTATATACTGACCCATCTGTAACTCCCACAGGGAGGGGTGAAAGTCTGGTGTACTAGATCCAGATGAGATCCCATTCCTGCCACTGTCCTATCACAGGACCACTCTCTTGCATGCATCCTGCCTGATGGACAAGATTTTCCTATGCTGGTGTCATTAAAACATGTATCTTAACGCCCTTAAGTTTATTTTCTTCTATAGTGTTTTTGGCCTGGATGTGCCCCATGGCTGCAGCTGCCACATTATGATTGCTCTGAACTCCCCACCTGTTCAGCTACTGACTGCCTATGGAATGGTTGAGCTATGCACTTAATCTGCATAGGACTTTGAACCTAGCCAAATCCCTCAGCTGGAGGATTCTCATGATTTTATTGCTGTTGCTATTGTACATCATTAGTCTGGTCACAATGCTCCAGTTTTGTTGCCCAGGGACCATTGCAGAAGATGGAGAATGAGTAGATCGTATGGAGAGATTTCTGGAGGGGGGCCTGTGGGTAAAATTGCAATACTTCCAGAATCTCTGGACCGGCTTTAGTGCATCTCCATATCAATAGGTGTTTCCAAGGGGTGGAGAGAGGTAGTCCATCTCATATCAATAGGTAATTAAAAGGGCGTGGAGGGCTTATCTGGACTAGAGAGGTTGGGTGGAGCTTTCTCTTCTTCTGCAGCCAGGTCAAGAGATATGCAGGTTGACTGCTTGTAAGAAATAAACAGGTTTCTCAAACTTTATTTCTCCCTTTGACTGATTTTAGTTTCAAAGGTTTTTTGCCCTGGATATCCCCTCCAGAATTACGTTCAGTAATTGGGATTAGGTTTCAAATGGAATAACTGGAGTTTTTTTGGAGTTTGGGTTGCTCCACCTTCAGGTTGGTTGGAGGGATTTGGGAGTATCTTTGGTTTTCCTCGTAGCTGTTATGGCATGTGCACGTGTGATTTTTACTATGCTAGTGATGGAAATGTTATGCAGGAAAATAGATATGAGCAGAGTGGAAAGATAACAAGGTCAGTAAAGCCCCCTAGAAAGGACTCAGCTAACCAGTTAAAACTAGAAAGCCAGAAAAGACTCAGAGTTAAAGTTAATCGGTTAAAGCTCAAAAGGTCAAGAGCATCTTGGCCTTGAAGGTTTGAATATTCCCCAGATAAAAAAAAGTATCTGAGCACAGCCCACATCTTCATTGTGTCAATTAGATCATTGTAAGATTTACTCTAGCCTGCCAAAAGGCCCACCTATAAACAGCATAATAAAGACAGGGAGATCCCACCTTAAAGCCAAAATTGTGTTTTGAAGAAATCCCAGGAAGTTTAAGAAGAAATATTCTTAATATGCTCTTTAGCAAACAAATAACTCTGCCCACATTGGAGGAAGGGCAGACAGTCATGATTGATATGCTCCCAAACCAGGAAGCTGCTATCCTGGGAGGGGACCAGAGCCATAAATTTCTTGCAGAATTACCTAGAGGACTGATTAGAAACTTAATGTCTCATCAAAGATACTTGGGACCACTTAACTAGCCGACACCCTAGTCCTTTGTCACATTCTTGAAAAATCCTTGAAAGGGGGAACCCCCAACCTTTCAAGGAGCTCTTCTCTCTGAGGTCACCCATACTTTCTAAGTGTGTAACCTTTTAATCTTAAAGTCTTTCTCTCCAACCTTTCAGGGTGCTCCTCTCTCTGAGGTCTCCCACACTTTCTGAGTGCAAAACTTTAACTTTTCCCAACCTTTCAGGGTGCTCCTGTCTCTCTGAGATCACCTGCATTTTCTAAGTAACATTAAATAAAACATTTACTCTGCTTCACTACTGTGTCTCTGCCCTTCAATTCTTTGTCACAGCGGGGACAAGAACCAAGGAAAATACACAACGCTTCTCCCCCAACAGAAAGGTGATTTTATATTACGTTAATGAGAGCATAATATATTTGGGGGTAAATTTTGGGTCAACTTCTTTTCTATGGTGGACCTGAGGTAGGGCACAGACATGGGACAAGCATCATAATTAACTTTTCCTGCCTATGAAGAAAAATGCTGAGAAATAAACAGTATGGTAAGAACAGGAGGGGCTCCTTCCTAAGGGAAAGATTCCATTTTAAAAAGCAGAGAGCTGAGAAGTAAGATTCTTAACATATTCTTTGGTAATTAGACAATATCCCACCAAATCTTAAGGCAGGACAAGCAGTCTGAACTGATATGTCCCACTTCTTGAGGGTAGCCACTATCTTGGGAAGAATAGGATCAATAAATTCCTTTTGTTGAGTTTATCAAGAGGACTGACTGTGGATGGGGACATAGTGTCCTTCATTAGAGACATCATGAGACTGCAAGTCAAGATTATGCGCAATAATGTCCCTCTCCCTTTGCTCTTTTTGAAAGCCTTAAAAAGACAGATCTGAGGTCGCCCGCACTTTTTCTCTCCTTAAGTCGATATCTCTGGTCCAGATAAGTCCTTGCATTCCCTTGTAATTACGTATTGACATGTACATGGACCACTTCCCTCCATTCCTTGAAATACTTATTGATATGGAGATGGACTACCTCTCTCCACCCCTTGGAAACACCTATTAATATGCAGATGCACTAAAACCAGAAGAGAGATTCTGGAAATATTACAATTTTGCCCATACTTTCTCACTGCTCAACTTACTGCATTTGGTCTTTTTGCTATTTTGTTCTATTTCCAAGTCTCCATTTTACCCCTGATAAGTAGGGAAGGGCTGCTGAGGGCTCAGATTTGGGCCTGCAAGTTCCCATTGCTTGTATGACCTGGACAGAACTGCAGCTGCAGGAGCCTGCCTGAAAATCTTTCTCTAGAAAGTTTTCAGAACATAATCTCACAACATCCCGTGCTTCTGTGGCTTCCCCAAATCCTGGAGTGGTAAGGGCTAGTTCCCAAGCTGTGCAGATACAAGTGGACACATGATGCAGGTGACACTGGTTTTAAAAGTTGGCAAGGGAATCTGCCTAGGCTGAGAACTTTCCCTCTTTCCCTCTGCACTTTCCTGTTCTCTGCTGCCTGCAAGGTGGCTGCCATTCTCTTGTTCTTGCTTTAATGAATTCCTTCCTCACCTACACTTGCCTGACCTGTTCAAGAATTCTTTCTCACTCAGAGTCAAGAACCCTCCCCAGTCCAGTTTGAGGTGTCACCTGGTATGCAGGGACAGACCTCCCCAGACATCCTTCATCCTGGAAACAGAACCAGCTGGTCTGGCCAGTCTGTTATCTATTTTCCCACTCTCTTCATCCCACAAGAACAGCTTACATGGAATATGTAGAATGTAAGTAAGCATGTAGTTGAATGTAAACACAGGCTGAAGTCCCCCTCTTCCTCCCTGCTTATGTCTGGTTATTCATCTAGTATAATATTATGATAACCCCATGAAGTAGTTACTAACAATATTCCCATTTTACATATAGCTGTTTAAGTAACTTGCCCAGGGTCACACATAGCTAAAGAGAGACAGATTTTGAACCGGTTGGTGTTGGAGTCTTTAACCAGGTGCTAAAATTACTTCTCATATTCTTTTTCTGGTAACTAAGTAGCAAGTTGAAAAATATCTCTAGTTTGAAAGCACAACACCTATTTGAATTATCTTTAGTGTTAAAACAAAAAAGAAAACCATGGGATTCAGCCATTAAAAAAAATCATCATTCTTAATTTTATTCTTCCCAACATGATGAATCTGTGTAAGCTGCTGTCTCAATACCTCAAGAGAAAACCAGAAGAAATAATTAAACTAGCTGGAATAATTTTCCAGGGAAAACAAATACCATCTGTGAAAAACTTCCTAGGTAAATGGAAGCCATTTTGAATTTATGGAAGTGTGTGTTTTTGTGTATGTGTATATAGGGTGTAGAGCTGAATATACTATTGAAAAAAATTTGAATTTTCCTCTGAAATCTCTCCCACCATTGTCTTGGGTCAGTCAACACCTGCCTGTTTACTATGAAACTCTGTGGCAAAGATACATACCCTTAGTTCAGTTGTTTGTGTGAGTAAAACTGTGCAAAAACTGTTCCAGGGAGTTTGACTAGCCTAAGGCACTTACTGCTCTCTTCTCTTTCCAAACTCCCAGGTTTCTTTTTATTATTATTATAATCTAAAGCAAGGGTTTTCTGGAATGGGCCAGAGAGTAAATATTTTAGGTTTGGGAGCCCAAAAAGGTCTCCTTTTGTTTTTTTAACAACCCCTTAAAAATGTATAAACAACTCAGCAAAGGGCATGTATAAAACCAGGTCAGGTCTGGATGAATTTATCCCACTGGATTTTTGCAGACAGCTGACCTAGGGCATCCCTACTCCAAATGCTGATTTCTTGTTAGGTTTCAAAGCCCAGGTAATGCCTTAAAAAATTTCCTGGAGGAGGATTTAAACTGGAGTGATCAGGAGAGGTTTTGCTGTACTCAGAACTCCTCATTCTAGCAAACCATACCTTCTCTTTGAGCTTAACCCTAGAGCAAGGGTGTATCTGACACAGACTTGGACCCTGGAGAGCCTTTGATGTGCGATATGCATTGCCATTCAGACTCACACAAGTTTAACAGGCCAAAATATAAATCAGAATACCTTGAAAAAATAACTAGATTATAAATACTCTAAGAGGCAGATATATTAGATCATAGTAGTCATTTTAATGGATATTTTAGTTATAATAAGCCTAATAAACATACTAAAAATTAGACAAAATTTTAGTTATAGGAAACAAGAAATATTAATAAATAAGTAGAAATATTATTCACGAAAAATATAACTGTTGAAATAAGTACTGATGCAATATGAACTAAAAAGTTGGGAAATCAGACAGACAACCTTTCTTAGAAGAAAACAGAAATAGCAAAAGAAATAGAAAATGGAAAACAAGCAAAAGGTAAAAGCGAGGAGATGAGTAGCAAACACATATTTAACTGCTTCAAATTGTCCAGGAAAAGTTAATACAACAATCTTATGAGGTCATATCTATTATCATTATTCTCATTTAAAGAACTTGAGCCACAAAACAAGTAATATGTCAGTAAGTGATACAGCATGAGTGTGAACTCAGATATTTAAACTACAGAGACCATGCTTTTTTGACTACTCTGATTTTCCATGATTTGAGTCCCAGAAGGAGAAAAATTAAAATGGAAAAAGAATGCATTAGAAGAAATAATATATAAAAGTAGCCCATAATTAAAGAATGATGAAAGACATCAAATTGAAAAGAAAAAAAATAGACAAATAGAAGAAAACCAACATCTAGAAAATTACAGAAACTTAAGAATATGAAAGACAAAGAGAAAAACCTAACAGCTTTCAAACAGATATTGCCTACAAAAATTACAAGAATCAGCTTAAAAGACTTTTCAAAAACACCAGATGAAAAAAGGCAATAGAATATTTTGTAAAGCAATATAAGAAAATAGTTTTGTAGACAGAATGTTTAAACCTAGACAAATTATCGTGAAAATGTGAAGGTATAATAAAAATATACACAGGCATGGAGGCCTTAGATAGTCTGCAACCCAAAAACTTACTTTAAAACAGTTTTTTTGGATCTAATCAAATAATAAGAGAAATAAGTAATGGAGAAGCTATAAGAGATATGCAAAACAAGGTTGATTAACTACCTTGATAAAGTTTGTTATTCCCTAAAAAATATAGTTAATAGGACTTCCGGGACTATGGAGACGTGAACGGACCAGCAGAAAAATTCCTCCCAACATTATATTTATTCATAAATATACGAAAATACAGCAAATACAACTATCCCTAAAAGAGAGACCAGAATACACAGGAAAGTGCACAGCGTACAGCTACACCATTGAGAACTTGGCAGCCAGTGAGGCGGACGAGATACTGAGCGGCGACCCTGTGGGACCAAGCGCTCCCCCCCCCAGAGCTCCGGCGGCCAGACACTCCGGACAGAGGACTCGGCACCCGGTGAGGCGGGACGGAAACACGATCCAGCGAGACCAGAGTGCCCCTCCACCCCAGCACTCCGGCGGTAGTCCCGGCAAGGCGGGTAAGGTACGGAGCCGCGAGTGGACCGAGCGCTCCTCTCCTCCAGCGCTCCAGAGGGAGGAGAGGATTCAGAGCCGGGAGGGAGTGGAAGTCTGCAACGGGAGTGCTGACACACCGCCTGCGGTGTAGCGGAGATAGGAGAGACAGAGGGCACAGGGTCCCAGCCGGGAACGTGCAAGTTGCCTGCGGCAGACTCCGGGAAGGAAAAAGAAAGGAGAAAAAAGGGAAGAAAAGCGCGCGCTCTACCTCAGCGGTCTTAAAGAGACAGGAGCTCAGTAGAGGGGCCGGATAGCCCTGCAAACTGAGCCCAGCAAGCTGGGAGTCCTGGGGAGCTTTGGACCCCTTGGCTGGTGACTGGGAAAGGGTACCTGCCATTGAGACCCCCACGGAGATCAACAGCTTCCCATTGCTTCCAACCCAGCCAGAACTATAGAGTGGTGCTGGAATAGTGGAGCAACAGTGCCACCTAAAGCACTCGCGTGGAACCCACTCTCAGTGGCTTTTTTTTTCTGTTGTTATTGTTTTTTTCTCCCCTTTCTTTTCCTTTTTTTCTTTCCCTCTCTTTCAACACCCTCCCATTCATTCTCACCCTGGCCACAGCTCTAAAGGGCCATGTGGAGCGACGTGGCCACGGCTCCGGAATAGTGGAGCAATAGCGCAACCTACAGCATTCACACAGAAACCACGCCCGGTGGGCATTTTGGTGTTTTTTTTTGTTGTTGCTGTTGTTGTTGCTGTTGCTGTTTTCTTTTACATGTTGCTGCTTTTTCTTTTTCTTTCTTTTCTTTTCCTCTCTCTCTCTCTCCTTTTACTTTTTTATTATTAGTAGAAATTTCTTTTTTTTTTCCTTTCTCTCCTTTCTTATCTCTCTTTGCTACCAACAACCAATTCTATAGTCATGAGAAGACAGAAGAATATGATACAGACAAAGCTTCAGACAAACACCACCCCAGAGAAAGAATCTGGAGAAATGGACATTCACAGTCTTCCAGAAAAAGAGTTCAGAATAAAAGTCATAGCCATGCTGACGGATCTACAGAAAAATGTGCAAGAGCTGAGGGAGGAAGTGAGGGAAGTGAGGAAAGACAATGCAGAAATGAGACAAGCCATCGATGGGCTCAACAGCAGATTGAACCAGGTTCAAGACACGATCAAGGAATTACAAGACAGGGACCAGGAATACAAAGAAGCTGAGGCAGAGAGACATAAAAGGATCTCTAAGGATGAAAGAATATTAAGAGAACTGTGTGACCAATCGAAACGGAGCAATATTCGCATTATAGGAGTACCAGAGGAAGAAGAGAGAGAGAAAAAGGAATAGAAAGTGTCTTTGAAGAAATAATTGCTGAAAACTTCCCCACGCTGGGGATGGAAATAGTCTCACAGTCCACAGAAGCCCACAGATCTCCCAACACAAGGGACCCAAAGAAGACAACACCAAGACACATAATAATCAAGATGGCAAAGATCAAAGACAAGGACAGAGTATTAAAAGCAGCCAGAGAGAGAAAAAAGATCACCTACAAAGGAAAACCCGTCAGACTGTCATCAGACTTCTCAACAGAAACCTTACAGGCCAGAAGAGAATGGCATGATATATTTAACGTAATGAAACAGAAGGGCCCCGAACCAAGAATATTGTATCCAGCATGAATATCATTTAAATATGACGGAGGGATTAAACAATTTCAAGACAAAAGAAAGTTGAAAGAGTTTGCCTCCCATAAACCACCACTACAGGATATCTTAAACGGACTGCTCTAGAGGGAAACACCCCTAAGGCTAAAAAGATGTCACCAGAGAAAATAAAA
>JAQQAC010016209.1:73960551-74002376 GCA_029783875.1 Phataginus tricuspis
AAGCAAAAATGAACAAATGGGACTATATCAAGTTGAAAAGCTTCTGTACAGCAAAGGACACCATTAGTAGAACAAAAAGACATCCTACAATATGGGAAAATATATTCATAAATGATGTATCTGATAAGGGGTTGACATCCAAAATATACAAAGAACTCACGCACCTTAACAAACAAAAAGCAAATAACCCAATTAAGAAATGGGCACAGGACATGAATAGACACTTCTCTAAAGAAGAAATTCAGATGGCCAACAGGCACATGAAAAAATGCTCCACATCGCTAATCATCAGAGAAATGCAGATTAAAACCACAATGAGATATCACCTCACACCAGTGAGGATGGCCAACATCCAAAACACAAACAACAACAAATGTTGGCGAGGATGTGGAGAGAGGGGAGCCCTCCTACATTGCTGGTGGGAATGTAAATTAGTTCAACCATTGTGGAAAGCAGTATGGAGGTTCCTCAAAAAACTCAAAATAGAAATACCATTTGACCCAGGAATCCCACTCCTAGGAATTTACCCCAAGAATGCAGCAGCCCAGTTTGAGAAAGACAGATGCACCCCTATGTTTATCGCAGCACTATTTCCAATAGTCAAGAAATGGAAGCAACCTAAGTGTCCATCAGTAGATGAATAGATTAAGAAGATGTGGTACATATACACAATGGAATATTACGCAGCCATAAGAAAAAAACAAATCCTACCATTTGCAACAACATGGATGGAGTTAGAGGGTATTATGCTCAGTGAAATAAGCCAAGCCGAAAAAGACAAGTATCAAATGATTTCACTCATATGTGGAGTATAAGAACAAAGAAAAAAACTGAAGGAACAAAACAGCAGCAGACTCACAGAACCCAAGAACGGACTAATACTTACCAAAGGGAAAGGGACTGGGGAAGATGGGTGGGAAGGGAGGGATAAGAGGGATAAAGGGGTATTACGATTAGCAGACGTAAGGTAGCAGGGGCACGGGGAGGGCTGTACAACTCAGAGGAGACAAGTAGTGACTCTATAGCATCTCACTATGCTGATGGACAGTGACTGTAATAGGGTTGGTGGGAGGGACCTGATGAAGGGGGTAGTTTAATCACCATAATATTGCACATGTAACTGTAGGTTAATGATACTAAAATAAAATAAATTGTTAAAAAAAATATATATATAGTTAATAACAAAGAAAAGGGAAAAATGACTATATCCATAATTACCTAGAGTCAAATTATACAAAATAACAGCTTGATAATGGAGGCCTGAGTCATTGAAAGATCATAAGGTGTGAGAATACCTAATACTTTTCTTCAGTTAGGAAGAAGGTATAAATATATTATATAGATATATGTGCTTTTATGTTTGTGTGACTGTGTGTGTGTTTACTAAGAAGAGAGAAAGCTAAAACACACTGACTCAAATTCAAATAAAAAACCAAGATGGTAGAAATAAATAGAAGTTTTTAAATATTTATAATAGGCAAAGTTGAACATTTAAAAGACAGCATTGACAGGTTGAGTAACATAAATATTGCTAATAACAGTAAAAACAGCAACAATAATAAAAATCATCTCTATATTTCATACAAGGAAACCATATACAGAAAAAGTTATAAATTGTTGAGTACAAAAGGATGGTAATCAATATATCATAAAAATAAAAAATCGAATGCATCATATTTATACCACATGATGTAGTGATATTAAAAAAAGCATCAGTAGAAAAAGAGAATATCTGGGGATATTATGCACCCTGACTTCAAGCTATACTATAAAGCTACAGTAATCAAAACAATGTGGTACTGGTGCTAGAACAGACCCAGACCCATAGATTACTGGAACAGAATTGAGAGCCCAGATATAAACAAACACATATATGGTCAATTAATATATGATAAAAGAGCCATGAATGTACAATGAAGATAAAACAGCCTCTCCAATAACCATTGTTGGGAAACCTGGACATTTACATGAAAGAAAATGAAACTGGATTATAGTATAACTCCATACACAAAATTAAACTCAAATTATATCCCAGACTTAAATGTAAGACATGAAACCGTACAATTCTTACAAGAAAACATAGAAAAAAATCTCTTGAACAAAAAAGTAATTTTTTCCTGGATACATATTATTGGGCGAGGGAAACAAAATAAAAAATAAACAAGTGGGACTACAACAAACTAAAAAACTTCTGTACAGTAAAGAACACCACCAGCAGAACAAAAAGGCAATATACAGTATGGGAAAACATATTCACAAATGATTTATCCAATAAGGGGTTAACATCTAAAACATATAAAGAAATCATACAACTCAACACACACAAACACACAGACACACATACAACAAATAACATGATTCAAAAATGGGCACAGAACCTGAAGAGACATTTCTCCAAAAACAGGTGGCCAACAGGCACATGAAAATATGCTCGACATAGTTAATCATCAGGGAAATGCAAATCAAAACCCCAGTGAGAATGGCTAATACTAAAAAGAAATAACAATTAGGGGATTAAAGAGGGCAGTGTGAGAGGTGAAACAGAGGCTTCTTCCTAAAACTGCATATAATATGAAAATATAATTAATACAACTAACCCTGAAAGAATAACAGGAAAGAGGGCTGTGCCAGGCTGCATACACTTGGAGAAAATAAAAAACCTCACGGAACAGGGTAATGGCCAAAGCCGTGGCCCGGCAGCACCCAAGCCCTTCCCCAACCCCAGACCACCAGTGGGAGGAAGAGAAATGGAGCGGGGAGGGAGTGGAGGCCTAGAAATGCTGAACACCTAGCTCTGGATATCTGCTTTGGGAGCACAAACCTACATTAGATGATGCTCTCATAATTAGGGATTTTGGAAACCTAAGACAGGCAGAATACCTGGAGAGACTGAGATTCCAGCCACTTGTGGGAAACAAGGATCCATATCCAGCTGCTCTAGGACAAAAGAACGGCGGGCAGTCTGAGAGAATTCCTAACAGTGAGAGGGCTGCTAAAGGGGCAAGAATTGCACAGAGCTTATTTCTCAGGAGAAAGGAAAGGCACACGGAATTGTCCAGGTACACTCTGCCCAGCATGTTGGGAACTTTCACAATATTCAGGTGCTCCAGACCCCTTGCTGGCTATGCATCTCCAAGGGCCCCCTCCATGATACACAGCTTCCTCCTGGGTAGCTCACACCTGGCTCTCAAACTGGCAAAACCTGTCGTGGCATTAGGCCAGCCAGAGGGAACCACGCCTACAGCAGTGAAAAACGCAAAAAAAGAGGCTTATACCTGTGTGCTCAGCCCACTGGTTCTGGCAGTGGAGACAGGCATAGCAGCCAGAAAGCAGGAAACAGCTCTTTCCTCCCCCCAGGCACCAACACTGCTCCCCTGCAACACCTGACATTGCTCGAGGGGCTGAGAAGGTTCAGAGAGTATACCTTCTATGCACTAGAGGGGGCCACATACAATTATGAAACATCAAAGGAACCTGGTTTGAAGCAAAATTATGAATACACCAGAGAAAGAGTTCAATGAAACTGACCTCATGAAACTTCCTAAAAGAGATTTCATAATAAAAATCATAAACATACTCATGGAGGTACAGAAAAATATTCAAGAACTCAGGAATGAATTCCACTGGGCGATGCAATCATTATGGAACACAGTATCAGAAATTAAATATACAATGGACTGTTTTAAAATCAGATTAGATATGGTGGAGAAGATGATAAATGGAAAAGAAAATAGAGAAGAGGAAGACAAAGCAGCTGAGACACAGAGAGAAAAAAGGATCTCTTAACAATGAAAGGATATCGAAAGAAGAGTATGACAAATCCAAACAGAACAATATTCATATTACAGGAGTATCAGAAGAAGAAGAGAGAGAAAAAGGGATATAAAGTGTCATTGAGGAGGTAATTGCTGAAAACTTCCCCAATCTGAGGAAGGAGATAGTCTCTCAGGACATGGAGGTACATAGAACTCCCAACACAAGGGACCCAAGGAGGACAACACCAAGACATACAATGATTAAAATGGCAAAAATCAAAGATAAGGACAGACTATTAAAAGCAGCCAGAGAGAGAAATAAGATCGCATACAAAGGAAAGCCCATCATGATATTACCAGACTTCTCAACAAATACCTTAAAGGCCAGAAGGGAGTGGCATAATATATTTAATACAATGAAGGAGAAGGGCCTTGAACCAAAATACTTTATTCAGCAAGATTATCATTTAAATTTGGAGGGATTCAACAATTTCCAGATAAGGAAAATCAGAGAGAATTTACCTAAAATAAACCGTCTCTCCAGTGTATTTTCAAGGGACTGCTATAGATGAAAGTGTATCTAAGGTATAATAGCTGTCACCAGAGGTAATAAAACCACAGTAAAGAAAGTAGAACAGTTAATTACTAAGCAAAGGCAAAATTAAATCAACAACCCTCAAATTCAATCAAGTGAGAGACAAAGAGTACAGAATATGATACCTAATATATAAAGAATGGAGGAGGAAGAAAGAGGAGAAAAAAAGAACCTTTAGATGGTGTTTGTAATAGCATACTGAGTTAAGTTAGACTCTTAGATAGTAAGGAAGTTACCCTTGAACCTTTGGTAACCATGAATCTAAGGCCAGCAATGGCAATAAGTACATACCTATCGATAATCACCCTGAATGTAAATGGACTGAATGTACCAGTCAAAATACATAGAGTCACTGAACAGATAAAAAAGCAAGACCCATTTGTATGCTGCCTACAGGAGACTCACTTCAGACCCAAAGACATACACAGACTAAAAGTGAAGAGATGGAAAATAATATTTTATACAAACGATAGGGAGAAAAAAGGAGTTGCAATACCTGTAACAGATAAAATGGACATCAAAACAAGGAAAGTAACAAGAGACAAAGAAGGACATTACATAATGATAAAGGGGTCAGTCCAACAAGAGGATATAACCACTATAAATATCTATGCACCCAACAAAGGAACACCTACATATGTGAAACAAATACTAACAGTATTAAAAGGGGAAATAGAATGCAATACATTCATTCTAGGACATTTCAAGTCTTCACCAACTCCAAAGGACAGATCAACCAGACAGAAAATAAGTAAGGAGACAGAGGCACTGAACAACAACACATTAGAACAGATGGGCCTAACAGACATCTACAGAACTCAACACCCCAAAGCAGCAGAATATACACATTCTTCTCAAGTGCACATGGAACATTTTCAAGAATAGATCATATACTAGTCCAAAAAAAGAGCCTAGGAAAATTCAAAAAGATTGAAATTGTACCAACTAGTTTCTGAGACCACAAAGTTATGAAACTAGACATAAATTACACAAGGAAAATGAAAAGTCAGACAAACACATGGAGGCTTCACAACATGCTGCTAAATAACCAATGGATCAATGACCAAATAAAAACAGAGATAAAGGAATATATGGAGACAAATGACAACAATAATTCAACACAAAATCTGTGGGACGCAGCGAAGGCCATGCTAAGAGGGAAATACATTGGAATACAGGCCTACCTCAGGAAAGAACAATCCCATAAGAACAGTCTAAATTCACAATTAATGAAAATAGAAAAAGAAGGACAAATGAAGCAAGAAGTCAGTAGAAGGAGGGACATACTAAAGATTAGAGCAGAAATAAATAAAATCAAGAAGAATAAAACAATAGAAAGAATCAAGGAAACCAAGAGCTGGTTCTGTAAGAAAATAAACAAAACAGATAAACCCCTGGACAGATTTATCAAGAAAAAAAGAGAGTCTACACACATAAAGAATCACAAATGAGAAAGGAAAAATTAAGATGGGCACCACAGAAATACAAAGAATTATTAGAGAATACTATGAAAAGTTATATGCTACAACCTGGATAACATAGAAGAAATGGACAACTTTCTAGAAAAATACATCTTTCCAAAGTTGACCCAGAAAGAAACAGAAAATCTGAACAGAGCAACTACCAGCAAGGAAATTGATTTGGTAATCAAAAAGCTAAGAACAAAACACCTGGACCAGATGGCTTCACCGCTGAATTTTATCCAACATTTAGTGAAAACCTAATGCCCATCCTCATTAAACTTTTCCAAAAAGTAGAAGAGTAGGGAACACTTCCACACTAATTCTACAAGGCCAGCATCATTCTAATACCGAAACCAGGCAAAGATACCACAAAAAAAGAAAATAACTGAACAATATTCATGATGAACATAGGTGCAAAAATACTCAAGAAAATATTAGCAAACTGAATTCAAAAATACATCAAAAAAAATCATGATCAAGTAGGATTTATTGCAGAGATGCAAGAATGGTACAATGTTAGGAAATATATCAACATAATCCACCACATCAACAAAAAGAAGGACAAGAATCATATGATGATCTCCATAGATGCCGAAAAACATTTGACAAAATTCAACATCCATTCATGATGAAAACTCTCAACAAAATGGGCACAGAGGGCAAGTACTTCAACATAATAAAGGCCATATATGAGAAACCCACAGCCAACATCATACTTAACAGCAAGAAGCTGAAAGCTTTTCCTCAAAGATCGGGAACAAGACAAGGATGCCCACTCTCCCCACTTTTATTCAGCATAGTACTGGAGGTCCTAACCATGGCAATCAGACAACACAAAGAAATAAAAGGAATCCAGATCAGCAAGGAAGAAGTTAAACTGTCCCTGTTTGCAGATGACATGCTATTGTACATAAAAACCCCTAAAGAATCCACTCCAAAACTACTAGATCTAATATCTGAATTCAGCAAAGTTGCAGGATACAAAATTAATATAAGAAATCTGTTGCATTCCTATACACTAATGATGACTAGCGAGGGAGAAATCAGAAAAACAATTCCATTAACAAGTGCCTCAAAAAGAATAAAATACCTAGGAATAACCTAACCAAGGAAGTGAAAGACCTATACTTTGAAAACTTTAAGATACTCATGAGAGAAATTAAACAAGATACCAATAAATGGAAACACATCCCGTGCTCATGGTTAGGAAGAATTAATATTGTTAAAGTGGCCATCCTGCCTAAAGCAATCTACAGATTCAATGCAATTCCTATCAAAATACCACAGCATTCTTCAATGAACTAGAGAAAATCATTCTAAAAGTCATACGGAACAACAAAAGACCCCAAACAGCCAAAGCAATCCTGTAAAGGAAGAGCATAGGTGTGGGATTATGCTCCCTAACTTCAAGCTTTACTACAAAGCTACAATAATCAAGAGAAGTTGGTACTGGCACAAGAACAGAACAGACCTGTGGAACAGACTAGAGAGCCCAGATATAAACCCAACCACATATAGTCAATTAATATATGATAAAGGAGCCATGGATATACAATGGGCAAATGACAGCCTCCACAGCAACTGGTGTTGCCAAAACTGGAGAACTACATGCAAGAGAATGAAACTGGATTATTGTTTAACCCCATACACAAAAGTAAATTCAAAATTGATCAAAAACCTAAATGTAAGTCATGAAACCATAAAACTATTAGAAGACAACATAGGCAAAAATCTCTTGAATATAAACATGAGCAACTTCTTCCTGAATGCATCTCCTCGAGCAAGGGAAACAAAAGCAAAAATGAGCACATGGGACTAGATCAAACTAAAAAGTTTCCGTATAGCAAAGGACACCATCAACAGACCAGAAAGGCATCCTAGAGTATGGGAGAATATATTTGGAAATGACATATCTGACAAGGGGTTAACATCCAAAATATATAAAGAAGTCACATGCCTCAACACCCAAAAAGCAAATAACCAGATTAAAAAATGGGCAGATGATATGAAAAGACTATTCTCCAAAGAAATTCAGATGGCCAACATACACATGAAAAGATGCTCCACATCACTAATCATCAGGGAAATGTAAATTAAAATCACAGTGAGATATCACACAGGTAAGGAGGGCCAGCATCCAAAAGACTAAGAACCACAAATGCTGGCAAGCACGTGGATAATGGGGAACCCCCCTACACTGCTGGTGGAATGTAAGCTAGTTCAACCATTGTGGAAAGCAATATGGAGGGTCCGCAAAAAACTAAAAATAGAAATACCATTTGTCCCAGGAATCCCACTCCTTGGAATTTACCCAAAGAATACAAGTTTTCAGATTCAAAAAGACATATGCACCCCTCTGTTTATCGCAGCACTATTTACAATACCCAAGATATTTAAGGAGTTTTTTGCTTTTTCAGCTGAGGGAGCCTAAAAGAAATACCCTAGTAGCAAAGATTATGCTTAGTGCTAACATCTTATAGTGCTAACATCTTAGTTTCTTATACCATTCTCCAATAAAATGACCAAAATTCCTTGGAGAGTTGGCTCATTCAGGAGTGGGGCAAGTAGTACACAAAATGAGCCTGGAGGATCTTGCAGGACCAGGAAATAAATATGTGCTCAATAGAAAAATAAAATAAAATAAAACAAAAGAGATTAATAGGGATATATCAAAGGGACACAGAAGCCAGGTGAAAGTGCTCCCAATGTCCAATCAATGCTGGAACAATTTGAGTAGCGCAATGAACAAAGAAGTATTAGATGGTAATTTAAAGTATAAAAGAAGTGTCCATGAGTCCAAACTGATATAAATAAATGATTGAATAAATTACTAAATAGGGGAGATGAGACAAAGCTTCCATGCAGACAAACTCAAATAAAGTATGCTAATGATCCATCCTAAAGGAGGGGAATATAAACCCCACTCCCTAAGCGTGGATTATGCATAGTGACATCTATCTAAAAAGTACAGTATGGGAGGGGGCATAGAGTATCCGAAGCAGAGAAACCTAACAAAAACTACTTCAGCCAGATGCTAAAGATCAATATCAACAGTTATAAACCATGTTGATGACATCTACCTTTGCTATCATGTGACAATGGCACTTTATCTCTGTGATTTTTCTCCCCAAACATATTACTCTAATCATGACAAAACAGCAGACAAATCAAAGTTGAGGGAAAACCTATAAAATGCCTGATCACTACTCCTCAGATCTGTCAGTTACCCAAAACAGAAAAGTCTGGGAAATAGTCACAGTCAAAAGGCCCTGGGAAAACTTAAGTGTAATGTGGTATCCTGGAAGGGATCCTGAAACTGAAGAAAATTATATTAGGGGGAAAAATATGAAAATCTGAAAAAAGTAATAATGTATCAGTTTCAGTTCATTAATTGTAACAAATTATCATACTAATGTAAGGTATTAATAAGGGAAACTGAATTTGGAGAATATGGGACCCCTCTGTATTATCTTCACAACTTTTTGGTAAATCTAAACTTTTCTAAATAAAGGATTTATTTTAAAAAATGTTTGGCCAAGAATTTAATGGAGGTCGTCATGGTTGGAAAAAGGAAAAAAATAAATAAAGTGTATTCTGTAGGAAAATAAATGGAAATAAATATCTACATATGTGAATATGAAATATCTTTAATAAAAAACTAGAAAATGATAGAATAATAAATATGAGATTTAGAAAAGTGATCATCTCTTTTGAAGGTAGCACAGAGATGTTGAGGGATGCATATAGGTAGATGAAAAGATATCGCTAGTTCACGTCTCACGTTTGCTGTAGATTCAGTTTTTCATTTTAGAATAAAATACATACAGAAGTGGATGATATATATATGCATGCATACATAATCAGTTATATAGATAGATGTGCAATAAAACAGTACTATACACAAATGCATGAATAAAGAGTAGCATGAATAATGAAGCATGATTATTCCAATTCTGCATTAATTTACATCAATTAGTAAATAAGTGCAGTGAGATGTTAGGCACACATCGGATCTCCTTGGCACAGGATGATCTATAAAGGGTCTATCTCTTAGGATTTGTCATGGATCTACAATAAAATCTTGAAAAGAAAATATGTGATTGAAATATTGGAAACATACAAAAATCAAGATATTAAGTGACAAGTTTTTGAAGCTTGAGTGGAAGCAAAGTAGGTTTCCCAGGTATGTACTGCAGGTAAGAGTGAGATCTAAGGGTTTATGAAGAGAGATAAGTTTGAAACTATTAATAACCAAGTGAGAAGCCATACAGAAAAAATTCTGGGAGCTGAATCTAAGAGTGTTTAAAAACTAGAGATCCTTTAAAAAAAGGAGAACAGCTGTTGGATGCTGAAGAAAAAGTGACTCAATCATCACAATAGACTTTCCTCGGTAAGCTTTTGTTTTTGCTGCTGTTGAGGAACCAAAGAACAGATGGGCTGCTGTGTACAAACATTGAATCAAATCAGTGTCAAAGTTTTCCTGAGATGGATCCAGGAATTTATGTGACTGCAAATTTCAAAAAGTAATTGTAGACTTTCTGTTCTCCCCACTCCTCTTTATCCCTTTGTCTAAATTAATGAGTGTGGGGCAATAGGGCAGGAATTAACCTGGTTAGTTTCCTATGATTCCTTAAATGCTGCCTATGATACCACCTACTCAAAGTTGGATAAAGGAAATTGGAAGGAACAAAAACTGAGGGAGATCTGAGATTTAGCTATCTCACGTTTTGGACTAAACTCATTGCAAGTCTGCCTAAAAATTATTAACTTAGGAAATCTAGAAATAATCCCCATTTGGAATATACGCCAAATCATAATAACAGCAAAAGAGTAAAAGGAAGAACAATAACAATTTTAGCAAAAGGCTTGAAGGAATACAAAGGTGCAGAGAGCCAGCTAATTCCACATATTGAGTCAAAGTCATAATTTTATATTTGAGTGTGAGGTACATAGTAGAAGCTTGCTAAATATTCATTAAATCATTCAGTCTTTGGAGTTTTCATCATAAAGTGAAACAAAAAAAAAGAATAATTTGTCCTTACAGATGCCCTACTTTTAAGAAACAGTGTTTGTTTTTATTGTTTATTTAACTCATCATTCCTGCCCCTTCCTCCAGCTTCTAGATAATAACACACACATTTCAACACAGGAGCCCACATCCTAATTATTAGTTTAAATGATCATGTCTCTACCTTTGGCCTAATACCCATAACTTCTTATAACTGGAATGTCTACATTCTAACTTGAGATTGGTAGTTTAGTTATATCAAACAGAACAGCTCTCTCTTATATAAAGCAGATAGTCTTCAGTAAACTTAACTACTTTTAAGTAAAACTTGTTAATGGGGACAACTGAGTATGAGTTAGAAAGCCCTCAAGGTTTTCACTTAGAAAATTCCATGGGTGAAAGCAAAAGAAATTCCTCTTCAGCTCCTCCTCTTGCCACTTGCCAATGGTCAATATTACACAGACTTTAGGAGTGTTTATTTTGCCATAATTTATTAAAGATGGTTACATCACAGTATTTTCTGGAAGAAGTGTGCTTTTTAGAAATCCTATTATGCCCTAGGCACTTGGGCCATATAGAGGGCATGAGACAGCCTTCCCATTTGTGCTTTGACTAAAGAGGCTTTAACTGAAATTCGCAGGAATGAGTAAATCTAGAATCAGTGGTTGTATAGGCAGACAGAGGTTGGTTTGTGAATTTCATGTTGGAACAGAAGGCTGAGAAGTGCTTACCTAAAACCAGGCATAGTTTGTTCTTAAGGAGCTCTGAATGGTTTAAAAATTGGGCAGCAATTTCATAATCTTCAGCATGGATTCACAACCTAGAAGCACTCTCTTAAATGACTTCTTTTGCTTTTTCTAGTCCAACTCTCAGCTAAGCATAGGAAAATCAAGGCAAAAGGTATCAACTGACATGACAAAATCTTATGTTTCATGGTGGCTCTGGTTTAAAAAATGTACAAATAGTGTCCCTCAAAAGAAAAATGGCAAGCTTTCTTTATTTTCTGTTCCCTTAAACGTATAACCTATCTATTTTGTACTGTATATAATATGCAAAATACCTTTTTCAATCACCCTGCTAGCTTTTCTGAACTGGCCATGGTATCGATTTTGTATTGCTATTTAACAAATTAACAAATAGCTTTCAACAAGACCCATTTATTAGCCCACAGTTCAAGAAATCAGACACAAAATGTCTGGGTTCTCTGCTCAGGGTCTCACAAGAATGAAGTCAAGATGTTACCAGAATTGTGATTCTTACTGGAAGCTCTGGGTAAGAATCTTGTTTCTAGGCTCTTTCAGTTTGTTGGCAGAATTCAGTTCCTTGCAGTTAGGATGGAAGTCCCCATTTTCTTGCTGGTGGTTGATTGAGAACTGCTTTTAGTTCCTAGAAGCTACTTACTCTCAGGTCTTGTATGCGGCTCCCTCCACCTTCAAAGGCAGTAATGATATGACAGATTCTCCTACTTTCAGTCTCTCTGACTTCTCTTTCAGCCACCAGCCAGAGAAAACTCTCTGCTTTATAAGGGCTCATATGTTTAGATTAGGTCTTTAGAGCCACTAAATAATAGCCCTTTTGCATCTGCAAAATCTTTTCATGTAAAGTAAAGTAATCATGGTATGTTATCATATTCACAGTTCAGGAGACTTGGGTGGTGATTGTTAGGGGGTCATTTCAGAATTCTGTTTACCACAACAATCTACATTTGTTCTGAAAGACTGCCATTAGAGAAGACTTATTTGTTGTGTAGGTAATTATGACCAGTTATTTGTTTGCCAAGTAATGCACTCTATTTTAAAACTGCAGCAATGTTTGGCACACAGTCTAAAAAAAAGTTAATATCTGGAGTGTGGTGAATAATTTTCAAAGCTGTTTTTGTCTGACAACCAAAGTATTAACATATCACATCTGAATACTGTCTGTATTCTAATTTTAGCTTCTTAACTCCTTCACTGCTTTATATGAGCACTTTACTAAGATATTTTAAATGAGTTATTTGTAGTTTATATCAGTGGAAAAATTGTTTAAAATGAAGCAGAAATACAGACATCGTATATTTTTGTAAAACTATCATCAGCATTACGATTTAAAATTATGTATGAGAATATATAAATACATTTTAATGCATTTCATTCATAAGAATGTTATCTACATATACGATACATGTTTTCATGCTTTTCAGTAGCAAAAATTAAGGCAAAATCTTTCCTGCACAAATTCTTATTTGAAGATGTCAGTCATAAACTTGGGAGATATGTTGTTAGTTCAATTATATCAATTCCTTGGTATACCTGGCCTCCCCCATATTACCAAAGTGATAGACATACAATAGACTCTAGATTAACCAAGGGAAATTTTATGACCTTCAGGATTCAAAATGGTGAAAAATAATAAGAGTGGATTAGTGAAAAAATTGAAAATGCTATGAATCACCAAAAAAGTACATTCCCATGCGGATTTGGGACATACTTTAACTAAAAATTGTTCATTATTTATCCAGAATTCAAATTTTATTGAGTGCCCTAAATGACAAGACTCAGCAACAATATTATTAGCAATGTCACATTATCTTCTTTTCTTGTTCTTCCACTCCAAATGTATTTTAAGGCTGAAAAATTTTTTAATGGCGCAGGCCTAGGTAAGTCCATAAGAATGTCTATTATTGCAACTGTAGTTTTAATTTCCTACATAGAAGAAAAAATCATTGGTTGGAAAAATGATTATGAAGTACTGAATTTAGAAAGTATGGACTACTTTATGTGTAATAAAATATAAAATTTAAAACACCTATAAAATGTAATAAAATATTATCTGATTCAAGCAATTTATAGTATTGTTATTTTTTTAATTTATTAAAACAGTGAACTTTCCTTGCAAAACTGGCATTCCTCAACATAGCCTAAAACTATACTGTAAACGATCCTATTCTTTTTATGTATTTATTATCTCTTCAACCAGCTTGAAACATCTTGAAGATGAGGATTAGGTATTGTACATCCTCCTATTTTTCCATACTCAATCTTTTCGAAACTATATAATTTGGTCACAGAGCCTGATCTTTTAAACACTGTTTTTTAATGTCTTATATAACAATGGTGGGCAATACCTTTGATCCAATGTTATTTTTGTATTATATATTTCTCTCTCAAGTGAGCTGAATCAGTTTGGGAATGGTTGGTAATGTCCTTGCATCTATTTAAAGTAGTGTATGGGCAGATCATGAACTATTTGCCTACTAGGATATCATGCTTAATGTAAATATTCTTAAAGGCCTTTGTGAGTCTTTGAAATCATACTTTCAAAAGTCCTGCTTTGCTCATTTATGAAACTAATATTTCGGAGAACTTATACACAGTCATGTGAATCTGAAACTAAGAGCTGTACTAGTTTCATACTAATTATGACTTAGACTTGAGCAATCATACTGATACATTTTTCTTCCAATTTGATTTGAATAAATCATTTTGAATAGTTTAGTCCTTTGTATAATATTTTAAAATACCATTTTACAAGAGAAGTGATTTAAATTTAGAGGGCAAGTGTGTTTTCTTTCTAATAGCATTTCTAATAGTCATTCATGTTATAAAAAGTAATTACATGAAATTATTGAAAAACTATAGGTCAGTAGGAAGTACTCAGTGTGTTTCCAAAAAGGAATAATTTTTTTAAGTCTTAAATTCCTCTACAAAATTCCTTGTGAGTTCTAACAGGGCTCTAGTTGTATGAGACCACTGCATGTGCTCTAAGATCAGGAGAGTGCCTCTGGCTGCTCTCCACGTTGGGTGGTCCTGTATCCAAGTGGGCCCACTAATTGGGTTCCCTGAGGGAGTGGAGCTGCTGGTTATGGTCTGTGGTCTGGTGGGGCTTCTAGCTTGGCTGTAAAATCCCCTCTGGTTGAGTGATGTCACAGGCTTTGTTTCCCTGCCTGGTAGTACCACTTGTTGAATTCCACAATCGGGCTCATATGGGGTCTCAGACTATTTGCTTTGAACAGATAGTGTCTCTGGCTGGACTCCATGTTCAGACGGGGCTGCAGGCAGGGTTTCACAGTCGACGGGATCTTGGGCTATGCTCTGCCATCAGTTGGGGCTATAGGATGTGCCCCAACTTGGGCAAAGTTGCAGTCTTGGCGTCATAATCAAATTAGTCACTGGCTGTATTCCACGACTGGGTGAGGTTATGTAGCAAGTTGTTTGGTCAAAAGTGTCCTGCAGCTATATAGATAAAATGTGATAACATACACACACACACACACACAGGGGATATATTGTTCAACCATACAAAGAAAGAAATCATATGTGACAACTAGATGAACCTTGAGAACATTATGCTTAGTGAAATAAGTCAGACAAAGAAAGACAAATACTGTAGGACCTAACTTATGTGTGGAATCTGAAAAAAAAACCCTAGCTTATAGAAACAGAGCAGATTGATAGTTGCAAGGATGGGAGAGGGGTGATGATGATGGGAGAAAATGTGTAAAGGTGGCAAGGGTTCAAACTTCCAGTTACAAGATGAATAAATTAAGGGGGTGCAATATACAGTATGGTGACTATAGTTTACAATACCATATTGTATATTTGAAAGTTGCTGAAAGATCTTAAAAGTTTTCACCTAAATAATAATAATAATTATAGTGACTATGTTATGTGGTGGATGTCTTAACTAACCTTATTGTGCTAATCATTTCAATATATATACATATATCAAGTCATTATATTACATATGTTAAACCTACACAAAGTTGTATGTCAATTATATCTCAATATAGCTAGAAAAAAAAGGTTTACTATTTCAACAATATCTTGTTTTCAACATTTGGATATCTTCCAAAATAATAAACATTTTTTTAAGTATAAAAGGCCCCTTGCATTTGAAAAATGTATGCACTGGTCTATTTTATGCAAGGTTCTGATAAAGTTAACACTACAAATACCATTGTATTACTTTTCTTTTTCAATATCCCTTTAATGCAGAAGATGCATCAGTTTCTGAAAAGGGAGATAATCTCATCTTAATGATTGCTTTGACAACTTAGCAGTTCATTCTTGTTACATTAAAAACATATTTTAGGAGCTGGATGAGACAAAAAGGCAATGTAAGAGTCTTCTGGTGGTCTATGTAAAATGGAAAATAAAGAAGCAAAGGAGAGAAAGAAGCTTCTTATAGCTGGTGCCTTTTAGAACTTAAGTAGGGTCCTGTTTTTGAACACTGAGTTTGACTCCCTGCTGTCGGCCTTAATAATGCGTACAGAATACAAATGGTATTGAGTTTTTTTACAGTGCAGAAAGTAAATGTCTGTTGCTAGTTGGAGTTCTTCTAGAAGACGATTCTGTCTCAAACAGAGTTTGGTTCTTATGAGAGGTTAACTTCTCAGCACGAATATGACACTAAGGTACTAATCATCAGTTTTCCTCTTTCCTGACAGAACTTTAATCCACAGCAGAACTTTTTCCTTTTCCTTTCAAACTACATCCAGTTGTAGTCCCAGCAGGAAAGGCAGATCCCTGTTGATTGTCCTCAACCAAGGAGAAGAGTTTAATCTTTATTTATAGCATTTGTTAAATACCCACAGGAAACAGCAGGGTCAAGATCTCAGCTAAGACCTAAGACCTATCCAAGGTATATAGAAATAAGAAATAAGGCAAATTTCACATTCTTGAAAAATTTATATTCTAAAGTATAGATACAGTGATCTTTGAAATTTTAACTATTGGGAATAACTCAGAGAAACAACATCTGAGAAATGAGCACAAGGCAATGCATTAAATTGGTTTACTGAATAAAGCCTAGTACTGTAGGTACTTACATGGAAGCATACTCAGGCCACGTTGTAGCAATTATGAGTTTGTATTTTTCCAGTGTAACACTGGAGGGTTTCAGCTCCCAGCATGTTCACTATGGGTTTGGTGAGACCAAATAATGACAATGGTATGTTGGGGGTAAAAGCTCTTATACCAAGATTCATTCTCATGGTGGCAGATTGAGTGCTAGAATCATGTCCCCACCTCCACTCTTACAATTCACCTCCACATAGAGCAGGGGGTGGAGGACTTTATATAGCAACACAGTAATGGTTCACTGCCATCATGTGTGGAAGCATGCACATGAGCAGTAGGCCAAGTATTACATCTTTGCACATGTGCAGTGAGCAAATAGATTAGCGTCAGGTGAGCATTTTGGCCATGGGAACTTCCATTTTCCCTACACTCCACCCACCCAGGATTCTTACTTCACAATCTAAATGTCCTCAAACTTCTGTGATGGTCCTTGTGCGAGAAAGCTGGAACATTGTAACCATGTTCTTCAACAGCAATAGAGGTGTCCTCAAGCCTGAGGAGATAGATTGCCACCAAGTGGTCATTCCACCCATGTTCAAACCAGTTCCTCTCAGATGAGTTCACAACTCACACTTTCTACAGGAAACCAGTAGTGGAACTGGTAGGAAACTCCATGCACACCCATTAAGCAGATGTGTTGTCAGTTTTTGCTAGTGTGTGTGCCCAATCCATGAAAACACTAGAGGAGTTTAACCTTAAGGGCAATAAAGCACAAGTTTTAATGACACCAACATAGGCAAATCTTCTCCATCAGGTAGGATGCATACAAGAGAGTCATCCTATGATAGGACTGTGGCAGGAAGGAGGTCCCATCTGGGTCTAGTATACCATACCTTTACCCCTCTCCCTGTGGGGGATTATCAGGGATCTATGTATAGTGCTACTAGAGGTGCATGAACTGCCCATAAGATAAAACAAAACTCTAAAGTAAGATGCTCCTACCTTCCAGCCATTTAGGGTACACTACTGTGATCCATGGGAGCTACTCTGCTGTTACTCTAGGAATACACAGGGGGCCAGCCTCCAGGCCTTGTCCCTAAAGTGCAAGGAGGGCCAGCCATTGCTGGTCCATGTGTCAAAACGTCCCAGGCCACATCAACTGAATAGAATCTCCAGGGTTTATTGTCTATGCTGACAGCAAGATATTATTCTGGTGGCCAAACCCTGGCTTCAACAATTCCTCCTTAGATTGTATTTGCAGTTGTATAGGGGAAGCAACAATGTGTGTTAGCATGTCTACAGGGCTCAATGCCCCCTTCTGGGGCTTCTCATTCAAGCACTGTAACATTGTCCATAATCAGACTAACCATCCCTTTAGACTATTAGTATCTGACTTCAGGCCAGATTTTAACAAACCATTGTACCTCTCTATCATGCCTGTCCCATTAGGATTATTTGGTACATGGAACTTCCACTTTATCCCTAAGTACTGCACCCATTCCTTTAGCCTGTGGCCAATAATGTGGGGACTTGGATCACTTCCAATTACCTGTGGTGTGCAATAGGCCACAAAGAGGTGCTCTAGGCTTCTTTTGGTCATTTGCTGGTCCATACAATGTGCAAAAAAGGAAAAGTAACCAGAAGTCCAATATCTGTGTCCACATGAGTCATGACATATTGATACCCTTCTGATATGGTGGATGTTCAATATAGCCTGCCATCTGGTGAGGGGTGTCAGCCCATTAGCTATTGTCCTAGGTTGCTGTGGGATTCAGTGTAAGTCACTTTTAGAGCATACAATGCACTCCTGCCATGCTCTGGTGACTTCTTCTAAGGTTAAAGGCAGGCCCCACCGAATGTCTACAGCCCACATTGTTTCCTGCCCGACATGCAACAATCATTGACATAACCATTGGGCCACATCAGAGGCAGGCTTTCCTTCTAGCCAGTGTACCTGGGCCAATTCATCTGTTTCACATCCTGGGATGCCAGTGGCAAATTACCTGTCACATGATATACTGTAACTATTTTAATCTGACCTTGGGCCCATAAGGTTTGGCACAACTCTTGCCACCAAAGGGGTTGGTGACCAACCATCCAGTTGGCATGGTACCATGTCAGTAGCCATAGGGTCAAACCTCAATAGATGGCCCAGCTGTCAGTTACGACAACTATAGGGAAGGGATACTGGCTAATCACAGGCCATACTGCCCACAGCTCTGCCCACTGACTGCTTATCCCTTCACCCTCTTCCATCCATATTGTCTCAGTCTAAGGATGGAAAGACTCTGTTTTTGGAGCTTCCAATAGCTGGAGCCATCTGTGTACCATACATCTTCAGATATAGGGGTTCTTTCCTCCCCATAAGGGCTCTTTGCTACTAATGGCTCTAAAGCAACTTCTTCCTGCTTTTTACTGGTACAGGTCACTGGCTCCAGTGAACATTGGAGTTCTGTGTTCAAGCAACTAGTAGAGAAGGCACTACACTCTTGTAGGCATGTACCCCACTTGGCCAGTGTAGACATCTGTGGCACACCACTCTGTGCTTTTGGGCCCAATCTTATACCTACCCTGTAATGGGATAGGTGTTTATTACCTTTATCAGGGCTGTTATGGCAATGGGTTCCATAGCCAGCAATGCATGGTACATGACAATCAATTGTTTCTCTATTAAGGTGTACCACACCTCTGCTCCTTTCCAGAGTTGTGACCAGAATATGATAGGTTGCCTAGTTTGTTCAAGCCACTCACTGCCAGACACCCTAGCCATAACTGTCTTCAGTCACATCTACATCCAAATTGCAGGGCCTTGATGGGTTTATTACACTTAAGGCCTGCATGGCCTTGGCTGCCCATTTTGCAGTGGCAAAAACAGATGTACATGTCTCATTGTAGTACCTGAGGCCCCTTTGTACCAAATGCTATAAGGGCTTCAGAATTTGTGCCAAATGTGGGATAAATGCTCTCCAATAGCCTAAAAGGCCCCAAAACTCCTGCAATAGTGCTACAGTTTTAGGGGTAGGAAAGGCCTTGACTTTATCTCTGACTACTCCTGGAGTAACTTTGGTTTTACCTGAACAGACAGCCTCTAAGAATTTGACTGACAAATGAGGTTCCTGAACCTTGCTGCTGTTCATAGCCCATCCTTTCTCCTACAGATGTTGCAGCAGTCTAGGTACTGTACCTTCTAGGTCTGTAAAAGAATCAGAAGTGAGCATAACATCATCAATGTAATGGTACAGCTGCACCAGTGGCAGTTTCTCCCATGCTGCCAAGTCCTGGCCTATAAGTCCATGACAGATGGTGGCACTGTGGAGATACACCTGTGAAGAACAGTGAAAGTCCATTTCCATCCTTCCCAAATGAAGGCAAACTGTTCCTGACTTTCCTGTGCTATATCTATGGAGAAGAAGGAATTAGCAAGATCTATAACATAATGATATGTCCATAGTTCATGAGTGAGGGTATCCATGAGGGCTGTAATAGAGAGGACAGCAGCATGTAGAGGGGTTAAGACTTTATTCAATTCCCTATAATCCAAGGTTATGTTCCAGGAGCCATCCAGCATTTTTACTGGCCACATTGGCATATCAAAAGGGCTATGGGTGGGCTTTAGAATACCCACCCTTTCCAGTTCCTGAGGCTTTCTCCAATTACTTTATGCCCACCCAGGAAATTTGTGTTGCTTGGTATAAGTCAGCCACTGAGACACAGGCAAAGCTACAGGTGGGTGCTTAGTATGTCCCCTCAGAACCACCTTCACCACACATATCCTCAGTCTGAACTCACCTGCAGTGGTCTGTTAACCTTAGGCCTGCAGAATGTCTATCCCAAAAATATATTCAGGAACAGGAGAGATATACACAATATACTCCTTTGGGGGTAGATGCCCTATTCCCAACTGGATTGGGCTTGTTTCACTGATAACCTTACCCCCATATACATCTATAACAGTGGGGGTCCCAGGAAACTGCAAAGGGTTGCCATAAGTCAGTAAGCATTTGGCTCCTGTTTCTACTGGAGCTAGGACATGTTGTACACTCAGTGGGGATGAATGAATTGGTATTTCAACATGTGGTCTTTGGTCTCCACGTGGTCCCTCAAGGCAGACACTCCCCTCAGTCAAACTGTATCACCCAATTGGTTTCCTGTGAGGGAGTGGATGAGCTTGGCTCACTTTCTAGCAGGAAGTCTTGCAGGTGCCCAGGCCAGACTTGTGGCTTTGTCTCCAGCTTCCATTTCTTGGTCCTTGCCTTCGCCAACAGCCAAAACTTCTGCCCCAGCTTCAGTTGTTGCCACAGCTCCAGTAAGACTTTATTTGAGTTCCCATCAAATTTCTCTTTATCTCCTCCTGCCTTTATCAAATCAACCCACATCTGCGTCCTTGTGACCTTAATGGGGCCCTTCAAGCCCTTCCTCTCAGTAATGAACTGCACTCTCTTCCATGCCCACAACCTCAGCTTCCCCCCACAGTATGGGTAACCACATTTATGGGTTGCCCTAAGTGAGGGGCAAGAATGGCCACAAAGGGCACAAAGAAGGATGGGGGATCCATTTGCATCACAATATCCCTCATCCCTATGGAAAATAGCTCCTTATCAGGGTCTTGATTTCCTGGGTTATAAATGACATTTTTCATGCTCAACTCCCATAAAACCTGTTAGAGCTTGGCCTAAGTCTTCCATCTAGCGGGTTAAGATGGTAAGTCACCATGATTGGGCCATGAGGTACAAAGGACAGCCATAAGCCATTCAAGAAGTGAATAGTTCCCTGGGTTCTGGTGTGAATTCTACAGTTACCACAAGAGAGAATGAGTTGTCAGGGAATCTAGTTTTCCCACCTCTGATCCATACAGATGGATACTATCCACCCCTACATCCCAAAGGTGCAGGAGCCAGGATGATACGGACTCCAAGGGTTTCTGCTGAAACCAGGAGCCCAAATCTACCAGCTTCACCTGTGTATAGGGGTGGAACATGGAGTGTTCCATGACTTGGGGAGGGGGCTGCTCCTTTCTTGGAGGAACCTGTAGTTGCTGTGTCTTTACTTTCTTGACTACAAACAGGTGAAATTTCAACAGAGGAAGGGTTGGTGCTTCCAGCACCACCTCAACCACCTTGTTCTCCTCCAAAGTATCCTCCATCACTTCCAGGGCAGATGCCAGCTCTCTTGCCACTCTGCAGAGCACCTCCACCACTTCATCCTTTTCCTTATTCACAGCACCTGGCAGTAAAACCATCTCAATCTTCAACAAATCTCTTACCTCCTCCACAGCACCTCGCAATTTGTGTTCACATACTCCTTCTTGTGCATCTCATGGGAGTGTGTCATTCTCTCTTATGGTCTTTTTTAACACAGAAATAGCCAACATATGGCTCCCATTGACATGTGGGCATTCTGTTTCTCCAAGGATTTCCCTGTTTCATAGAGGGCCTCCATCACTGTCTCATGCATTACCTCATCCTCCCCCAAGTCCGGGGGAGGGGCCCACTCCTCTAGAAGGAAAGCCACCTCAGACCACATGTCCACTGGGAAACATCCAAGTATCTTCTCACCCTAGGGGCACCCTGTAGTATTTCCCCATCCATAGCAGCAGCCCACTGAAGCACTCCTCCTATGAGGGCAGCTTATTCTGGATTTTTTGGTATGCAGAAAATCTTGCCAACTACACCAAATGTAGCACCAGAGGGTTTCAGCTCTGGGCAAATTCACTCTGGATTCAATGAGATTGAATAATGACAAAAGAACATTGGGGGCAAAATGTCTTATAACAAGCTTTATTCTCACAGTGGCAGGTTGAGCACTAGAATCACATCTGTATCCAGCAAGTCCACAATCTACAATTTGCCTCTGCCTCTGCAATTCACCTCTGCACATAGCACTAGGCAGAGGTCTTTATACAGCAACACAGACAATAATGGCTCATTGCCAATGTGTATAAGCATGCACCTGTGCAGTAGGCCAAGTATTACATCATTGTATGTGCACGGTGGGCAAGTAGATTAGGGTCAGATGAGCATCCTGGCCATGGGAACTTCTATTTTCCCTACATCCAGTCTTTCAAAAGAGTGGTTCTCAGTCTTGACTGCACATTAGCATCACTTGGAGAGCTCTTAAAACTCTTAATGTTACATGTTATCTCAACACATCAAAATATCTGTTACTCAGGTATCAGTATTTTCTTTAAAAAAAACTCACCAGGTGATATACCAATATGCATCCAAGTTTGAGAACCAATATTATAAAAGATACCTGACTCAGAGTAGAACCACATTATTCAACATATGACTGGATAACATATGTTTAGAGAACATAGTCTAGACAATATATGACTAGAGAATCATGTCAGTGGCCAAATAATCATAATCTTACCAATTTGACCAATAGTCATTTCACAAGCTCCTTGGTGTTTATGAATGAGTTTATAAATAATCATCTGAGAGATTCATAAAACCTAGCCAAAATGACAAAATAAGATATTGGACATCCAACTCAAAAACTGCAGGAGAACCTTATTAACCTTGTTAAGGAAAGAATAATACCTTCTACTCTAGCTATGTTAAAAAGCACTAGGGTAAGACAAGTCATTCATTTCTATTCTCAAACACTTTCAGTGATCTTTCATTAATCAACAAAATACCTGTATCTGAATGTTCAAGTATGTTTGTTAAACATGAATATCTTGTAGACATACTGAATTAGAATCTCTGGGATAGGCCAAAGATCTATATTTTTAATAATGTCTCAGATAATTCTGATTTACACACATGTCTAAGGTTTATTTTATTCTTTAATAAGGCAAAACAAGGCATAGCAACCAGGAGAAATTCAAAACTTGTAGAATCCAACCTAACAAAAATCATAACAAATCAGTCATTTTTGAAGATCCAAAAAAATTTTTAAAATATTAACCCCAAAACGATAATAATGGTACTTTACTCGCCTTTTTTCTAGAAATTTAGATGGGAAAATAAGTAACAATGATACAGGACTTAAACTAGCTTCATTTTGAATTTTCATTTCTATCACTAAGAAAAAAGTAATACATCAACACCAATTTTAATCAAACTAATAATAATGACCTAGAGGTATAGTTTTCTTAGAAAACTTTTGCCACTGAAATGACTGGAAGAAATAAATTTTATGATTTACAGCAGGGTTAAAACACTGTATGTTTCTTCCTCCTAATTAAGTACAAACTAAGTGGGATTATATGACATTTTTTAAAAAGCATATTTCAAAGAAAATAAACTTTTTTCTTTTAAAAATGGCCTAGTGTCTATAAAAACAATGCCTGTTCATTATAAAATTTTAAATACCAAAAAATAGTATGAGGATAAGAAAAATTATCTGAAATCTCAGTTTCTGCAGAAAAGACAAGCAATTTATACATAGTTTACATAAATAAGAAAATTGATGTGCTGTAACCTATTTTTCTTTACTCAAGGATATGATTTGTACATTTTACAAATAGAACAACATATTATATCTTTTAATGACTACACTATTTATTTATCAGAATTACTTTAATCAATCCCCATTAAGGGGTATTAGGTGATTTTTCAAGTTTTCTCTACTATAAATTTGGTCTTAAGTTGACTCTTTATGTGAACATATTTTCAAATGTACAATTGTCCCTTGCTATATGAAAATAATCATTTCCCATATTGATTTATATTGCTAACAAACCCCAGAAAGATTGCACCACAACATCTGAGATTTTTCCATTATTTTATTTATTTATTTATTTATTTATTTATTTATTTTTAAAATTTTGGTATCATTAATGTACAATTATTTGAACAACATTTTGGTTACTAGACACCCTATTATCAAGTCCCCCACATACCCCATAACAGTCACTGTCCATCAGCGTAGTAAGATGCTATAGAATCATTACTTGACTTCTCTGTAAATACTGCCTTTCCTGTGTTCCCCCTGCTACATTATGTGTATTAATCATAATGCCCCTTTTTCCCCTTATCCCTCCCTTCCTACCCATCCTCCCCAGTCCCTTTCCATATGGTAACTGTTAGTCCGTTCTTGGGTTCTGGGAGTCTCTGCTGTTTTGTTCATTCAGTTTTTTCTTTGTTCTTATACTACACAGATGAGTGAAATCATCTGATATTTCTCTTTCTCTGCTTGGCTTATTTCACTGAACATAATACCCTCTAGCTCCACCCATGTTGTTGCAAATGGTAGGATTTGTTTTCTTCTTATGGCTGAATAATATTCCATTGTGTATATGTACCACTTCTTCTTTATGCATTCATCTACTGATGGACACAGGTTGCTTCCATTTCTTGGCTATTGTAAATAGTGCTGTGAAAAAAATAGGGGTGAATGTCTTTTTCAAACTGCACTGCTGCATTCTTAGGGTAAATTCCTAGGAGTGGAATCCCTGGGTCAAACGGCATTTCTATTTTGAGTTTTCTGAGGAACCTCCATACTACTTTCCACAATGGTTGAACTAGTTTACATTCCCACCAGCAGTGTAGGAGGGTTCCCCTTTCTCCACATCCTCGCCAACATTTGTTGTTGTTTGTCTTTTGGATGTTGGCCATCCTAACTGGTGTGAGGTGATATCTCATTGTGGTTTTAATTTGCATTACTCTGATGATTAGCGATGGGGAGCATTTTTTCATGTGCCTATTGGTCATCTGAATTTCTTCTTTGGAGAAGTGTCTGTTCAGGTCCTCTGCCCATTTCTTAAATAGATTATTTGCTTTTTTGTTGTTGAGGTGCATGAACTCTTTACATATTTTGGATATCAACCCCTTATCGGATATATCATTTATGAATATATTCTCCCATATGGTAGGATGTCTTTTTGTTCTGCTGATGGTGTCCTTTACTGTACAGAAGCTTTTTAGTTAGATATAGTCCCACTTGTTCATTTTTGCTTTTGTTTCACTTGCCCAGAGAGATATGTTCATGTAGAAGTTGTTCGTGTTTATGTCCAAGAGATTTTTGCCTATATTTTTTTCTAAGAGTTGTATGGTTTTATGACTTACATTCAGCTCTTTGTTCCATATTAAGTTTACTTTTGTGTATGGGGTTAGACAGTAATCCAGTTCCATTCTCTTACATGTAGCTCTCCAGTTTTGCCAACACCAGCTGTTGAAGGGGCTGTCATTTTGCCATTGTATATCCATGGATCCTTTATCATATATTAATTGACCCTATATGTTTGGGTTTATATCTGGGCTTTCTATTCTGTTCCACTTGTCTATGGGTCTGTTCTTGTGGCAGTTCCAAATTGTCTTGATTACTGTGGCTTTGTAGTAGAGATTAAAGTCAGGGAGCATAACTCCCCCTGCTTTATTCTTACTTCTCAGGATTGTTTTGGCCATTCGGGGTCTTTTGTCATCCATATGAATTTTAGAACTATTTGCTCTAGTTCATTGAAGAATGCTGTAGGTATTTTGATAGGGATTGCTTTGAATCTGTAGATTGTTTTAGGTAGGATGGCCATATGACAATATTAATTCTTCCTAGCCAAGAGCATGGGATAAATTTCCATTTATTAGTTTCCTCTTTTTATTTCTCTTAAGAGTGTCATGTAGCTTTCAGGGTATAGGTCTTTCACTTCCTTTGTTACGTTTATTCCTAGATATTTTATTGTTTTTCATGTAACTGTGAATGGAATTGTTTTCCTGATTTGTCTTTCTGCTAGATCATCGTTAGTGTATAGGAATGCAAGAGATTTCTGTGTATTAATTTTGTATCCTACAACTTTGCTGAATTCAGATATTATATCTAGTAGTTTGGGAGTGAATTCTTTAGGGTTTTTTATGTACAATATCATGTCATCTGCAAACAGCAACTGTTTGATTTCTTCCTTGCAAATCTGGATGCCTTTTATTTCTTTGTCTTGTATGATTGCCATGGCTAGGATCTCCAGAACTATGTTGAATAAAGGTGGGGGGAATGGCCATCCTTGTCTTGTTCCCAATCTTAAATGAAAAGCTTTCAACTTCTAACTGTTAAGTATAATTTTGGCTGTGGGTTTGTCATATATGGCCTTTATTATGTTGAGGTACTTACCCTGTATACCCATTTTGTAGAGTGTTTTTATCATGAATTGATATTGAATTTTGTCCAATGCTTTTTCAGCATCTAGGGAGATGATCATGCGGTTTTTGTACTTCTTTTTGTTGATGTAGTAGATGATGTTGATGGATTTTCGAATGTTGTACCATCCTTGCTTTCCTCGGATGAATCCCACTTGATCACAATGGATGATCTTTTTGATGTGTTTTTCAATTCGGTTTGCTAATATTTTCTTTTTTTTGTGATGTCTTTGCCTGATTTAGGCTTTAGAGTGATGTCGGTCTTGAAGAATGAATTTGTGAATATTCCCTCCTCTTCTTCTTTTTGGAAAACTTTAATGAGGGTGGGTATTAGGTCTTCACTAAATGTTTAATAAAATTCAGCAGCGAAATCATCTGATCCAGGAATTTTGTTTTATGTAGTTTTTGATTACCAGTTCAATTTCTTTGCTGGTAATTGGTCTATTCAGATTTTCTGTTTCTTCCTGGGTAAGCCTTGGAAGGTTGTATTTTTCTAGAAAGTTGTCCATTTCTTCCAGGTTATCCAGTTTGTTACCATATAATTTTTCATAGCATTCTTTCATAATTCTTTGTATTTCTGTGGTGTCCATAATGATTTTTCCTTTCTCATTTCTGAATCTCTTTATGTGTGTAGACTCTCTTTTACTCTTGATAAGTCTGGCTAGGGGTTTATCTATTTTGTTTATTTTCTCGAGGAACCAGTTCCTGCTTTCATGGATTCTTTCTACTATTTTAATCTTCTCCATTTTATTTATTTCTGCTTTAATCTTTATTATGTACCTCCTTCTACTGACTTTGGGCCTCATTTGTTCTTCTTTTTCTGGTTTCATTAATTATGAGTTTAGACTGTTCATTTGGGATTGTTCTTCTTTCCTGAGGTAGGCCTGTATTGCAATATATTTTCCTCTTAGCACGACCTCACTGTGCCCCACAGATTTTGTGGTGTTGAATTATTTTTGTCATGTGTCTCCATATAGCCCTTGATCTTTGTATTTATTTGGTCATTGATCCATTGATTATTTAGGAGCATGTCATTACACCTCCATTTGTTTGTGGGTTTTTTGTTTTCTTTGTGTAATTTATTTCTAGTTTTATACCTTTGTGATATGAGAAGCTGGTTGGTACAATTTCAATCTTTTTGAATTTACTGAGGTTCTGTGGCCTAGTATATGATCTATTCTTGAAAATGATCCATGTGTACTTGAGAAGAATGTGTATCCTGCTGCTTTTGAATGGAGTGTTCTGTAGATATCTGTTAGGTCCATCTGTTATAATATGTTGTTGAGTGCCTCTGTCTCTTTACTTATATTCTGTCTGGTTGATCTGTCCTTTGGAGTTAGTGGTGTGTTGAGGTCTCCCAAAACGAATGCATTTCATTCTATTTCCTTCTTTAATTCTGTTAGTATTTGTTTCACATACGTAGGTGATGCTGTATTTGGTATATAGATATGTATAATAGTTACGTCCTCTTATTGGACTGACCTTTTTATCATTATGTAATGTCCCTCTTTGTCTCTTGTGACTTTCTCTGTTTTGAAGTCTATTTTGTCTGATACAAGTACTGCAACTCCTGCTTTTTTCTTTCCATTAGTTGTGTGAAATATATTTTTCTATCCCTTTTCTTTCAGTCTGTGTATGTCTTTGGGTTTGAAGTGAGTCTCTTGTAGGCAACATATAGATGGGTCTTGTTTTTTTTATCCATTCTGCTACTCTATGTCTTTTGATTGGTGCATTCAGACCATTTGCATTTAGGGTGATTATCGAAAGGCATGTACTTATTTCCATTGCAGGCTTTAGATTGGTGGTTATTTAAGGTTCAAATGTAATTCCCTTACTATTTAACAGCCTAATTTAACTCACTTCATATGCTATTACAAACACAACCTAAAGTTTTTTTTCCCTCCTTTTTCTTCCTCCTCCATTCTTTGTATGTTATGAATCATATTCTCTACTCTTTGTCTGTCCCTTGGGTGTCATCTGTTTAGCCTTAGGAATACTTCCATCTATAGGAGTCCCTCCAAAATGCACTGTAGAGGTGGTTTGTGGGAGGTAAATTCTCAGCTTTTGCTTATCTCAAAATTGTTTAATCCCTCCTTTAAATTTAAATGATATCCTTGCCAGGTAGAATATTCTTGGTTCTTCTTGGTTCAAGGCCCTTCTGCTTCATTGCATTAAATATATCATGCCACTCCCTTCTGGCCTCTAAGGTTTTGTTGAGAAGTCTGATGATCGCCTGATGGGTTTTCCTTTGTATGTGATCTTTTTTCTCTCTCTAGCTGCTTTTAAAAGTCTGTCTTTATCCTTGATATTTGCCATTTTAATTATTATATGTCTTGGTGTTATCTTCCTTGGGTCCCTTGTGTTGGGAGATCTGTGCACCTCCATGGCTTGAGAGACTATCTCCTTCCCCAGATTGGGGAAGTTTTCAGCAATTACCTCTTCAATGACATTTTTCTATTCCTTTTTCTCTCTCTTCTTCTTCTTCTGGTACCCCTATAATGTGAATATTGTTCTGTTTGAATTATTCACACAGTTCTCCCAATATTCTTTCATTTTTAGAGATTCTTTTTTCTCTCTATGCCTCAGCTTCTTTGTATTCCTCTTCTTTAATTTCTATTCCATTTTCCATCTCTTCTACTACATCTAATCTGCTTTTAAATGCCTCTATTGTATGGTTCATTTCACACATGGAATTTCTTAATAATTGAATCTCTGACTTAAATTCATTCCTGAGTTCTTGAATATTTTTCTGTACCTCCGTAAGTATGTTTGTAATTTTTATCTTGAACTCTCTTTCAGAAATATTAGTGAGTTCAGTTTCATTTGGCCCTTTTTCTGGGATTTGTGAGATTTTGGTCTAAACCATGTTCTTTTGACGTTTCATATTTCTGTGTGGTACCCACTAGTGGGCATAAGCTGCAGTCTCCAGTCATAGGGGAGTGGAGCTGGTGCCTTGGGGAAGGAAATATCTGTTTCCTGATTCCTGTCTGTGGTGCCTGTCTCCAGTGTCAGAGCCAGTGGGCCAAGCACACATGTGTAAGCCTCTGTGCTTTGTGTCTCTAGCTGTTGTAGGCGGGGTCTCCCTCTGCCTAGCCTGACACCAGCACAGTGACTGCCAGTTTGAAAACTGGTGCCGGCAGGCTTGAGGAAGGTGCAGCAGTCTGCTTGTCACAGTGGGGTGCCTCAGAGATCCGTAGGCAGCCAGGGTGATGGAGCACTTGAAGCTCCTCAAAGTTCCCAATCAGCTGGGCATAGTGTGCCCAGGCAACCTTGTCCAGCTCTCCCTTCTCCCATGCCACAAGCTCTGTGCAAACCCTGCCCCTTTAGCAGCCCTCTTGCTGCTAGGAAGCCTCTCTGACTGCCTGCCTTTCCTCTGACATAGAGAGTGGCTGGATGTGGATCTCCTCCTCCACAAATGGCCGGAATGTCAGTCTTTCAAGCACTCTACCTTTCTGAGCTCCCCAATGTCCAGAGCACCACACAATATAGG
Source organism: Phataginus tricuspis (assembly GCA_029783875.1). Taxonomy (NCBI): domain Eukaryota; kingdom Metazoa; phylum Chordata; class Mammalia; order Pholidota; family Manidae; genus Phataginus; species Phataginus tricuspis. Next base: position 73,990,716 of record JAQQAC010016209.1, read on the forward strand.
TTTCTGCTCACAAAGCTGATCTCCAGGGCTAGGTGTTCAGTAGTCTCAAACTTCCACCTGCTCCCAGCTCCATTTCTCTTCCTCCTGCTGGTGAGCTGGGGTGGGGGAAGGGCTTGTGTCCCACTGGATTAATGCTTTTGTATGTTACCGTGTTTCATGAGGTCTGCTCTGTTCATGAGGTCTGTATGCAGTCTGATTCAACCTTCTTTCTTGTTGCTGTTTTAGGCTTAGTTGTATTAATTAACTATATTTTTGTACATATTTTGGTTTTGGTAGGAGTTCTCCATCTCACCTCTCACCCTGCAATCATGAATCTTTCAAATGTTTTCTTCCATGTTCATATGAGCACCCAACACATGTAGAAACCTTCTCACAACTTGCTTTTCTCACTTTACAAGGTGTCATAAAGTCTCGTGGGTTTCCGGACCTTTTCAAGGGCGGTGTGGAGTGCCACATCAGTCCTTCTGCACCCCGAGGCCAAGGGGCCAGGTTGAAGGCTCGGAAGCTGGCAGCTGGTCAGCCCATTATTTTATATACTCAATAAATCTGGGTTTTGTCAAATTTCTTAAATTTTTCTTTTCATGTTTTCAGTGTTTGTCCTGCCATTGTTTTAATTTTGTTTAAAAGAATATTAGTGAAATGATAAGTATCATTCTGCTTATTGGCCTTTGTGAAAGGAAGTTCAAATTTTTGAGCTCACACATAGTATCTGTCCCTGCCACCACAAACACTTGGTTCATGATCTCATTGAGTAAGTGCCAATGTGGCTGGGGAAGAAGACTAACTGACATTCAAGATAGATCACCTCATCTACCTGATGAAAGGTCATGTTCCACAGTGGATTTCTTCAGGTGGGTAACAGTTATGTGGCCCATGTATATATTCCCACTATGTACCTATTCCAACAGATCCATCCACAAAGCTCACTCACTTCTAATCTTAGACTTTTTGATCTTTTACCAACCAGCCAAATCATTAGCCACTGCCTATGAGACACTGTAGGTCCATACCTGAGGTAATCTCTCCCTCCATGCAAAATATGCAACTAAGTTCTGCATACATTCATAGGATAATATCCCTTCAACTCTAACTTTCAAGGTCACCTATTAATGGACAGCAGTGCAGTGCCATGCATGGTGCTGGTCTGTCATACAAATCTATCTATAAACCAGGACTTCACTTTTTTGCTCTTCCATTCAGTGGTTAAAAGAGGACCTCCTATGAGGTCATTGATATGATTTATGGGTGAGGTAGCAAAGTAGCAAGAGCAGTAGTCTGAGTCCCCTAGTCAATTGTCTTAGTTATGACCTCTGGACTTCTACAAGCTAGTTCTTGTATATACCATATTTATCTTATAAACTTATGCTGCTGTGCATATACAGTTTTATGATTTTAAAATCAGACAACACAAAGTTCAGGATGTTCTAATTTATGTCCTGTCAAGATTTTCTCTGGGGTCCTCAAACATGTGAGAAAGTCAACCCTGGAATTTAATTTTTAGGGTCTGTTTCTGGGATCCACTTCTGGTACATATCACTATTTAAATAGGGATCTCAGCCAGAAACAGATGGTACGCTTAAGCTGCATCCTGATTAATTTAATAGGGAGAATAATTTAAAAAGTATGGATACAGTTTAGGGAAACCAAGTGGTAATGTTTATCATTAATAAGAATGAAGAGGTAAATCAAGGATGCATTTACCAAAAAACAGAGTAAAACAAAACAAAACAAAACAAAAAACTCAGAGTGAGACAGAAACTATGAAAATCTGTTTTTTGATAGAGGGAAAAAAATACCTGCCATAACCCAACAAGGAAGGAAGTAGGCAAATAAGTAGCTCATCTTCCTTCATCACCTTCTGGTTTTCTGTCAGAGTCTTCCACTGGTTAAACCATGCAGAAGCCAGAAGGCAATGGCACACTAGAGTAGTCCACACAAGTCATCCTCCAAGGATTCATAGGTGGCTGGAGAAGGATGGATTGTAAAATATAGAATCAGACAGAATATATATAACAAATTTCCTTAACTGTTCACTTTCTAAAATATTGTTCACTTTTCTTAATGGAGATGAACAATAGAATTATTTGCCAGGTTCAAAATATTAGAAAAATTGAGTTAAATCCTTCTCTGGCATTGGATACATTTTAAAATAAATTAATAAGAGGAAATTCATAGTTTTACAATATTTAGTGCTCTTATTCAAAGCAAGGAATTTATCTGTTTAGTCAAATTATTTATGCCTTTCAGTAAAGTTTTAGAGTTGTAGATAGGATTTAAACATTTGATATTAAATTTGTTCCTCAATATTTTATGATTTGCTATTATCAATGATAAATTTACCTCTATTATATTTTCTAATTCTTATTATTTGTACACAGGTTGCATTTTATAGAAAACAATATTCATTATTTTTGTACTTTAATTCTACGATGAGCAAGAACTACAGACTAATGATTGTCTCTAATAGTTTTTCTCTGTTCATTCTCTGGACTTTTCCTGGGCACAATAATTTCTTCTGAAAATATCAATAATTTTGCCTTCTCTTTGCCAATATCTGTATTTCTCATATGATTCCCTTGCCTTATTAAAACAGCTAGCATATATAGAAAAAAATGTTAAATAACAGTGGAGATAACTGGATCTTTGTATTGTTCCTGATGTTAATGAGAATGATCATAATCCACCTTTAATCATGACACTGGGCTTTGGTTTGAGATTTATATCTCAATTCTTGTTTTATGGAATGTACCTTTGTAATTAAAGATGGTTGTTTGTTTTAACAAAGGCCTGTTTATATCTATGAAAATAAGGTTGAGACACTTATCTGCCATATTAAATATGATAAATTATATAAATATAAATTTCCTAAAAATGAACTTTTATAGCAATTCTCATTTCTTAACTTTTGCATTTTTAAAAATTATTTCTCTTCCTCACTCTATTTCCCTGTTTGACTAGCTTGGTTTCTAATTTTTTAGTGGTTAATTTATGTTAAGGCAATGATGCCTAATGTGATAAACTAGAAAATTCTTGCTTAACACAATAAAAGACAAATTTGCTCATGTAACAATCAAATGTATATATTCTTAATCAAGGTGTTAGGCAGAAAATTAGATATGAGTGGGGTGGAGAGAGAATAAAGCCAGTAAAGCCCACTAAATGGGACTCAAAGAGTTAACCAGGTAAAACCAGAGAGCCAGAAAGGACTCACAGAGTTAATGAGTTAATTATTTGAAATTCCAAAGGCCAGGAATAACTTAGAGTATCCAGACATTCCTCAGATAAAGAAAAGTATCCAAGAGTAGCTAATGTCTTCATTGTATCAATTAGATCATGCCATTTAAAATCTACTTAACCTGCAAAAAGGCTCAGTTTATATTCTTTAATTTAACCTGTATGCTTTTTTTTTTCCTCTTCTTCCTGCCCCTTCATCAAGTAACTTTGTAACCAGGGCAGGAGACAGACCTCAGAAGTGTAAATAAGCCTATGTGGTAAAAGAATGCTGAGATACAGGCCAACACAGTCACCTAAATAACCCCATTATCAAGAGAAAACTTCAAAGGAATCATGAATCACCTGTATACATCACACCTTATGCTGAACCTTACCCAAAAGCCCTATAAAACCCCTTAAGCATGCTTCCTCTCTGAGGGTGCCTGCACTCACCTTTCTTTGAGTGTCTCACTCTCTCTGTCCTACTTCAGGTAAGTATGGAGGGGCTGCTGTGAGCTCTTATGAGTGGCCCAGATGAAATTGCAGCTGTATGATCATACTCTTCAGTAGCCTGCCTGAAAATCTCCTTTGTTTTCCTTTGGGAAGTTCTCAGAACATAATGTCACTCCATCTAGTGCTCTGAGGCTCCCCCAAATCCTGAAATGGTAGTGACTTAGTTCCCATGCTGTGCAGATTCAAGCAGACACTGGACACCAGATGACCTTGGCTTTAGCAGCTGGCAAGGGATCTGGCCAAAGTCTACCAGGGGTTCATTGAGCTTCTCTTTCCTCCCTCTGGTTCTCCTTCCTCTCCTTTATTCAAGTATACCTGCCTTTGTGTACCTAGACTCTGGCCTGCTCCTCCCTTGGAGTGTATTCAAATAAAACCTTAACTCTGCTTCACTACTGTGTCTCTGCCCTGCAATTATTTATTGCAGGGGGACAAGAACTGAGGACAACACATTTAAGCCCAAACAAAGGATTATCTTTATTTCACGTGATGATTCAAGGACTGAAGCTCCTTCTTTCTGCCTTACTGTCTTTTCAACTCCTGGGACCTCAAATGCCTCTGCATTTATTCAGTGGATACAGAAGGAGAAAATGGAGAAGGCATCTCACTTCTTAAAAATTCAGACCCAGAAGTAACACTACATCTGTGCCCATTTCCATGTTGAGACCTAGTTCCATGAACACATACAAAGAAGATTGAGAATATTCTCTGGATAGGCTGGTGCCCTTTGGCCCTCATTTTGGAAGAAGCAGGACATGTTTTTGGTGGACAGTTAAGTTTTAATGTTAGAGTTACCTACCTGTGGGTAAAATTGCAATATTTCCATAATCTCTCACCTGGCCTTAGTGCACCTCCATATCAATAGGTGTTTCCAAGGGCTGGAGAGAAATTAGGGCATATCTGGGCCAGAGAGGTTGGGTGGGGACCCTTTTTGCAGCAGGGTTGTGAGAGCCATGGGCAAGCATAAGTGAACAACTGCTTGTAGGCAATAAACATATTTCTCCCACTTTATTTCTGACTGATTTCAGCTTCAAAGGTATTTTGCCCTGGGCTGGGAGAATATTTTCCTCCCAGAGTTACACTACCCTTGAAACTTTACCATAGTAGTAAATCACAGTTAATACCTTAATCCACTTCATGAAAAAACAAAAGAATTTAGAACATTTTCATTATAATCATGTCCTTACAATTCAATATTCTTGCCACCCAGCATTCAGATCTCTCTTATTTTCAAATAGCACATATCATATATTTAAAAAGTATTACATTATCATTATCATTTATTAGCATTTTCTAAACACTTTCTAAACCCCATTTATATGGATAGATAGCTAGATAGACATATATGTTCATCTCATTCCTTCTTTCAATTCAGAACTTTTGGAAATCTTCCTAGACCACACCCTTGATAAGTTACTTTAATGTGGGTCTATGGATGCTAAGGACATTCAGTTTTTGTGTATATGAACATATATTTACTTTGCTGTCATTCTTAAAAGATAATATTGATGAGTATACAACTTTTGGTTGAAAACATTTTCTCACAATACTTAGGAATATGTTGTTCCATTGTCTTCTAGATGTCTATTATTGCTCACAAAGACTGTATCTTCAGCCTAATTGCCATTTCTCTGTAGTTAATCATCTTTCCTAACTGCTTTTGAAGCAACATGCGTTGGTGAGCCCAGGTGTAAATATATGTTTATTTATGCTACTTAGTATTTACTATGTTTCCTTTATCTTTGGAGATTAACTTAAGGGTTTAGTGTTTGGGGTCTAATAGGGCCTTTTGGGTAAGGGTCAGCATAAGGCATGATGTATACAGGTGATTTATAATTCCTTTGAAGTTTTGCCTTAAGAATAGGGTTATTTAGGTGACTGTGTAAGCCTGGATCTCTGCATTCTTTATGTACATATGTTTATTTACAATTTGGAGGTCTATACCCCATCCCATCCTGGTTACAAAATTACTTGATTAAAGGGCTGGAAGAAGAGGAAGAATAGCTTATAGATTAAGTTAAAGAATAAGTTGGACCTTTTTGCAAGCTAAGTAGATTTTACAATGGCATGACCCTTGTCCTATTTCCCTGCTCTACCTCATGAGTTTGGGCAGAGAAGTCCTTGACTGACTTTTCTTTATCTGGAAAATATGAGAATTCCAAGTTACTTCTGTCCTTTGAAACTTCAAGTCTTAATTAATTGACTCTTTGAGTCCTTTCTGTCTCTCTGGTTTTATCTGGTTAACTCTTTGGGTCCCTTTTAGTGGGATTTATTGGCTTTATTCTCCTTACAGCCCTATCTTGTCTGTCTTTATGCCTAATAATACCATCTGAGGGCTTAGATTTCATAGAACAGATAGGTCTTCATTGTGGCCTAAGCCATTACCATTGCGTCCTGTCTATATTCTTTATTTTCTGGCTTTTACACATAACATTATCCTTTTAAGATTACCATATTTTTGTGTGTAGCAATGGTTCTTTCCAATTCCTGCATAGCATCCCCATAGTTAAGGTTAATTCAGCATAATTTACTTCTAATTCTACTCATTAAGAATATTCAGGTTTCCAGGTTTTGGTTATTATAACTACTGCCATTAGAAGCATTCCTGTCCATTTCTTTTGGTGAGTATATGTATATACTTCTGCTGTTTTTATAACCCAGATGAATTAATGTGTCTTAAATGTATTTTTGATGAACAGCAGTTTGTCCTAATGTAGTCTAATCTATCAAAGTGTTCCTTCATAATTAGTGCCTTTTGAGTTCTATTAAAAAAATTCGTTGACCACCCCCCACTGTCATGAATATTTTGCATATTTTCTTTTATAACTATAATTGTTTTACCTTTAATATTTAAATACATAATTCATAAAGAATTGATTGTTATGTGAGGTTTTAGTGACAGCAGCATAATTTATCTTTTCCTGTACTGATATCTAGTTGATCTAGTACCATTTACTGAAAAGACTATCTTTACCTCACTGTATTGCAGTGTCAACTGTTTCATAAACTAGGTGACAATGTGTGTAGAGGTCTGATTTTTAATTTGCTATTATGTTTCATTTGACTGTTATTTCCATTCAGTTCAAAATATTTTTAAATTTCTCTTGAGACTTTCTCTTTGACCCATCTATAATATAGCTGTGTATTGTTTACTTTCCAAGAATCTAGATATCTTTCTGATATCTTTCCTTTATTGATTTATAGATTGACTCCACTGTGTTCAGAGAACACACTGTTTGATTTCAGTTCTTTTAAAATGTTGAGGTTTCTCTTTGGGCCAGGATGTGGTCTATCTTGGGGCAAGTTCATGCGTCTTTGAAAAAACAGTATTCTGATATTTTGGGGTGGAGTGTTCTATGTATACTAATTACACCCCTTGGATGATTGGTTCAGTTCTTCCATATCCTTGTTGATTTTCTGCACAATAATTCTATTGGTTATTGAGAGGAGGGTGTTAAAGTCCCAAATTGTAATTGTAGATTTGTCTATTTCTTCTTTCTTCTTTAACAATTTTGTTGAGTCCTTACTGTTTAATGTGCATATACTTAGGATAGTTATATATTTTTGACAACTTGATCCTTCTACATTATATAATCTCACTCTTCTTCACCAGTAAATTTCTGTGCTTTGAGATAATTCATAAGGTATTAATATAGCCCTTTCTGCTTGTGTTAATGTTTGAATGGTATATATTTTCTCATACATTTTCTTTCAATCTATCTATGTTGTTTTATTTGAAGTAATTTTCTTACAGACAGAGTATTGTTGGATGATTTTTTTATCAGCTCTGTTAACATCTATCTTTTAACTAGTGTATTTAGGCCATTTGCATATGAGATAATTATATGTTAGGGGTTAAATCTTCTTTTTTATTATATGTTTTCTGTTTGTTTCCTCTGTTTTTTGTTCTTCTATTTTGCTTTTCTTGCATTTCTGGGGGTTACATGGACATCTTATTGAATTCAACCTTCACTTATTTATAGTGCTTTTGAGAAAAATTTTATATTAATTTCTTAGTGAATCTCCACCATTACAATATACATATATAACTTAGTCTATTGGTATTGAAGTTTAACCGCCTTGAGTAAAGTATAGAAAACTTACTCCCATTTATATCCCTTATGCTCTCCAGTTTCTAAGTATAATTGCCTTAAGTGCTTCCTTTACATACCTTCAGCACCACACCAGATGGTATTATAATTTTTGATTCAACCATCAAATATGAGTTAAATTCACAAGAAGGGTAATGTATTATTTTACACATATACATTATATTTATATAGTCTATTTTTACATTTCTGCTATATTTATATCCTTCCTGAAGTTCCAAGCCTTCTCCTGTTTTCACTGTTATGACAGTACCTTCAGTAATTCCTTAATAGGTTTGATAGCAACAAATTCTTTTGCTTTTCTTTTCTGAAAATGTTTTGTGTCAAATATAGATTAAGTATTTGAAAAATATCATGCCATATCATTCTACCTCCATGGTGTCAGATGAAAATCCATTGTTATTTGAGTTGGTATCCTCCTAAGGTAATGTCTCATTTCTCTTGAAAATTTTAAGATTTTAAAATTTGTATTTAATTTTCAAAAGTTTAATTATGTTTCTTGGCAAGAATTTCTTTAGGTTCATTCTAACTGTGTTTCATTCAGCATCTTAAGACTACAGACTTTTCTTTCACCTAATTTGGATTTTCTTTATCATTTTTTGCTATTTCATTATCTGCTCTAATTCTGATTATTTCCTTCCTTATTCCCACTTTGCATTTAGTTTGCTATCGCTTCCCCTGTTTTAAGATTGAAAATTAGTTTGTTGATTTGAGATAATTCTTTCATAACATGGGCATTACAGGTACAAATTTCCCTCTAAGTACTGCTTTACCTGCATCTCATAAGTTTTGGTAAACTGTGTGTTCATTTTCATTCCTCTCAAAGTATAACTTCCATTGTGGTTTATTTAATAATGTGTTTAATTTGCACATATTTGTGAATTTTTCAAATTTGTTATAACTTCCCAGTTTCACTACATTATGATGAGAGAATGTATATTATATTATTTTAATCACTTTCAATTTAAATTTAAAAGTTTATTTAATTGCCTAACAATTATACATACTGGAGATTGTACTATGTACACTTGAGAAAAACGTGTATTTTGCTGCTGTTGAGTATAAAGTTTTTTTCCTGCTTTTTTTAAAAGTATCATTAATATGCAATCTTATGTTGGTTTCAAATGTACATCACAGTGGTTCAACAGCTCTTGTGCTCAACTTATATTGTGATTGTGAATTATTGTGCCTTTTGACACCCTTCCCCACACCTGCCAAAACTCCATCCCCTTGGTAACCACTAGTGACTTCTTAGTGTCTATGAATCCAATGCTGTTTTGTTCCTTCTCTTTTCCTTTATTTTTATATTCCACAAATAACTGAAATCATATGGTATTTGTCTTTGTCTGGCTTATTCACTGAGAATAATACCATCTAGATCCATGTTGTTGCAAATTGCAGGATTTCTTTTCTTTTTATGCTTGAGTAATAGTACATTGTGTATGGAGTTAGACAATAATCCAGTTTCATAATCTTACATGTAGCTGTCCAGTTTTGCCAACAAAGTTGTTGAAGAAGATGTCATTTCCCCATTATATATCCATGGCTCCTTTATCATATATTAGTTGACCATATATGCTTGGGTTTATATCTGGGCTCTCTATTCTGTTCCATTGATCTATGGGTCTGTTCTTGTGCCAGTACCAAATTCTCTTGATTATGGCAGCTTTATAATAGAACTTGAAGTCAGGGAGCATAATCCGCCCAGCTTAATTCTTCCTTCTCAGGATTGCTTTGGCTATTTGGGGTCTTTTATGGTTCCATATGAGTTTTAGAACTATTTGCTCTAGTTCATTGGGGAATGCCATTGATATTTTGATAGGGATTGCATTGAATCTGTAGATTGCTTTAGTCAGGATGGCCATTTTAACAATATTAGTTCTTCCTATCCATGGGCATGGGATGCATTTCCATTTATTGGTATCTTCTTTAATTTCTCTCATGAGTGTCTTGCAGTTTTCAGGGTGTAAGTATTTTACTTCCTTGGTGAGGTTTATCCCTAGATATTTTATTATTTTTGATGCAGTTGTAAATGGAGTTGTTTTCTTGATTTCTCTTTCTGCTCATTCATCATTAATATATAGGAATGCAACAAATTTCTGTGTATTAATTTTGTATCCTGCAACTTGGCAGAATCCAGTTACTAGTTATAGTAGTTTTTGGGTGCATTCTTTAGGGTTTTCTATGTGCAATATCATGTCATCTGCAAACAGTGACAGTTTAAATTCTCCTTTACCAATCTGGATGCCTTTTATTTCTTCCTGTTGTTTGATTGCCATGGCTGCAACCTCCAGAACTATGTTGAATAATGGTGGGGAGAGTGGGCATCCTTGTCTTGTTCCCGATCTTAGGGGAAAAGCTTTCAGCTTTTCACTGTTAAGTATGATGTTGGCTGTGGGTTTGTCATATATATTCTTTATTATGTTGAGGTAATTACCCTCTATTCCCATTTTGTTGAGAGTTTTTATCATGAATGGATGTTGAATTTTGTGGAATGCTTTTTCAGCATCTATGGAGATGATTATGTGGTTTTTGTCCTTCCCTTTGTTGATGTAGTGGATGATGTTGATACACTTTCAAATATTGTACCACCCTTGCATCCCTGGAATAAATCCTAGTTGATCATGATGGATGATATTTTTACTGTATTTTTGAATTCAATTTGCTAATATATTGTTGAGAATTTTTTCATCTTTGTTCATCAGGGATATTAGTCTGTAATTTTCTTTTTGGGGTGTCTGTCTGGTTTTGGTATAAGACTGATGCTGGCCTCATAGAATGAGTTCAGAAGTATTCCCTCCTATTCTACATTTTGGAAAACTTTAAGGAGAATGGGTATTAGGTCTTCACTATATGTTTGACAAAATTCAGTGGTGAAACCATCTGGTCCAGGGGTTTTATTCTTAGGTAGTTTTTGATTACCAATTCAATTTCACTGCTGGTAATTGGTCTGTTCAGGTGTTCTGTTTCTTCCTGAGTCAGCCCTGGAAGGTTGTATTTTTCTAGATTATAGTCTAACTCCATACACAAAAGTAAACTCGAAATGGATCAAAGACTTGAAAGTGTCATCAAACAATAAAACTCTTAGAAGACAATATAGGCAAAAATCTATTGAATATAATCATGAGCAACTTTTTCCTGAATGCATCTCCTTGGGCAAGGGAACCAAAAACAAAAAAGAGCACATGGGACTACATCAAGTTAAAAAGCTCCTGTACAGCAAAGGGCACCATCAGTAGAACAAAAGGGCCTCCTATAGTATGACAGAATATATTTGTGAATGACATATCTGACAAGGGGTTAACATCCAAAATATATAAAGAACTCACACACCTCAACACCCAAAAAGCAAATAACCTGATTAAAAAATGGGTGGAGAATACGAAGAGACAATTCCCCAAAGAAGAAATTTACATGGCCAACAAGCACATGAAAAGATGCTCCACATCGCTAATTATCAGGGAAATGAAAATTAAAACCGTGATGAGATATCATCTCACACCAGTTAGGATGGCCAACATCGAAAAGACTAGGAACAGCAAATGCTGGAGAGGATGCAAAGAAATGTGAACACTCCTACACTGCTGGTGGGAATGTAAATTAGTTCAACCATTGTGGGCAGCAATATAGAGTTTCTTCAAAAAACTAAAAATAGAAACATCATTTTTTTTTCAATTTATTTTATTTTAGTATCATTAACCTACAATTACATGAGTAATATTGTGATGATTAAACTACCCCCTTCATCAGGTCCCCCCCACCAACCCTATTACAGTCACTGCCCATCAGCGTAGTGAGATGAGAATCACTACTTGTCTTCTCTGAGCTG
>JAQQAC010016209.1:74009361-74036164 GCA_029783875.1 Phataginus tricuspis
TAGGTACATATGCTTATAATTGTTATAATGTCCTGATAGACATACCCACTATAAAATGTTCCTCTTTATTCTAGTATCAACCTTTGTTTCAAAGTATATTTTTTCTGATATTAGTAAAGCATTCAAGCTTTCTCATAGTTACTACTTGCACAATATAAATTTCATGCTACTTTTATTATCAACCTATTTTTGTCTGTTTTGCTATCAATCTGTGTCTTTCAATCCAAAGTCTGTCTCCGATAAAAAACATAAAACTGGATCATTTTGTTTTGTTTCCCCACTTTGATGACCTCTGCCTTTTGATTGGGTTACTTAATCCATTCATGCATTTTTAATTGAGGAAAAATTCACATAACAAAATATTCACCAGTTTAAGCATTTTAAAGTGGACAATTCTGTAGCCTTAAGTATATTCACAATGTTGTGAAACCATCGCTACTGTCTAGTTCCAGACTATTTTGATTATTCCAAAAGGAAACATCATTTGTATTAAAGAGTCATTATTCATTCTTTTTATCCCTGTGTCCCTGGTAACCATTCATCTGCTTTCTGTGAGTCCACATTTGTTGCTATTAGCCTATTGATTATATGGGGATGCAAAATTACAGAATTCTCCTCCCACTCAAAAAACTTGCATGTGTGTCTATAAGAATACAGTATTCTATGGACATTTGGTTAATTTAGCCTATTTATAGATTTCCTAGGTTAATGCAGGCTGTGGTTGAGCTTACCTTCTTTGATACAAGGCTAAGAGCTAGTCTTTGCCTGCAGTGCTGATGTGTGTGCTCTTTGTTCATATTTCACTCGTGGAGCATTTTTCTTCTACTTCAGTCCCTATTCTGCAAGCCCAATAACATTTCAAAACCTATTATGCATAATTTAGATGTTTTTCTCGGAAGCTAGCCACCCAAAATATCTAGCACACTATACTCCAGGGACACAGAAGTCATACCACCTTAATATTTATTAATTCAGATACTTTTCTCTATCTTTTTAACCATTACCTTAGTCTGAGCTGTCCTAATCTCTTGACTGGAGTATAGGTTAATAAACCTCAAAACAGGTTATCTCTCATACATTCTGGTACCTTTTAAATAAACAATCATAGTGTGACCAAAGTGATCTTTTCAAAATTTAAATCTTAAAATATCATTCCATTATGTTGTTTCTAACAACACTCAGAATATAGAGTTAATTATTATAATGGCCCCTGCATTCTTCTGTAGCCTAAGTTTGTCACTTTTTTGCTTCATCTGTAGTCTTTTTTCAATTCCTCATACATTTCACTCTCCCTTCTGTGTGTACTAGTTCATCTAGCTGGAATAATCTTCCCTTCCCATCTTTGTCTAATTAACACTGACTCATTCTTCAGGTCTCAACTAAATTCTACTTTTGTATGAAGACATTAATTGACAGTTAAAAAATCATGTCTTCTTTTAATTAATCTCATAGGACAATTTATTTTCTCTTTGTAGCAATTACCTAGGTTACCTTTCCTCTTTTATATATCATACTTTGATTAATAAATATTTCCCTTATGCAACTGTATTCTCTTTGAGGGGATGGAAAGTGTCTGTTACTCTCTAATGTATTCTTGGTGCCTAGAAGATTTTCTGATAGCACTTAAAATACATGTAATGTGTATATGTGTGTGTACATGTGTATGTTAAAATTTTAAATGAATAAAAATGTGTGAAAAATTGGTCTGAAATTAGTGTGTTCCAAAGGTCAACATATACTGCAAATATATATTTGTAACTAAACACATATTAAAAAAAAATCAGCTTAATAACTATTTGGCATAGTTCATAATATATAGTAGCCTTAGCAACATATTCTACTGTATTATCTTTTCAGATGAAAAACTGAATCAATTAATGGCTGCTTCCTTTTACTCAAACATCAAGTCTATATATTTGACATGTTTTAAGCTTTCTTTGTATATCTTTCAATATTCTCTAGAGGACGTGTGTTATCACTGAAGGATTTAAAGACCATTAGAAATGCTTCCAGATTTTTTAATATCACCAAAAGTTTTGTTTTTGCTCTTAAATCCAGCAATCATTCCCCACTGATTAAATTCTATTTTCTTCTTACAACCCTTTCACCCAACCCACCCCATTTTATAATTAACTTATTAAATTCCACTTCTGATACAGTAATGAGATTTTAGATGTTATTTCCACACATTGAACTTACTCGGAAAGCTCTTTTTATTTTAAAGTTTTTTTTGTTATGTTTTAATCACAATTAAATCTGTGAATAAATGAAAGACATGTTCTTCCTTACTTAGAAGTAGTGAATCTTTAAGATGACTTAGAAGAATATACACTTTAGATAAGACCAATTTACCAAAGCCAAAACTTGTTTATAAAACTATGATTAAATTCATTTGTGTGTTTGAAATGTACAGTTACATGGATTCAAAAACTATTTGGCATTTTTTTCCCATCATGATTATTACTTAGACTGAATGGAATGAGGGAATGGAATGTGTCTGCTACTAAGTGCATGTTTGTTTTTAGATAATGTGCAAGAGAAAAAGACTTTAAAACCAACATTTCTTTAACAGGTTTCTGGCTTCACTGGAAATGCAAAAGAATAATTTTTTTTATTATTTTGACTTAGAATTTCCATACTACTCATTGTCAGTAAATATATATTTGAAAAATATCAGAAAAGTATATAAAATTTTTGGCTCAATTATAGACTATGATATGGATATATTGGCTCCCTCTTTGTAAACTAATCATTTCAATATATAGTAAAAGGGTGTTTTTGGAAAAGAAAACATACATTAAAGTAGCACAGTACCAACTTCAAAATATTTATAGTTATAAATGCAAATGAATTACTCCAGTATCCCATTAAACAGCCTAAATCAAACAAATACCTTTAGTAGAGGTAATGAGCAAGGGAAACAAACAAGCATACACCAAACTTGTCATGGAGTTCCTTTAAATGACTTTAGCAAGCCCACATGGCAGTAAAGATAGACTTCTAGAACTGAATCAAGCCCCCATTGAAGTCATTAGGGTCTATATAAGATTTCTTTCTATGTTAGAAATTGTTGCCTAAAACCTATTACACCTAGAATTGCAGTGAGGGCCAAGTAACTTTAGTTGTCAAAAAGACTACCTGGGGGAAAGAAAACACGGCCATCTGATATTGAGTTTAATGCATCTAAATATACATTCCACGCATATTTTGTAATATTCCAATTAAGTGGAAATTTCTTAAATAGAAGGTCCATTCTGTATTTTTCACAGCTCTAATATGGTGATCAGAGTTATTCCTTTACATGTTCTTTCTGTTATCCCAGACACACTATTGAATTCCTATGAGAAATGGAACCAAGACTTCTATGAGATTTTAAGGTACAAACGAAATAATCTACAGAACTATATCAAAAGCACCATGCTTTTGCCCAGATTATCCTAAATAAAATATTTAGTTATCCTCAGAAGTTGAATCTCATTGTTCTGGATTTCTGCATTAGGCTATCTATTTATAAATACATCCATACCTATATCCATATATCCATATATATATATATATATATATATATATATATATATATATATATATACCTGCATTATATTAAAATAACTACTTTTTTTACTTCACAAACAACAGTGGACATTAATCAGATGCATCTGCACATGAAAAATTTTTACATGTTAGAAACTTCTAAGTGAGAGTCTTCTTTGTCTTCAGGTGTGCAAAGATTTGCCTCCTCAGAGTGTAATTTTATCCTAGATGTTTGTTCAATATCTCAATAACTAGGCTAGAGAAAGGTGGCTATTTCCTTTTCATACCTTTTTGTATGTTTACAATATCAAATGCTTAATTAAAATATAATTGTAAAAGTCGCAACATACATTTTATAAGAATTTAATTGCCATTTCCAGAAACTGTTCTCCATATGTGATTTGCACGCAAGCTAATCCCTCTCAGAAGTATTTTTAATCAAGTTCAGCAGTCTTGGAGGCATGTTTCTCTTTGTGTTTAAAGCAACCACTGACTTTCTTCCTAATGTTACTAAATTCTTTAATTTAAAACAAGGTAGTAATTGAAACAGCCTGGAAACACTCACTCATTCAATTGATGCAGATTCACCAATATACTCTTTTTACCACTCTCCCACTAGGGATTATATAAAGTAGAATTTTGTTACATGGAAAGCAATTCTTTCCACCAGAATATGTTAAATCTATGGAAAGATTTTTCAAATTTCCACATACAAGAAAAGAATGTAGGGAGACTGCTCACAAATCAGAAACTCTAGAGATAAAGAGATATCTGCAATAAAAGGGTTTCTTGAGTCTTTACAAATGATATTTAGAGAAAGCAGTGAGCCCTGGGATAAGAATTTTCTGTTTCACCAGCAGCAATGCCAGTTAACAGAAACAACTTGTTCACCAGACTCAAAAAAGGGCACATTTGTGCAGGGTCTCAAGGAAAGAAAGTTCTTTAAACACATTGGCTACAGGTAAGGAAGTTGGGCTAACACAAAACAGGGAAAGTCCTCGGATAGGGGGCTAATCTGTAGAGAAGGCTTGTGGGTTGGTTGTTGATGATGGTCAGACACTGGTCACATGCAAGGGTATATGGTGGTTCTAAGGACTTTCTAGATGCTTGTTGAAATGACTTCATCCAGGAATGTGGAGTATAAGCCTGTGGATATTGACTGATATGCTTCCCTTGTCTCTCTCCCTCATTCTCTGGCTCTTATGTCACTTAATTTAGGATATTTCAGATTTTTTGCCTTCTCACTACATGCTGGTTTAAGAAAATGTAAGCTTTGTTTCTGACAATTAATAGCTGTGAAGCCTTTGTTATTTTTAGGGTATCAAATTTGAATTAATTTTAGCCCTATTCAGAAACCTAGAAAACTCAAGTAAATGCCCATTTCATATTTTGAAATATCCTGGACAAGCAATAGAAGACAAAACTTTTTAACAACTCAGATTATAAGCATAAGGAAAAAACTCAGTTTTCAAAGTCATATGGTAACTGAAAATTGGAAATGCCTTTTCCATTTATTACAAGCTCTATCTTTACAGTGTAAAAAAAAATACATTCTGGCACATGTTAAAATGGTAAAGAAGACTTTAGGACTACTTCTATTGGTGTCAAGGTCAGACTGATGTGTTGGAGGCAGGGTAGGTGAATGGAAAATTACTTAGATGAGAAACTAAGGTAGGTAGGAGAATACTTTCTAAACTGATTTAATGGGATTCTTGCTGACGGCACACCAGGGGGATCAAGTATCTGAGGGTGGAGGATGAGGAATTGGATCAGACATCCAGGATAATCATATATTAGGAGTGGGGGATTCTTACTAAACTGACTTAGTAGGATTCTTGCTATAACTGGGATATGCAGGCCAAAGAAAGGAAGGGGGCCAACGTCAAGGTCTAATCGACTAAAGGGCTCAGCAGAGACTGACTAAAGTTTGGTCAAGGGGAGTGTCTTTGTCAATAGAAAAAGAAAAAGAAGGCACAGAGTGGGTGTGCATCTTGCAGAATATTGGGAAGCATTTAATTATAGATTTGAGTCATTTAAAATCTCTAGTAACTTTTTATTTCTTGAGGAATTTACCATGCACTCAAGAGTTGATTTATTTGATATTGATCTTGCTCTTAAATGTGTTCCAATTATGTTTGAAGCATTAGACACTGTTAAAGTAAATTCAGGCCATGCATTCTCAATTATAGTCTTTTATCCTGGCCACTCCAGAGTGCAAAGACATTTGATGTCTGCTTCCTTAGATTCCAAGTAATCATATCTTAATTCAGCAAAGCCTGGGGTCAACTATGTAACTGTCTGCAATCCTCCACAGACACCACTTTGTAACTGTAGAATACTGGTCTGGCTGCAGTTTTTTTTCCGATCCACCCAGTTCTGTCAGTGTGTCACAACTTTTAAGTTCCCTGCATTCCAGGTGGATCAGCCATTAACTATGGCTGTGGTCCTTGAGTCTCCTTTCAAGAGACACATTTTGCTCCTATTGTCACAGATAATCTTAAACTTAATTTCATCATTTTCCCAGATTTCTTTCTTTTTTGTGTTTTATTTTGAAATTAAATGACTCAATGAGTCATTAACACTGTGACTTCCCCACTTTTTTTAAGTGAGTTGCACAGATACCTTGTATTAAGAGATACTTCTTTATATCAAAATGTTTTCATATTGTCCCCTTTATTTCCTCGATTTCACCACTATTCATTCATTAGATATTGCAAGTACATGAATGAGTATCCAGCATAGGCCAGAGGAAATATCTAACCTTATAGAGTTTGGAGCTTCCTTTCTTGTACTGCTAACAATGCTTATTTCAAATTGTGTGGCGTTATTCACAACATGGGGCTGAAATGGCTGAAGATCCCTGTCTAAGAAACAGAATGGTATCTGCACAGCAAGTCTGTCACAAGACAAAGTATGTAGAAATGGTACAGTTTCAAGCAAGTAAAAAAGGTTGTGAAACCTCTGCTAGATTTGTTATTTTCTCCTAGTCCCATAGGAAGGGGTCATGATGAGAATAGAATCTGTAAATATCAGGTGCTTGGCTGTCACTTGCAGTATACATCCATTTGGAATGGCAGGCAATAGTCCCAGTTGTTAAGAAAGTGTGTGATGTATCTCATTATGCCATTACTGCTAAAAATTGTGTGTTCCTGCTGGTACTCGAGAGATCTGGCAGCAAAATTGGTACTTTTCTGGAATGGGAGGCAAAGCACATCAAGCAGACATTTGGGAATCTAAGAAGCAGATGGTGTTGTGTATGCAAAACAAATGACAATGAATGTATTAATTTATGGACACCACAAAAATTAAATATAATTTTAAAGGAATGCTAGGGTAGAAATGCTGGGCCCAGAAAACACTGTATATTGTCCTGAAGAGCAGTTGATGGAGATCAGAAACTGGTGCCTAGGCACAGTTTCAAGAGAAAAACGCAGAATGGTAATAGAGGTACCTTGTCATATCCATTAAGTGCAAAGAATTAAATGCTATGTATGTGACTGTCATTTTGAAATATCTTTTTCCAGTGCATAAGTTTAAAAAAACAGTTTAGGATGTAACTGTTTTCTTTTTAAAAGTATATTCTTTTGGTTGTCTTTGGAAAACATAGGCCTCTGTTTTGGTTTAGTATTATCTTTAAATCAAGTGAGAAAGCAGGGATATAGGAAAAAAACCTTATTTAAAAAGTAAAATGAAACCTCCTTCATCTGCCTCTGCACCTTTGTCATGCCAACAAAATGGGTTATTGCAATGAAGAAAAAACCACATACAATTTTTGCATATTGTTTGTTTTGCTGACTTTTTGACAGAATAAAGTGTTTATTGACTAAATAATCACTCTCCATATATAAACACCTAAGTAGTGTAGATTCCTAAACCTTCTCTCTCACACATATCAGTACCATCACTGAGTTAGAGGCAGAGACATGGAGCAAGCATTGTGCCAATATAAAATATTTTTGCTCAGAAGCAAAGGCCTAGTTTATTCTTTAACATATTTTTCTTTCTTCCAGTCACATTAACCAATTAAGTAATGTTGTATCCAGGACAAATAACAGAACTCAGGAGCATAACTGAACCATGTCAACTTTGACAGATAAAGGATGCCAAGATAAAAATCAACATGGTTACTTAGACAGCCCTATTCTTAAGTCAAAATATCAAAGCAAATATTAATCACCTGTATACATCATGCCTTACACCAACCCATATAAAAAAAACCCTATAAAAACCCAAGCCCTAAAACTTTTAAATGTACCTCTTCTCTCTCCTGTGAGGTTGCCTGCCTTCCTAGCTGAGTGTAGACTTTCACTTTAAATAAAACCTTCTTGCTGCTTGGCTTATTGTAACTCTGTGAATTCTTTTTTTTTTTTTTTGTATTTTCATATAATATGTTGTTATGTACATAATTATATATATATGTATTTTATTAAAGTATCATTGATATACAATCTTATGAAGGTTTCACATGAACAAAATTGTGGTTTATGGATTCTTGCTTACAACAAAGAACCTGGACCTTAATGGGACTAAAGAGATCTCCTCCAACATCACCACCAGCACAGCTATGTAGCACCATGTAAATTTTTTTGTACCTTGAAGAGGGTGCCTGATTTTCCTTTTCTTTCAGTACTATAAAAGCATAAGTCACAGCCCTGAACTTTCTAGTCAGTTTTGTCTCAGAAAAAATCCCTTATACATTATGCTCAGCACAATACTGGGATGTGGGAGGCACAAAATAGTGGTTTTTTGTCTGAACTGAATGATTGGATAGAGGAATGTGAAAATTATTAATTGACTAAGCCTTACCATTTCAATATTTTTGTAGATTTCCTTGGAAACACCTGGCTAAGGCTCTGCCCAAGAACAAATTTACCTAACTGATCTCAAATTATTTTCCAATCACAAAGAAATCAGTGTAGAAATTATGTCATTCTCTTTCTATACAAAAATACATATGAAACCTACTCCAACCCCTCTGATACCAAATGGTTAACTTTATACATAAAGATTAATAATCCTTGATGAATTAATGCAAAACTAACATTTATAACTGTAAGACAAAATAATCACAGTTTAAACTTACAGTCAGGTTGTTTTAAATCAGGGATTATTAAACACGGACGTGAATTTGTGGGGCTAACAATTGGATATGAAATCTTGCATTCACTTTTATCTACTTTTTTATACCCCATTCCTTGAATATATAGCTCATTTTAACCTATATCATTCAAATTTAAAACAAAAATGTGTGAAATATGAAAATTTTCTCCACAGTTTTTACATCAAAGAGATAGTGTGTGCAGGAGGTTGAGCTATAGAAAGGAAGAATCTTGACTGGAAATAGAAAATAGTCAGAAAATACTAAGTATCTTGTGACAGATAAAATAATCGTTTTTTGATTTTCATTTGTGAAGCTTTCTGAACAAATATAATAGCAGGATATTTGGCAAAAGAAAGGTACTCACTCTCAAATTTTCATATGATTACTACTTACTTAAGCATTAAAATGTACAATATTCAACTAATATTGAAAGTAGAGGGACTATTCACAAAACATTTTTGGCAGTTCTGCTCCTGCCTTTCCTGTTCTTATGTACAGTCAGCTCTTGAGATTCAGATCCTGATTTATGAAGTCAGAGTGATTTGAGCAGTTTAGAAGACAGTGTGATAAAATATATTCCCCTTTTCTCCATTGGCAAACCAAGTGGTATGCACTTAAATTCTAGATTTACTCAAGTATGTAATACAAGTGTTATTCTTGGGATCACATTAAATACAAGATGAAATTCAAACTTAACTTCATTGTCCACCATAATGTTTCTATGCAGAAATTCCTTCTAAGCATTTCTTGATGTATATGCTTCTCCAAATTCTGACTTTCTAGAAAAATTGGTCAAGAAATTGGAAAACAGGAGAAACTATTGTAAATCTCCTATAATAAGTAAAGTTTAGGAATTAACATAGAAATGTTACTCGTTATAAGTAATCCACTAACATCAACTTGAAATCAAGAGAAAGCAAAATTGACTTGCTGAATCAATGTTAAGTTCAACATTTCTGGGAACACTGAAGCACGTAGGAGAGAAGCAGTCACAATCTAGTGAGTCTTGCTTGTAGTTGTCATCTTATGTGTATCTGTTGCCTTGTCTGCTACTAAAAGTAAATCAATCTTGCAAGTAAAATAAACGTATGTGCATAATATACCTTATACAATTCCTATGAATAGAATTCCAAGAAATAAGTTTTAGAAGCAAAGTAATCCTTAAATTTGCTATTTTGACAAATGATTCTATGTAGTGCTAACCTTGCTAGGATGTCTGAATTTTAGGTTATTTTACTATTATCCAATTATACTTGCCGGGGTTTTCCAGTGATTAAATATTTTCAATAGGCCACAGTCCTTTGTAAATGCTTTATGAGAAGAGATACAAAGAGAAGATATGAGTGTTGCTGTAGAATGCTTTATAATAAGGTCAGAAAGTGATTAAATCTGAATTATCAAAGGCCTTATTGATATTAATTACAAAACCAAAATCAGAGTAAGCAGACAAAATATTTTTATCATTTAAAAGAAAATGTGTATATCTGAAGCAACATGTATCCTAATGACCAACTGGAAGATGTTTTGCATGCATTCTTAATAATTCAATAAATGTCAAAGCAAAATGAAATAAAATTTTCTGTCTGGAATATTTGTAATGAAACAAACATTAAGTCTATCAAACAGAACAATGTATGCTTTGTGTATTTTACAATTTCATTTTTATAATATCTTTCAAATATTAAATGTTTTTATATGATCTTTAAAATTTTTAATACTTTTAAAATTTGACATTTATTTTGTATTATAAATATTAACATAAGGGAACATTATCATGTCTGTATTAGGAATTTATTATGTGTTATTGAAATATATATAAGCTAATATTAATAAACCTGGATTTATGGTATGATCTTTTTCCATGAAAAACACATCTGAAATGTCATGTAAAGCTATTATTGGGCAGAAAAATAGATATGAGCAGGTAGAGGGAGAGTAGGCCAGTAAAGCCCACTAAATGGACTCAAAGAGTTAACCAGATAAAACTAGAGTCAGAAAGGACTCACAGAGTTAATAAGTTAATTAGTTGAAGTTCCAAAGGCCAGAAGTAGCTTAGAATGTCTGGATATTTCCCAGATAAAGAAAAGTATCCAAGCATAGCCCATGTCTTCATTGTATCAATTAGATCATGCCACTGTAAAATTTAGTTTAGTCTGCTAAAAGGCCCAGCTTATTCTTTAATTTAACTTACATGTTGTTTATTCCTCTTCCTCCTGACCCTAATCAAGTAACTTTGTAACCAGGGCAGGAGACAGACCTCAGAAGTGCAAATAAACCTATATAGACAAAGAATGCTGAAGTCCCAAACCAACATATTCACCTAAATAACACTATTCTTAAAATAAAACTTCAAAGGAATTATGAATTTCCTGCATATATCATGCCTTACCCAAAAACCCCTATAAACCCCAGACCCCAAACCCTTAAGTGCACCTCCTCCCTGGGGCGTCCCACACTCACCTTTATTTAAGTGTCTCACTCTCTCTATCCTACTTCAGGTAAGTAGGGAGGAGCTGCTGAGAGTTCTTACCTGGGGCTTGAAAGTTCCCATTGCCCCAGATGGAACTGCAGCTCTACGATCATGCTCCTGAGTAGCCTGCCTGAAAATCTCTTTTCTTTGCCTTTGGGAAGTTCTGAGAACATAATCTCACTCTATCGAGTGCTCTGCAGCTCCCCCAAATTCTGGGGTGGTAAAGGCTTAGTTCCCATGCCATGAAGATCCAAGCAGACATTGGATACAAGGTGACCTTGGCTTTAGGAGTTGGCAAGGGATCTGCCGAATGCTTAGCAGGGGTTCATTGAGCTTCCCTTTCCTCCCTCTGGTTCTCCTTCCTCTCTGCTTTATTCAAGTAAACCTGCCTTTGTCTACCTTGACTCTGGCCCACTCCTCCCTTGGAATGTATTCAAATAAAACCTTAATTCTGCTTCACTACTGTGTCTCTGCCCTGCAATTCTTTGTTGCTGTGGGGACAAGAACCAAGGAAAATAAACTCAATCCTCCCAACACTATCATAGAAAGGATGATTCACTGTCTATTATTAAGATCACTTATTATTTGAAAACATGTAAATAAGGTATTACAAAAACTACACAATAACTCAGGATTTTAAGAATTTCCAGGAATTCTAATTTCTCGTTTCCAGGTCTCAAATATCTATTTAGAATCTGAAAAAATTCCTTATAATCCTTTTCTCGTCCTCCACATAATCATTCTTCCTTAATATTTTGTTGTCTTACATAAAATGCCAAAGATTACTGAAAATCTCTATAATTTTCAAATGTGGGCTTCCACCTGTGAACCATGAGATGTTCTTTGGCCTCAATCAATATAATCTGTCTAAATTCACAGGTCTAGTAGTAGAGAGGTAAACATTTATTAGGTATGCACTAAATGCTAAGCACTGTGCTAGGTATTTTTCATACCTTCTTCCAATAATCCCCACAATTCAAAAATTATAGGTATTATTATCCACACTTTATAGATAAGGAAACTCTTGGTCAGAGACATTCAATGACATGACCAGGTCAACTCAACTAGTAAGAGGGGATTTGATTCAAATTTGTCTGGCAATTAACCCTTAAATGTACTTTCCAAAAAAAAACAAACAAACCTGATTTTAGCATGGTATTCTTGGAAATATTGAGCTTGCACACTATAAAAATATTTCTTATTTTCTATTCACATCCTGATGCCGTTCTCCCACCATGTCAACACTATAGCAAAATTATTATTTCATCTTTATTCATAGTATAAGCTTTAGCTTCTCTATACATTTTTGGATTTTATGAACTACTCTCAGAACTTTCCAAATATAGTAACTTTGATCTCTCTGACAGAGGAAGATAAGGCACATTCTTTAAACCCACAGAGGGAAGATGAGAAGAATATTCCTTCACCTAACAAGAGACCAAATTTTATGTTGTACATTCTGAATTCAAAAACATTATAAAAAATGGTGGAAACTGAGTTCACATAACTACCAATTCTAATACCTTGTTGAGAAGAGACGTAAATATAAAAAAAGCAAATAAGACATATGGTGAAGACTCAGTAAAATGAGAGATAATCTACAAGAAAACTGAACCAAAGAAATTAGACTATGAGGATAAACTCCTAAAGTTCTTTTTCAAACCTTTTGGAGTGTCTATGAATACACTGCATCTGGTATATATCTCTATCTAATTACCATTAGAGTACTCTTGGGCCACTTGGACTTGTGTCACATTCTGATAATCTATTACAGCATGAAGTAAGCAGGGGGATCAGGTGCCAAAGTCCTTTTGATAAGTTACTATAGAAATGTGTATGAGTATGTGCATTGAGAAAGAAAGGGAGGCTGATTTATAATGTGCTAAAATCTTGTTTTTCAATGAGAAAAATTTTAACAACTCCTGCCTGCCTGGACAGTTACGGGTATAACTTACTTCCTGAAAAACTGAGGACATCTCCATATCCTGGAGAGTGCCTAGAAATGTGATAGTGCATATGAATTATAGCTCAGTGATTGGAGTATTTAGCTGGAGAAGATAATGAGAGAGGAAAGGTGGGAAATAAGAAAAAGTGGATGAAATTCAATTGATTTCATTACAAATTAAAGACACCTCTGTAAAAACCAACCAGGTCAAAAATAAAACAGTGGCAAACCCACAAAATCTCCCATCATTCCTGCCTCCTCATCATGACTCCTTCCATCCCCTGAGATAAGTACTATCCTCACTTACATAGTAATCACTTCCTTTTCTTCTGAGTTTTACAATTTAAGCCTGTACTTCTAAGCATAATAGTTTAGTTTTAATTGCTTATTGATTAGAATTTATATAAATTGGTTCAGTTATGTGGAATTTATTCTTTTGTGGCTAGATTATTTTGCTTAAAATTATGCTGTTTTAAACATGCTGTTGCATTAACTATTGTTCTATCATTTTAATTTTCTATAGTAATTCATTGTAGAAATATACCACAATTTATTTATCCCTCCTATTGATCATGGTTTTGGGGTCATTTCCAGTTTGGAAATATCAGGGAAAATAACGTTTAAACATTTTTGTACATTCCTCTCGGTACATACATTTCAGTTGCGTATATGCCTAGAATTGGAATTTCTAGCACATAGGAAACATGCAATTTCACCTGTACTAGAAAATAATACTATTTCCATAAATTCTATCTATTCAATTTCACATCTTCCCCCAAATTTTAGTTATTGTAGTGTAAGTTTTAGTACATCTTATTTCCATTAAAATTAACTTTTTCCCTCATTATTAGTAGTGTGAAATGTATTTTCATTTGCCACTTGGATAATATAATGGTTAACTTTATGTATCAACTTGAAAAAGTCATGGTTCAAACATAATTCTAGATGTTCCTGTGAAGTTATTTTTTAGATGAGATTAACATTTAAATCAGGAGACTTTGAGTTAAGCTCCATAATGTCAGTGGGTCTCATACAATCAGATGAAGGCCTTAATAGGAAAAGATTGACTTAACCTTGAAGGAGATAGAATTCTGTCACTAGATTGCTTGGGACTTAACTCTAACATTAATTCTTCCCTGGGTCTCCAGCCTACTAGCTTACCTAGCAGACCTTGTAATTGGCAGCCTCTACAATTGTGTGAGCAAATTCCTTTAAAATAAATCTCTTTCCCATTTCTTCTTGTCTTACTTTCAATACATATATGCAATACAATATATACATACATACATATATATTGGTTCTGTTTCTCTGGAGAACCGTGAGCAAAGCAGATTGCTTCTTTTGGAAATACCTGTCCTAGGTACTTAACCTTTTTATTATTGGGATATTTGTCTTTTTTTGTTTTTGAAATTTAAGCATTTATAAGACTCCAATTATTTATATTACAAATATCTTCTCCCACTCTTTGACATCTGTTTTCATTCTTTTAATGATATCTTTAATGAATTGTTATCTTTAATTTTTTTGGAAAATTTTATTAAAAGTTAGTGGGAGTGAAATACTGAATGAAGTCTGTGTTACTTTTCTAACAACAAACTAGAGTGAAGTTATTTCTGTTTATGTTTCATCATTAAAGTTTTCTTAATGAATCTAGAACTAGAATCATTAGGAAAGTTTTAGGAGTAACATGTCTTACTTAAGACATTACTCTTTGTTTTTTTCCATTTACCACTATTTTACTTCTGTGCACTGGTAGTATCAGTAAATTAACATGGCTAGAACTGGAAATAAAAATAATCTGCCTATTTTTAAATACATGACTCTGACAGAATCCCATTTAAGAAACCAAATTATAATGCTTTAGCTAATGTAATTTTCATACCCATCTAGAACAAGTTGAATGAATGAATTAATTGATGAGACAACTTCTGGGATCTGTGTGAGAGGAACACATAAACATTGCTTATTTGTCAGACACAGATACATTAACACAGATGTGCCAGGACTACACAATAAGCCATGACCACTTGGAAAACAGGCCAAAGAAATAATTAACTGAGGTTAACTAAGTTCAATGCATGCCAGTTTACAACAACCACTCCTAGTTATGAACCCATTTGGTTCACTTTTTTTTTCTTTTCTTTTTGTGCTCCAGGTCATTGGTCTCTTCTGGAATTATCCTTTATAGAATTAGTAGGCTGAAGATAAGACTGTAGAATGTTGTCATTGGCAAGTTTCTTTTAACTTTTGTACAGAGGGCAGGAATGGGGATTCATCTATCTCTTTTGTGATTTCAGAAAGGTTCTTCTAGGTCATATTTTTTCCTGTGTCCATTACGAACTAACATGCTTCCTCTGGGTCTCAGTGACCTTCCATATACATCTGCTCTCCAGGGAGCTGTGGCTCACAGGGCCACAGGCACAATGGGACTGTTATTTTTATTTTTAATGGAGGACACTATTTAAATCTGGTCCTTTATAATTAGTTCATTTTATGTACTGTTTATAAAAAAAATCTTACCTACCTCAATTATTTAAACATTATCTTCTAGAAGCTTCAATTTTTTTATTTTCACATTTAAATCTACAATCTGAAATTGACTTTAGTGTGTTATTTGATATAAAAGCTGAGTTTCACTTATTACATCTGGATCTACAATTATGTCTAATTTTCCTAGCCCTATTTCTTAAAGACTGCCTTTTTTTCATTTCTATGAAATGTCACCTTTGTCATAATATCCATACATGTCATTGGTTCTGTTCCATTGATCTGTTTGTTCATACTTATACCAAGACTACGCTGTCTTAATTTTTGTAGATTTAAATCTTGATTTCTGGTAGTAATAGTCATCCAACAATGTAGTTCTTTTTAATAGTATCTTAAATGTCTTTAGCCCCTTACATTCTACATAAATTTTAGAACTACTTGATAAATTTCCATTAAAATATACCTAAGGATTTTGATTGAGATTGAATTTAATATCTTGATTATTTTATGGAATACTGACATGTTTACAGTATTTAGTCTTCTATTCCACAAACATGGAACATTCTCTCTTTATTTATATCTTCTTTAATTTTTTAATGACTTTAAAACTCTTCTTATGATCTTCCACAGTTTTATTAGTTTTTCCTAATTATTTGATAGTTTTAATGCCATTAAAAGAGGGATTTTTTTTAAGTTACATTTTTTAATTGTTTGCTGCTGGTATATAGAAATAATTGATTTTTGTATAGTGGCCTTTTTTCAAAGATAATTACTAATTTAACAATTGAGTCTAATAATTTACCTTTTGTAGTGTTTATGCACAAACCATATTATTTGAAAATAATATGTTTTGTTTCTTAATTTTAAGGCATGTATATATGTACATATATATACATATACATATACATATTCATACATATATTCTTTGTATTAAAAGGCTGCACTGGCAAGCTGTCTAGTAAAGTGGTAAGTAAAACTGGTGATATGAGGCATCCTTGCGTTTTTCTAGATTCTATGGGAAAGCTTTCAACATTTCATTAGTAAGTAAATTTGCTACAATATTATTTGTAAATATTTTAAACCAAATTAATAGTTTCCTTTGATTTTTGTTTTGCTAAGTGTTTTTTAATCATGAATAGATGTTAATTTTATCAAAAGCTTTCTCTACATTCATAAGAAGAAACTCATGAACTTTTAGCTTGATTAATTATATTGATACAATTTTTGTTTTATTTCCCCAATATTTTATTATAAAATCTTTCAATCATGTAGAAAAGTTGAGTTTCAGATTGAACAACCTTAATATACCACCTACATTCTGCAATTATTTTATGAAAATTGCATCATGTAAAGACCCATGTATCCATCTCTGCAGCTATACATCAACCTATTTTATTTCTGATTCATTTTAAAGACATCATTACATTTATCCCAATATTACAGCATGCTTATGATTACATGTAGTTTAATAATTACTTATTATTTCTTTTTATTTTGATTTGAGAACAATACTATATGCAAAGAAATACACAAATTTTAAGTGTACCATTCAATGAGTTCTGATCCATACATAAATCTGTTACAGAAATTACCACCATACTAGAATGGACCTTCTTGATCCTTCTCAGTCAGTTTCCACTCCCACGCTCATGGAGACAATAATTTTTAGCTTTTAGCTTCTTGAAATTTTAAAAAAATTATTATTTTTTTGTTTCATTAATATACACTTACATGAACAACAATGTGGTTACTAGATTTCCCCCATTATCAAGTCCCCACCCCATCCCAATTACAGTCACTGTCCAACAGCATAGCAAGATGCTATAGAATCACTACTGGTCTTCTCTGTGCTATACTGCCTTCCCTGTGCCACCCCCATAGATTATGTGTGCTAATCATAATGCCCCATTTTCCCCTTATCCCTCCCTTTCCACCAATCCTCCCCAGGTCCTTTCCCTTTGGTAACTGTTAGTCCATTCTTGGGTTGTGTAAGTCTGTTGCTGTTTTGTTCCTTCAGTTTTTTCTTTGTTCTTATACTCCACAGATGAGTGAAATCATTTGATACTTGTCTCTCTCTGCCTGGCTTATTTCACTAAGCATAATACCCTCTAGCTCCATCCATGTTGTTGCAAATGGAAGGATTTGTTTTCTTCTTGTAGCTGAATATTATTTCATTGTGTCTGGGTAACACATCCTCTTTATCCATTCATCTACTGATGGACACTTTGGTTGCTTCCATTTCTTGGCTGTTGTAAACAGTGCTGCAATAAACATAGGGATGTGTATGTCTTTTTCAAACTGGGCTCTTGCATTCTTAGGGTAAATTCCTAGGAGTGGAATTCCTGGGTCAAATGGTATTTCTATTTTGAGATTTTTGAGGAACCTCCATACAACTTCTCACAAAGGTTGAACTAACTTACATTCCCACCAGCACTGTAGTAGGATTCCCCTTTCTCCACATCCTCGCCAACATTTGTTGTTTGTCTTTTGGATGGTGGCCATCCTAACTGGTGTGAGGTGATATCTCATTGTGGTTTTAATTTGCATCTCTCTGATGATTAGTGATGTGGAGCAAATTTTCATGTGCCTGTTGGCCATCTGAATTTATTCTTTGGAGAAGTGTCTGTTCAAATCATTTGCCCATTTTTTAATTGGGTTATTTGCTTTTTGTTTGTTGAGGTGTGTGAGTTCTTTATATATTTTGGATGTCTATCCCTTATCTAATACATCATTTATGAATATATTCTCCCATACTGTAGGATGTCTTTTTGTTCTACTGATGGTGTCCTTTGCTGTGCACAAGCTTTTCAGCTTGATATAGTCCCACATGTTCATTTTTGCTTTTGTTTCCCTTGCCCGTGGAGATATGTTCATGGAGAAGTTGCTCATGTTTATATTCAAGAGAGTTTTGCCTATATTTTCTTCTAAGAGTTTTATGGTTTCATGACTTACATTCAGGTCTTTGATCCATTTTGAGTTTAGTTATGTGTACAGAGTTGGATAGTAATCCAGTTTTGTTCTCTTACATGTAGCTGTCCAGTTTTGCCAACATCAGCTGTTGAAGAGGCTGTCATTTCACCACTGTATATCCATGGCACCTTTGTCATATATTAATTGACCATATATGCTTGGGTTAATATGTTGACTCTCTATTCTGTTCCCCTGGTCTATGCATCTGTTCTTGTGCTGGTACCAAATTGTCTTCATTACTGTGGCTTTGTAGTAGAGCTTGAAGTTGGGAAGTGAGATCCCCCCTGTTTTATTCTTCCTTCTCAAGATTGCTTTGGCTATTCCGGGTCTTTGGTGGTTCCATATGTATTTTAGAATTGTTTGTTCCAGTTCATTGAAGAATACTGTCAGTATTTTCATAGGGATTGCATTGAATCTGTAGATTGCTTTAGGCAGGATGGCCATTTTGACAATATTAATTCTTCCTACTCAAGAGCATGGGTTGAATTTCCATGTATTAGTATCCTCTTTAATTTATCTTAGGAGTGACTTGTAGTTTTCATGGTATAGGCCTTTCACTTCCTTGATTAGGTTTATTCCTAGGTATTTTATTCTTTTTGATGCAATTGTGAATGAATTGTTTCCCTGATTTTTCTTTCTGCTAGTTCATCACTAGTGTATAGGAAAGCAACAGATTTCTGTGTGTTAATTTTGTATCCTGAAACTTTGCTGAATTCAGATATTAGATCTAGTAGTTTTGGAGTGGATTCTTTAGGGTTTTTTATGTACAATATCATGTCATCTGCAAACAGAGAAAATGTGGCTTCTTCCTTACCAATCTGGATGCCTTTTATTTGTGTTGTCTGATTGCCGTGGCTAGGACCTCCAGTACTATGTTGAATAAAAGCGGGGAGAGTGGAACCCTTGTATGGTTCCTGATCTTAGAGGAAAAGCTTTCAGCTTCTCACTGTTATGTATGTTGTTGGCTGTGGGTCTGTCATTTATGACCTTTATTCTGTTGAGATACTTGCCCTCTAGACCCATTTTGTTGAGAGTTTTAATCATGAATGGATGTTGAATTTTGTCAAATGCTTTTTCAGCATCTATGAAAATGGTCATGTGGTTTTCGTCCTTCTTTTTGTTGATGTAATGGATGATGTTGAGGGATTTTCAAAAGTTGTACCATTCTTGTATCCCTGTGATGAATCCTACTTAATCATGCTGGATGATCCTCTTGATGTATTTTTTAATTCGGTTTGCTAATATTTTGCTGATTTTTTTTGCCTCTGTGTTCATTAGGGATATTAGTCTCTAGTTTTCTTTTTTTGTGGTGTCTTTGCCTGGTTTTGGTATTAGAGTGATGCTGGCTTCATAAAATGAGTGCAGAAGTATTCCCTTCTCTTCTATTTTTTTGGAAAACTTTAAGGAGAATGGGTATTTTGTCTTCTCTAAATGTCTGATAAAATTCAGCAGTCAGTCCTCCTGGGAACGGAGTTTTGTTCTTGGGTAGTTTTTGATTACAATTCAATTTCATTGCTGGCAATTGGTCTGTTTAGATTTTCTGTTTCTTCCTGGGTCATTCCTGGTAGATTTTGTTTTTCTAGAAAGCTGTCCATTTATTCTATGTTACCCATTTTGTTAGCATATAGATTTTCATAGTATTCTTTAATAATTCTTTGTATTTCTGTGATGTCCATCATGATTTTTCCTTTCTCATTTCTGATTCTGTTTTTGTGTGGATATTTTCGTCTTTTCTTAATAAGTCTGGCTAGGGGGTTATCTATTTTGTTTATTTTCTCAAAGAACAAGCTCTTGGATTCAGTAATTTTTTTCTATTGTTTTATTCTTCTCAATTTTATTTATTTCTTCTCTGATCCTTATTATGTCCCTCCTTCTGCTGACTTTGGGCTTGATTTGTCCTTCTTTTTACACTTTCAATAATTGTGAATTTAGACTGTTAATTTGGGATGGTTCCTCCTTCTTTAAATAGACCTGGATTGCTATATACTTCCCTCTTAGAACTGCTTTTGCTGCATCCCACAGAAGTTGGGGCATTGTGCTGTTGTTTTCATTTCTGTCCATATAGTGCTTGATCTCTGTTTTAATTTGGACATTGATCCATTGATTATTTAGGAGCATGTGGTTAAGCCTACATGTGTTTGTGAGATTTTGTTTTCTTTGTACAATTTATTTCTACCTTTATTCCCTTGTGATCTGAGAAGTTGGTTGGTACAATTTCAATCTTTTTTAATTTACTGAGGCTCTTTTTGTTCCCTAATATGTGGTCTATGCTGGAAAATGTTCCATGTGCACTTGAAAAGAATGTGAATCCTGCTGCTTTTGGGTGGAGTGTTCTGTAGATGTCTGTTAGGTCCATCTGTTGTATTGTGTTGTTCAAGGTCTCTGTCTCCTTACTTATTTTCTGTCTGGTTGATCTTTCCTTTGGAGTCAGTGGAGTGCTGAAGTACCTAGAATGAATGCATTACATTCTATTTCCCCTTTTAAATCTGTTATTATTTCTTTCACATATGTAGGTGCTCCTGTGTTGGGTGCATAGATATTTATAATAGTTATATCCTCTTGTTGGATTGACCCCTTTATCATTGTGTAATGTCCTTCTTTGTTTCTTGTGACGTTCTTTGTTTTGAAGTCTATTTTGTCTGACACAAGTACTGCAACACCTGCTTTTTTCTCCCTATTAGTTGCATGAAATATTTTTCCATCCATTCACTTTTAGTATCTGTATGTCCTTTGGTTTGAAGTGAGTCTCTTGTAGGCAGCATATGGTTGGGTCTTGTTTTTTAATCCATTCAGTGACTCTATGTCTTTTGATTGGTGCATTCAGACAATTTACATTTAGGGTGATTATCAAAAGGTATGTACTTATTGTCATTGCAGGCTTTAGTTTCATGGTTACCAAAGGATCAAGGGTAACTTCCTTACTATCTAAGAGTCTAACTTAACTCAATTAGTATGCTATTACAAACACAGTTTAAAGTTTATTTTTTTCCCCTCCTTTTCTTCCTCCTCCATTCTTTATGTATTAGGTATCGTATTCTGTACTCCTTGTTTTCCCATTTTTATTACCTCTGTTGACAGCTATTTAACCTTAGGAACACTTTCATCTATAGCAGTCCCTCCAAAATACACTGTAGAGATGGTTTGTGGGAGGTAAATTCTCTCAGCTTTTGCTTATCTGGATATTGTTTAACCCCTCCTTCAAATTTAAATGATAATCTTGCCGAATAAAGTATTCTTGGTTCGAGGCCCTTCTGATTTATTGCATTAAATACATCATGCAACTCCCTTCTGGCCTGTAAGGTTTCTGTTTGGAAATCTCATGATAGCCTGATGGACTTTCCTTTGTATGTGATTTTTTTCTCCCTCTGGCTGCTTTTAATAATCTGTCCTTATCCTTGATCTTTGCCATTTTATTTATTGTATGTCTTGCTGTTGTCTTCCTT
Source organism: Phataginus tricuspis (assembly GCA_029783875.1). Classification (NCBI taxonomy): domain Eukaryota; kingdom Metazoa; phylum Chordata; class Mammalia; order Pholidota; family Manidae; genus Phataginus; species Phataginus tricuspis. The sequence continues at coordinate 74,031,309 of JAQQAC010016209.1, forward strand.
GGGTCCCTTGTGATGGGACATCTGTGCACCTCCATGGCCTGAGAGATTATCTCCTTCCCTAAATTGGGGAAGTTTTCAGCAATTACTTCCTCAAAGACAATTTCTATCTCTTTTTCTCTCTTCTTCTTCTTCTGGTACCCTTATAGTACGAATATTGTTCCGTTTGGCTTGGTCACACAATTCTCTCAGTATTCTATCATTCTTAGAGATCCTTTTTCCTCTCTGTGCCTCAGCTTCTTTGTATTTCTCTTTTCTAATTTCTATTTCATTTACCGTCTCCTCCACCGTATCTAATCTGCTTTTAATACCCTCCATTGTGTTTTTCAACAATTGGATCTCCATCTTAAATTCATTCCTGAGTTCTTGAATATTTTTCTGTACCTCCATGAGCATGTTAATGATTTTTATTTTGAAATCTCTTTCAGGAAGATTCATGAGGTTGATTTCATTTGAATCTTTCTCAGGTGTATTCATAATTTTGGTTTGAACCAGGTTCCTTTGATGTTTCATAATTTGTCTGTTCTGCCCTCTAGTGCCCAGAAGCTCTAGTCTTTGGAGCTGCTCAGCCCCTAGAGCAATGTTGGGGTTGCGGGAGAGCAGTGTTGCTGCTTGGGGGGAGGAAAGAGCTGTTTCCTGCTTCCAGGCTGTTATGCCTGTCTCCACTGCCAGAACCAGTTGGCCCAGCGCACAGGTGTAAGCTTCTGTGCTTTCTGTTTGTAGCTTCCACATGCGGGGCTTCCCTCTGGCTGGTCTGACAGTAGGGCAGGGTTTGCCAGTTTGCGAGCCTGAGCCAGGTACAGGCTAGGCAGGAGGAAGATACAGCAGGCTGCATATCATGGTGGGGGGCCTTGGAGCTGTGTAGCCAGCCAGGGGTATGGAGCACCTGAAGGTCGTTTAAGTTCCCAACCTGCTGGGCAGAGTGTACCAGGACAATTCTGTCTACCTGTCCTTTCTCCTGAGCAGTGCAATCCTGGCTCCTTTAGCAGCCCTCTCACTGTTAGGAAGTCTCTCAGACTGCCCACCCATATCAGACGGATATGAATCCCTGTTTTCCACAAGCAGCTGGAATCTCTGTTTCTCCAGGTATTCCACCTTTCTTAGCTTTCCAACCGCAGTAAATCACCAGATCACCATGCAATGTAGGTTAATGCTCCCAGAGCACTTTTCCAGGGCTAGGTGTTCAGGCCTTCTTTCCTGTTACTCTTTCTGGATTAGTATTAATTATATTTTCATATTATATGTGGTTTTAGGAGGAGGTCTAGGTAGCTTTAAAAATTTTGATAAGAGCCCACAGAGCAGGAAAAACTTTTGGGGGAATTATGTGTGGGTGCTTGTGTGTGTGTAGTCACAGATATAAATTGCATTTATATTATTTATCTAGTATACATTCCTAGATGTGAAATGGCTCCCTCAAAAAAGATGTGCAGTTTAATTTTTATACATATTGCCAAAATACTCTGAAAAGTAGTTCCACCAGTTAACATTACTATCATAAATAATAATAGTGGCTTATATTTATTGAGTGCTATGTACCAGGTACTGTTCTAATAACTTTACATATGTCTTCATGCTTAATGTTTCAAAGCCGAAAAAATTTTGGTTTAATAGATGTACTGAGAATTTAATTTTATACTTTTACAAGTATCTCTATTCTCTGCTATGTTTAATTTCTGTGAGAAGTGTTTTCTCTTAAGAAGGGACAATGAGATAAATTTATCTAGTTTTTAATGAAAAGAAATGCTCTATGGCTGGTTTCTGGCCAGGAAAAAAGATTACTATTGAATAAACAAATAAAACATGAAAAATCCTTTACAGTAGCATTAAATTTCACCTCTATCTACAGCAAGAAAATCTCAAGAGCAACATTATTTAATCATGTTATACTCAATATCATTTATACTACATGTACATAATGAGTAGAACATGGCAATATTGACAGTGAAAAAAATTTAAGGAATTAGTATCTTGGATACTTTTCTATAGAGTATATAAAACATGGATTCATGGTTTATATACTTATTCATTCCAGATATAGTAATTAAATATGTGCCAGTCTTCACAAATTATGCCCATTTCCTCAAAATACTGACCTACAACATATATTTATTAAGTCAACACATTTATTATTCTTGAATTATTGTTTTTCTTTGACATAAAAAGTAAATGGAATTAATTTATCAAAGAGATTCTATATTTCGAACCTCATTGGAATTTATAAATCATTAAAATAGAACTTTATTCAATTCTCATGATGCTTAATATAATTTAAATATATATGTTTTCTTAGTTAAAATTTCATTATGCCATTGAGACACAATAACAAATTGGTAGCAGCTATTTAAATTAGAGAGCAATTAAAAATAATATATTTAAAATTGAAATAAGATAATTCCAATATTTCTTTAAAATTGCTTCAAATATGGCCTCTATGGAGTCTCTCCTGACTCATTCACATAACATTGCTGTTATTTAATACATCACAATAAAAAAAAAGCAATGCAGACTTACTGTTCCAGCTCTAACATGTAAAGGATTTGAATCATCAATCTTCTTACAACAAGAAAAAGCCAAATGAACTGAAACTCAGTGACTTTATTTGGGCTGCCAGATAACTAAGGTCACAGGGAAAAGTGCCATACTGAAATTTGGAAAGACAAGAGATATGGAATATCACAACTGAGATCACCTTACCTGGAGAAGTAGTCAAAACTTTTAGGAACATTAAAATTGCAATTTTCATAAACTGATGGAGGCTGAGTGTGGTAAAGCTTGAGTGAGAAAATCCTGGGGTTTCAGTATTGATAGCACCCACATACTTTCATGGCTTTTACTGTCAGTAACCCCACCAGATTCTCCTGGTGAAGAGCCAAGTGAAATCTATGCATGTTTCTGGTAATGGGAGGAGAAAAATATCATTTTGAAATATTCCCAGTGTTCTCCATAATAAAGGACTACCCTACAAGGGAAAGTATGTTATCAGAGCCTTATTCAACCTGGTTTAAGGGTAACTATTCAACTCTGAGCCTCTCTAAACTTTCCTGTATCACGTCAGCCTAAGGATATAGGCTCACTAAAAGACTTAAATGTAACCTTTAGATTATAGAATGCTTCCTCTCCTCTATATCTTATACCACATCAACATAGCTCCCACATATTAACAAGATATTACAAGGGAAAGTTGCAAGACATTTACTCTACTTAACAAGGAATTTAGAGAGAAATGCAAACATAACAAGAGAAACAAAAAACAAGGACATCAGAAGAAATTGACACCTCTGGCACAGTTACAGCAGACAATTAACACAGCCTAGCTCCTAGCCAGATTAATATAAAATGTCACACTAAAACCCTATTTAATTAAATTATTATTACCCAACACATTCTGTCCAGCTTTAAAAAAAAAAAAAAAGAATCATACTAAAAGGCAAAATAAAACATTCTGAAGAGACAAAGCAAACATTAAAATCAGACTCAGGTATGACACATATTTTGGAATTTTCATATAGAGAATTTAAAATAACTATGATCGATATGTTAAGATCTCTAATGGAAAATGTAAACAATATGCAAGGACAGATGGAAAGTCTAAGTAGAGAGATGGAATCTCTAAGAAAGAATCAAAACGAAATTTCTAATTAAAAATAAAATGAGTAATTACTTTGGTGGGTTCATCAGTACACTGGAAACTGTTGAAGAAAAAAAAATGAATGTGAAGATGTCAGTAGATATTTCCCAACCTGATAAAACAAAATGAAAAACAGAACAGAACATGCCAAAATCATGTGACAATTTCAATATATGTAACACACTCATAAATGGAATACCATGAGAGAACAAGAAATATCTGAAGTAAAAATGCCAGAGAAATTCCAAAATTAATGACAAACACCAAATTGTAGATTCATTGAGCTGAAAAAACACCCAAAAAGTATGAATACCAAAACTTAGAGCTAAGTATATCACAGTAAAACTGCAGAAAATCAAATGCTTGCAAAAAGAGTAATAAAACAAATCATACCTGTTAGAGGTATAAGGTTAAGAATTACACTGTCATAAAATACCTAGGAGTAAACCTAACCAAGGTATTGAAAGACCTATACTCTGAAAACTACAAGACACTCATGAGAGAAATTAAAGAAGATACCAGTAAATGGAAACACAACCGGTACTCATGGATAGGCAGAATTAATATTGTCAAAATTGGCCATCCTGCCTAAAACAATCTACAGATTCAATGCAATTCCTTTCAAAATACCAATAACACTGTTCAAAGAACTAGAGAAAATCATTCTAAAATTCATATGGAACCACAAAAGACCCCAAATAGCCAAAGCAATCCTGAGAAAGAAGAACAAAACTGGGGGGATTATGCTCCCCAACTTCAAGGTGTACTGCAAAGACACAGTGCTGAAGACAATTTGGTACTGGCACAAGAACAGACCCATAGACCAATGGAACAGACTAGAGAGGCCTCATATAAACCCAACCATATATGGTCAATTAATATATGATAAAGGAGCTATGGACATACAATGGGGAAATGACAGCCTCTTCAACAGCTGGTGTTGGCAAAACTGGACAGCTATATGCAAGAGAATGAAACTGGGTTATTGTTTAACACCATACACAAAAGTAAACTCAAAATGGATCAAGGACCTGAATGTAAGTCATGAAACCATAAAACTCTTAGAAGGCAACATAGGCAAAAATCTCCTGAATATAAGCATGCCAACTTCTTCCTGAATGCATCTCCTCGAGCAAGGGACACAAAAGCAAAAATGAACTCATAGGACTACATTAAACTAAAAAGTTTCTGTATGGCAAAGGACACCATCAACAGAACAAAAAGGCATCCA